>OY757919.1:55173279-55749487 GCA_963585895.1 Sepioteuthis lessoniana
TCTTTAGCTTTGGTTAGGCAACCAGACTAGGAGAAGGAAGACAGAATTCAAATTACATTCCACTTAAGAATTGACCTTGGGTCACGTCCTCCCTCTAGTGGACAGTTTGAGATAATACATATGAAGTCAGTTTTTTTTTCCTTTCAGAAAGGGACTCATTTGTGATATCCAATAATCAGCTAATTAACGACAATAATATTACTAGTGATCAGTTATTCCTGATCAGAAAGCAGAGAAAATGAATCTGAATAAATCAGAAAGTTATTTAAATTTTTACAATAAATACTCATCAACAAAAAGTATAAAAATACTTCAGAAAAAAAAAAGAATAATGAAGCCGAGCAAGACGATTATTCTGATAATATTCAAAATTTTTATCTGATTTTATTGTATTTATATTCATTATCAAAACTATGCATCTGTGGCGATTTAGGAATTACCAAAGAACTCCCAACCGGATGTAGACTCGTCGGCTGCCTGATACAAAATGTATAAATGCGTCGCCACGCATAAGGCTCCACGCATCCATCCGGTTAAAATCAGAAAAAAGAAAAATAATAAAATGTAAAGTAGCCAATGAGAAGCGGTCGCGCCAAAATTAGAAGGATTTTGGCGTAGCGAATTTGGAGCCGGTGAAAAGAGATAAATACTCAGGTTTTCTGTGAACCGACCTCTTTTCGGGTAGTGCTGTATTTATCCTACGTCCCACCAACGTACGAATATGGCACAAGGCCGTGTTTAAGGTGGGTCCTGTCGCAGGGCCGTAGCCCAACGCGATAGGCAGTTCCAAAAATGCCTCGGACCCCGTCGGCATTCCCCTTTTCGGGGCGCCTCAGGCGCCGGGCGATACACCCAACCCCTCCGAAGAGGGTTAAAGCCTGGGGGAAGGCCCCCTGAGGCCAGAGGTGATGTATCCAGTGGTGGAACACACCCGACCGAACCGTGCAGCACGCAACCACAGCCGGTCGAGAGCGCCCCACCACAGGACACAAGAGAACGCTCGCTAGGAGCTTTTCGGGTAGTGACGTCGAACCGACAACACCGTTTTTACTATCTGGTGTTTGGGCACCACGCTGTGTCTTGGGACATAGCGTTGGTTAGTCCATTCACCAGGTAAATAAAGGAAAGTCTGAAAGAAAAGTTTTCGTCTCCTTGTCTGTTTCTATCTTTCCCTTTGTATATTTCTTGTGGACCTTCTTTGGGCAAAGCATTGCACAGGCCAAGTCAACGTGGGATAAAACTAAATAACCAAAATATGGAGTCAGATATCTTACGGCAACACAGTCTTGCCCTAAGCCACTGACCACCATAAAAATCTTCAAACCCCACATTGGTAACCTCGACGCTAAAAACGTTCAAACCCCACATTGGTGAACCCCGACGATAAAAACACTTTCACATCCCTAGCGTGCAAGTATTTAAGTTTTAATGAAATAAAATATATTAAATTAGAAAAACTAATAAAACTAAAGAACGCCGACAAAAGATTACACTAATTTTTATTTTATTTCTGTATAAAATTATACATAGGATTGCTTTTAATAAGTTTGAGAATAAATCTATTAGAAATCATTAACATCAAGTATCACTGCTATTCTTCTGCAAGTAAGGCTTTGGCATTAAATAACTTACGAAGGTTGATATGCCATTAAACAAAGAAACCAGACCTTTATTTCCGAGAGATGTATAATACACATTGCAGGATTTTAAAAACATGGGCTATTTCGAGGTAAATCTAAGTCAGCAAGATGTAATAGACATCGCTAATAAATAAGATGCTAAGTAAAATGAAATAAATTCAATCGTCATTGAAAATATAACGTAAATAATTAAGGGATTGTAATGTCGGTGGTGATTTAGTTATTCAAGTAGGAGATTATATCGCATTATTGCTTTGTAAGTACTAACAAACTGGACAAAAATAGTAATGTGAAAAATTAAAATCGATAAATTCTAAGTGTTGCAAAAATATCTTTTTAGAGAAATTTTTTTCACAGAACAATATAAACTTAACAAAATATATTTTTTAAATGTGTCAAATCTCTTTTCTTTTATGTGGATTCGTTTATTTTGTTTTAATTAATCGTTTTAATCTATAATCGTGGTTCCCAAAGAGTGTGTGTGGCAATTCAAGTATGCATACATAAAAATATTCGTGTGTATGTACGTACATGTATAATTACGTACATACGTACTGTATATCTACTGATACTAACTATTAGACTCATCGATTTTCGAGATCAAAACTTTCTCGACTGTCCGGGTTGCTGGTCGAATACATTCTTTCGCTCGCTCACACACACAATGCCAGTTGTCCATCTTCTTCCATGGTCAAATACTGACCGGCCTTTAATCCTGTCTGACCTAAAATTCGAAAGGTATCCCTTACTAAAAACCTTCGTTTAAATTTTCAGATCTTCCAGAATAAATTTTAAAGGATGGTCACTATGTTGCCTGGGATTTGTTTGTGCGTGTGAGCCAACCGGTGATTTAGTTTATTTAGATCAAGCTGCACCACGTAACAGTAGGCTGGTTGCCTAACCAAGGCTAAAAAATCCAGTCTGCCCTACTATTTACTCATACCAGGGGTGGGGAGAACAAATGGCATGAAGCTTTCTATTCTCCCTCTCTATGTGTAAATAGCAGGAGAAAAAAAGAGAGAGAGAGAATCACTTACGTTAGCAGTTCACATTTTTAACTGAACTGTTTACGCACTCACAGGTCATCCACGACCGGTTTGTTTGGCAATTGTCCCCTTTGATTTTAGTGCGAAGAAAGTAATGTGAAATCGAAAATATTTTGAGAGATTTCAAATGCTATTAAAACAGTGAAATCAAATGTCTATTTATTCAGTGTTCACCCTCTAAATGCAACAATAACTGGATAGTCAAGATTTCATTAATCTTAATTTGTTATAACTAAGAAAACAACTAGGGCGCTTCGCGTGCTGTTATAGCAAGTTAGACTAGAAGATAGCGAGTTTAATTCTCAATGGGTGCCCTATACTTCTGGACTTAGCCTAACCTAGCCTAAGTAAACGACAACAGAGGTCGTCAGTTGGTTTGTGACGTCACTAGACAAAGGCTGGAAAAACCCTCTACTGATATTTCCTGTTATATATATAAGACGACGTTACGCACCCATTTTTACGTAATCAAGTTCGCTGCAGGGTTGACCAATAAGAAAATATATAACCTCCTTTTCCTCATTTGTGTCGGGTGTAAATTCCAACACACGGGGAAAAGAGTGGTGTAAGGATTACTAACCTAGACTAGCAAACCATTACTAATGAGTTAGAGTCTCACTGGGTGCCTCATACACCCGGTCGTGCCACAACTAAGAAAAACTTAGTAAATAAAAGGCGTTTTATCCTAGACGACGTTAGAAACTAGCCTACATTATCGTCGTTGTTTTACTGCTACTACTGTTTGAGAACTGACCGTTCAAATCACATCACTGTTGAGATCGGCGAAAACATTTAAAAGAATCACGTAGAGCTTAGAAGACTTGCTGTCACTTGGACTTCACTGGAAACTACCAGTCACAACTGGTGTGCAAAAGGTGATGAGATGATAATAATAATAATAGTAACTATTAGCTGAAACCGTGACATCTCCTCGGTTGGCATTAAATGACCCACAGGGGTTGATATGCCGTTAAACAAAACTCAAACTCTCCTCGGTAATCAGTACAAAAAAAAAAAAGAAGACAAAAACTAATAAACAAAACAACAACAAAAAAAAAAAACAAAAATAAAAAACACCAAAACCAAACTAACTTAAATATACTAGACAAGGATATTTTCCGTATTCAAAAAATTCATGAAAAATATTTTCTATAAAAGCAATACCTACTTTCTTCAAATGTTGGATTGTAAAACTTTCATTTCAACATATATATATATATATATATATATATATAAATGGTTTTTATAATTTCAACAAGAAAATATCTTGAGGACTTGTTAAGTGTTGAATCATATCGATAGGTTTGCTTTTTTAAGTATAACTAAGTTCTAATGGACCAGATCCCGAGTTACACCAACACTACTAATATACAATCATAGATTAAAAGAAGAAAAAAATATATCAAAAGTAGAATTATTGGTTATTACTTAGAATATTCGGACTATTGACGTCATCTTTATTGTTATACTCACAACGTTTCGGCCGATATGTCCATCAGCCTTCTTTATATCGGCCGAAAACGTTGTGATTATAACAAAGATGAGGTCAGTAGTCCAAATATTCTAAGTAAAAAAAATTATCAAGCTTCATCTCAGAAATTTAAACAAATAAAATTATTGGGATTACTAAATCGCAATGAAACACAAACGACTTTCAAAACGAAGAGGAAAAATTTTTTCAAAGTATTTTTCATAAGAATTATAATTTTCATACGATATTTTGAATAATATTTCAAATAATAACATTGTAGCCCAGTACTTATATAACTATAATTTGCGAATAACGGGTTTAGCATGTTGTACTAAATATAGAAAACATATTTTGGTCTTCTCTCTCTCCGAAATATTTACACATTACACCACGGGCACCCCCCGATATATTTTATAGGATATTTTGGTCTTCTCTCTCTCCGAAATATTTACAGATCTGAAAAAAAAAAACATGTCTATATAAATATCATAGTATATACCAGCCTAGGAGGGTAAAGTGTACATTACGAATAAAAAAAAAGATAATGTTTATATAAATGATGAAAGCTTCCGAACTTCCTCATCGATCAAAGGCACTTTAAAATTTTACTCTTACTGCCACCACTCTAAATAGAGAGAAGCAAGAACATATCTTTTAACTTCACAATAAATAAATTACCGATTAACCTTTCAGGTTAATGTATAGCATTTCCTCGATATATTTTATATCATATTTACCAACCCCTCCGCTCGGACAGGATATGACACAAGGTCAGTTTTTAAGCGGAGTTTAACAGGTTTCAATTCAGAGTTTTCCTTCTCGTAGACTAGTTGCCTCACCAAAGCTGAAGAACCCAGCCTGTCCTACTATTTACTCATAGCTGGAGGGAGAATAATTGGATTCATACATTTCCCAAGGGTATTAGTGCTATGTGAAATGCAATCAGTCTCGTCCAGGATTTGAACTCGTGTCGCCGTATCCATTTCCTACGACGTTAACCATTACACCACGGGCACCCCCCCCGATATATTTTATAGGATATAAATGGTACTTGATACCTCCTTGCTTAACATTCAGCAATATAAGGTACGTATCGAGGGTAAAGTGGAGCAATCCAGGGAAAGGAGTAGTGCTCTCCCCTACATTCCGGTATAGTAGCTATTGAAAAGGGAGCCTTCTGGTCGCCAACTTTACTTTTTACTTTATTCCTATCGAACAATTTTCAAGCAAATCTATTTGACAGATAGATGAAAACCTAACAGAGTCAGAGCAGACCGGGGAGTAATGGTAACGATGGTGTGTGTGTGTGTGTGGGGGTGACTCCTCATTTCCTAAAGCCCCAAATTTGGAATCTCACAAACTGGATGTAATTAAGTACTATACCAAGGATACTTTTTTGTTGGGTTGGGGAGGGATCTTACCTTTTTATAATGGATGCACATTTGGGGTATTCTAAGCCCCACCACCGGGAGAGGGATATTATTTTGATACGTAACTTGTAAATAATCTTTGGTGGTTGTTTTGCACAGTTTCAGCAAGTAGCCATTGAATTTTAGTACAGTGGTTAAGATCTTAAAGTCGATAGGCAGTAAAACGGAAGCATGGACCGAAAAAAAAAAAAAAATAGCTAAGTGCTGGATTGGTTCTAAAAATCTTGTAAAAGATATAAATACAAGGAAGGATTTTAAAATATCAAAACGATAGCTTTGTCAAAGTCAGAATTCCGAGGAAACTATTACAAGAATGGATAGATTGATCTTAAAAGAACTTTAAAGCACATTTAACAGTGATGTCACTGCATTCTCCATCGTGCCTACAGTATTAATAAGGAGTTATTCTTAATTTCTTAAAGTTAAGGGGGGACTCCCCACCAAAAAAAAAAAAATTAAAAAAAATTAAAAAAAAATCAAAATCAACAAAGTACAAATGATAAAACTAAATCAGGAGTTAGAAGAAAATATTGATGTTTCGGTTCTTCCATAGAGATATCAGATTGCAACAAAGGTCGGCTGTTATACTCATGATAGCAACAAAAAAAAGTTCCTAGTCTCGCGGCATTTTCTTCTGGGACGTCTTAAGCATCGGGGATTATAAGCAACTCTCTCTCTGATATATATCACCATAGTAAGCGAGTTCGAACCCCAGTCACGCTATTACGTTTATTTTCGGATTAATAATCTTGGGAAGTGAATGAACCCCTTACCCTATAGCTATGAATCAAATGGTACCGCTATTGTCCTTCAACAAAGATGGCTTTAGCATTGAATAAGTTGTAACGATGCTTCGTCACCAAAAACATTCCTGACCCAAGAGATTTCCTGATGGAGGCTAGTTCGTGGTACAATTACTGTGTGTGTGTGTGTACACACACACAGAGGATGCGGCAGACATACCTCCCTCAATTTAAACTGTCACATGTGTAGTGCAAGTGAACTTAGGCAGTTGGCAATGGTAGCTCCATCTAGTTAATCTCTTACTATTTTTTCAGATACGATTAGGGCTTGGAATGGTTCACACGGTGCATTTGCTGTTTAAACGTCTTTTAAGATTGGTAAATCTGTAATTGTTACTGAGATTTTCGTGTTCATTTCATGTTAAATCAGAATAATGCAGTTACAGATAATAAAATCGATACTGTTATGTCTTGAAAATTATATTCAGAACAGCATCATTTCGACGAAAAGCTTAGTAGCGATTACAGATTCACCAGTCTTAAAAAAATTAAATAAATAAAATAAAATAAAACACAAACAAACAAAACGTTTCAACAAAAATGCGCAAGATGCACCGATCCAAGCCAGAATCGTAATTAATAAAAAAAAAAATGATTAGATATTAGCTAGATAGAGCTACCATTACCACTTGCCTAAGTTCACGTGCACTACACAGGTGGGAGTTTAAAATATAGGAGATATTTTTGTTGCACACTGTTTATATATAAAATACAAATATAAAAACAAATAAAACATTGACAGTCATAGCTAATCTGGAAGGAAATACTATTATTTTTCTTTAACAATTATAAAAAAGGAAAACCAATTTTACAAATATTTTATTTTCAGGTTTCTAAATTCGAGGAAATCTGGTTTTTAATGCGTGGGTATGCATATTGATAGGAAATTGAGAAATTTGTGTTCCTGTGGTTAAAAATAGTAGTTTTATGGTTGAGAGGGGAAGGAAGAAAGAAAGAAAGAGGAGGGTAAGTGTTTAAAAAAAAAATTAAAAGAAAAGCAAGGGACGAGAAAAAAAGTGAGAGTGGAGAAAAAAAAAGAGAAAACGAGTAAAGAGAGAGAGAGAGAGAAAAGAGAGAAAGAGAAACAAAAAAAAGAGTAAAGAGAGAAATAGTTAAAAAGAGAGAACAGAGTTGAAAAAAAAAAAAAAAGAGAGAAAAGAATTTAAAAAAAAAAGAGAGAAAAGAATTGAAAAAAAAAAGAAAGAAAAGAATTGAAAAAAAAAAAGAAAGAAAAGAATTAAAAAAAAAAAAAGAGAGAAAAGAATTGAAAAAAAAGAAAGAAAAGAATTGAAAAAAAAAAAAAGAGAGAAAAGTATTGAAAAAAAAAAAAATTCTTTTCTTTTTTTTTTTCAAGAGAGAAAAGAATTGAAAAAAATAAAAGAGAGAAAAGGATTGAAAAAGAAAAGAATTGGAAAAAAAAAGAAAAGAAAAGAATTGAAAAAAAAAAAAAAAAAAAAAAAAAAAGAGAAAAGAATTGAAAAAAAAAAAGAGAAAAGAACTGAGAAAAGGAAAGAGAAAAAAATTGAGAAAAGGAAAGAGAAAAGAATCGAAAAAAGGAAAGAGAAAAGAATCGAAAAAAGGAAAGAGAAAATAGTTAGAAAAAGAGAGAGAAAAGAGTAGAGAAAGAGGGAGGAGAATAAAGGAAGAGTAAAAAGAGAAAGGAGTGAAAAGAGAGAGGGAGAGAGAAGAATAAAAGAAAGGAGTAAAAGAGAGAGAAAGAAAGTAGAGTTAAATATTAGAGAGAGAGAGAGAGAGAGAGAGAGAGAATAAAAGTTAAAGAACCGCTATCAATATTGAGATTGGAATCAGTTGCAACAAAAAAATCCATTTAACGTTTACAACGACCTCCCGAGAGTAAATAAATGAAAAAAAAAAAAAAAAAAAAAGATAAATATAAAAAGTATAGAAACAAATACTTTTGCGTATAAAGTTGATTAAAATAAAAAAAAAATTAGAAAAAAATAATCAGACCATTTCAATAAGAGACCAAGAAAAATGTTTTGAAAACCATATTAATCAATTTTCTGAGGAAACAATAGCGTCACTAAGATTGCACTTTGGGAAGGAATATATTTATTATTAAATAGATTAGTTTTAATTCTTATTCAAATTTAAGACTAGATTAGTAAAACTAAAGACACTACTAAAGTTTCACGCTCATATATCGCAGTTTTAATCGCCGAATCGAAGAGGAATATTAACTAAGTGTACGAGTTTTAAAATATGAAAAAAAGTCACATGTACGTCTCAGCGATACGTTACAAAAAGAAACATCAGTATTGCGAAATAGCACCTCCCCAAGAAAAATGTGAAATACACCTTGCTATTTACCGAATTATCCAACTTAAAAATAAAAAAAAAAAAAAACAAAAACAAACCAAGTACTTTAAATCATTGATTCTAAGTGTGGGTCTGATAAATTTTTGAAATAGGCCTGGAGTTGGCCCAAAGAAAATAGGTGGGTTTTGAAATTCTGTTTCTTTTTTTTTACCTATTAGCATAAAATTATGAAAACAAACTACTTAATTTTTAATTGGCAAATCATTCAGAAATTATTCAAATAGAATTTCTAAATGTTTTCTAATAATAAATCATATTTTCAAATTGATTTGAAACATCGTTTTGTTGCGTGGTGCTCGAAAGACTTCATGTTCATTTAATTTTTATTTATTATTAAATATTTTTTTATGCATTTAACGTGCGTTATCAAATTACAATAACAATTATGTGGACATAAAAAATGTTGACACCCAAAATGGGCCACAAAGGGTGAGAAACACTGCTTTAAATGACGTTTAACGATATTTCATTTGCAGTTTCCTTTGCTTATTGTAAATTTGTTTTAAAGGTTGGTTGGGTTTTATGGCATATCAACCCTTGTTTATTTAATGACAAATCGTTATATATGATTTGTAAACGAATAGTTTGTTGGTAACATTTTAAACAACCCAGAGCTCATTTGTCTGTACTCAGTTAAATGGTTTCAAGTATTCCAATCTAACACTAATAATTCAATTTAACATCAGTTATTTGTTGATACACAGTTAAATGGTTATACAGTTCTATTTGACCCATAGATGCGACCCTAATATGTACAATCATTCTGAGTCAGAGTTGACGTGGGAGTAATGGCAATGAAGGAGTACTCTACATTCCCCAAAGCTCCATGATTGAAGCCTCACCATCAGTTGATTTAGTGTTAAACACTTCTATTTGACCAATAGATAGGACCCTATTAGGTGCTACCACTCCGAGTCAGAGTGGACCTGGAAAAGATGGCAATAAAGGGATACTCCACAGGCTCCCAAACTCCAGCATTACTGGAGCCTCACCATCAGATAGTTTGGTGTCATATCCAGGATACTCGTTGTGGGTGGTGTCTTACTCCTCTGCAGAGATGCAGTCAGTGCATTCTACAGCCCCAGCTGACAGCTGTTTTTTTAGGGGTGTTACCTCTCCGCACAGAATACAGTCTGCAAATTCTAAGCCCCACTAATAATGCATAAGATTTATTTACCGCCCTATCTAGTAATGCATATATATACAGTTATGTTTTTTTTAAATATATATTCAAAAGCTTTTTACAACTAACTTGTTTATTTTTTCTTTTTAATGAGAAATTAAATTAGTCAACGTTTTTTAAACCAAAATACCAGGGGGAAGATGTATTTACCAAACACCACCGCCACAGGCAGTGTGTGACATAAGGTCAACTTTTAAGCAGACTAAAGTTGGTTCGAATTCAGAGTTTTCCTTCTCCTAGACTAGTTGCCTAATCAAAGCTAAAGAACCTAGTCTGCCCTAATATTTTCCTCATAGCTGGTGGGGGTGGAGAGAGAAGAGACATTAGTGAAGTGAAACTCAGTCTCGTTCAGGATTTGAACATGAGTCGCCGAATTCATTTTTTGCGACAATAACCGTCACAATAAGCGCGCCTCCATGTAACTGTTCAGTAAGAAGAAGAAAAATTTAAATAAATGGCTGAAACTTACTCTTATCTAGATGGTAAATGTAAAGGTTACATTTCTCTCTTTTTTTGGTAAATAAAACAATTAGCAATCATTTTACTGTGTGGGCTATTCTTTACAAGAACCAAATAATGATTTTAAAATTCTGTATTGTTTTTCCGGGGTATTTTTGGGGGAGTGTTTTGTCGTTCTCTTAGGTACTCGCGTATTTTTAAGATAACCTTACACTTTAAAAGTTATCATGTCCTTTTAGAAATTAACAATCTATTTTGTAATCACGACCAAAAAAAGTGCAATATGACAGTATTATTGTTATAAACTGTAACACGAAATGATTTCAAATGATGGCAAGTGTATCGTCGTTTCTTAATTAAGTGGTGCAGGCAGGTCAGAACTTCAGTCTCGCTAAATTAAAATTTCAGTTTTAAATAAGAATAAGTAGAGGGGAAGAAATTCCTAAGTTTTAGGAAAATATTAGCGACAAAAATGATTCTGCAAGGATGTTGTATTTGAGATCCATGCTCAAGACTAAATCTAACAGCTATAAAGAATTAGAAACCTAAATTTTGAAAAAAAAAAAAAAATATAGTACTGGCCGAATAATCAAAAAGTATTTGTGGGTATTTATTCCCCACCCCCTCCACGGTATTAGGATGAGACACAATGTGGGTTTAAAGTGGCGACAGCACAAGAAAAAAAAAGAAAAAGTTCAGTTCTGTCGGCATTCTCCTTTTGGAGATGCCACAGAGGCCGGGCAATTAACCAAGTCCTTAGCCCTTTACATGAAAGGAGCAGATGCTGCAGGGTTTGGTTCTGAGACTATTTAATTTTGCACAATCCAGCACAAGTACGAGTGTGGGGTCAAGATCCTTTTAATTCTTAGAGAAAGCATCGTCAATTATTATGTTTCCCATTGTCAGAGAAATTACGATACGAGTGAGTTGCGATAAAAAGCAACTAAAATTAAAAAAAAGCTGATGGAAACACTAGTCGAAAATCAATAATTATAGTAATAATCAAGACCTCAATTTTTGAAGTGCTGTGCAAGAAGTGAAGGACATGGGTTTAGAGAACTAGGTTGTATACAGTAATGATATATCTGGGATTTATAGATTCATAGAAGGACCCATTAAAGACGAATGAAGTGAACCAATGTATAGTAAGCACTCAGTGGTCATTTATTTATCTTGATATAGGCAAATTCTTGATACAATTTGTAATTTACGAAGCTCTTTGCTTCGAAGTAGTACAAGGCCGATTGAATAGGGCACCCAATGAGACTCCAACTCACTCTTGCAGGTTTGATAACCATTACATCACCCGAGGTGCCCAATTCTTGATACAATATGATCTACACGTGTATACTAGAGATTTTAAAATCATTTCATTCAAATGAAATTGAACCTCCAGCTGCCAACCCAAATAGTGAATCAATCTTATGACACAATAAATCCCAAGAGTGAGTAAAACACAGTTAGTCAATAAAAGACTAATCTTTGTAAATGTCGGCTGGGTATTGTGGAAACTTGATGACGATATATGCGACTAAAAGCGATTATATTTAAAGAACAAAAAGCATTTGATGACAAATAAACAATCATTTTTAAGTAGAAGAATGCTGATGAGGAAATTTAAAGTAATGATGCATTGTTATCGGAACGAGTGAAAAGAAAGTCTTTATGGAAAAAAAAACTTGGAAGAAATAGGAAGATCTCACAATTAGACATTGATATTCAGTGCAAAAGTTGTTCTACAACAAACAATATAAAGAAAAGCATTTAATTTTATATATAAAGTTCGTCTGTAATGCACTATTAAACATGACCAGATAAGACTTTTAGTTTCAAGCACATATTTGCTAAGCATATGTTCAAAAGCCATTGAGTCAGAAAAAAGAATGTGAAATTATTTTTAGAAACCTTGATTCGCAGGGTGTTTGGGTTGTACTTCCACGTCAAACCCAAATGGATTTTAACTCCTGATACTCAGGCGAAGTAGGTGAGGGAAAAAGCCAAGGTCTCCGTGTTTTCCTCGATACTAAACGTACAGACGTCAGAGTAAACATAACTTCCGGTAATAAATTTTTGCTAACTGGCTCTGGAATCTGTTTTTTATTAACTTTAATTTGGATAGTATTAGCTCATTAAACAACCGATTTAATTATAAATTGGCGAGAAAAGTTTCTATAGAAAATGTACTGTGTCAGTCTCATTGTTTAAAATGCAGTGGAAATTATACATAAATAATTTAAGTTCGTACAAAATGACGAAAATAATTCACGTTAATTTAAAGATTAAATAAGTTTATAGATACTTCTTCAATTTAGTGATGTAAAATAATTATACAGGGTTATCGCTAACAATCTGGATTAAAGTAATGAGAAGTTCTGTTATGATAACACGAAACATTATCCAATAGCAAACGTGACTTGTTATAGCAATAGAATTTCTCACTATTTAGTGAGAACAGATTATTACATCGCAAAAAGCTTTTGTTCCAGCTTAAATTGTCTAAATTTTAGCCAAAGATTAATCTCAGTATAACATGAATTACTATTTCAATGTTTATTTAGTTTTAGTTTTATTATTATTTTCACTCTATGCGAGTTTTTTCACACCAGTTTTAATTGGTGTTTTTTTTTTACTCAAGTCTCCAGGACTGCGTATTCTAGCAGTTCTGTTTTGGATGGTCTTGATTCTTCTGATCTCCAATTCCCCAAATCTCTTTTCCAAGTCTTTGAGGACCGTTCTAAGAGTACTAACTACAATTGGCATCATCGTCAATTTTATGTTCCACAGCTTTTTCAGCTCTTTGGCAAGATCCAAGTATTAGTCAATAGTTTCGCTTTCTTTTATTTTCACACAACAGTCCGCTAGACAAAATCCATTAGATGATAAGTTCCTTTTTCTTGTTTATTAACAGTAGGTAATCTTTGTAGGTAAGCCATATAAGATAACTGTAATTAATATATTATTTTAAGAAGTGTATTTTATATATAAAATCTTGATGAGGAGAGAGATAATACACTGATCCTAGGCAAAAGTGCAGGTACAACATTTTGATCGTTGCTAAAAGTTCTGATCCACATGGAGATCAGACTGTCAGTTGGAGTAGATGAAGTAAATTGAAGATCTGTTCAGAAGAAAACTACGATGAGGTTAATTCCTTAGGGGAGCTGAATGGAAATAGATGATATACTGAGAGTTTAGGATTAAAATTACAAACTATTTAAAATATATACTTTTCTATTTTAGTAACTTCAGATAAGGTTTTCGGAGCGTTTTTATCAAACTTATTCTGCAATCATCATCATCATCATCATCATGTCGTGCCGCCAGCACGGATATCCCTGACCCTCTCTCGCCACTTCTCCCTATTACTCATCGCCTCCGGCAGGTCTTCAGGGTTACATCCTGTGTCCTCACATAGTTGCTGTATGTAAGTTCGAGCTGGTCGTCCTGCTTTTGCACGGCTATATGTGGGGGGTCCATAGGAGTACATCACTTATGAGCTCGTCCTTGCTTCTCCAGCAGTGTCCCGCGTGTCTGGTTCGTCTAACTTGTATAGTTTTCGTGATGGGGGGCAAGTGTCCGTATAGTTGGTGTCTCGTGGGGTGTTGTCGCCAGGACTTGTTCAATACTGCTAGCGAATTAAATTATAGGAATTACACTAAACGTTGAGTGGAGAGATGCCGAGGGGAGTCTAAGGAAGAAATAATGTACCTATATATATATATATATATATATATATATATATATATATAATCTATCCCCACCCCAAATCAGCAATTAGTCTAGATTAGAGTCACTGGTTAGACAATCTGTATTTTCAATTATAAACACCAAATAAAACTTCTCGGCACATTATTTACCATAGCCTCCTCTCGGCAATTAGTCACTTTACCGTTGCTGAGAAATCTACCAACATAATTTTTTTACTTAAAAAAAAAAAAAAAAAAACCCTTGCAGTTACGAGTTATTTTTACAATCTAAATAAGTAGTTTGTCGTTGGTTAAGTTTTATGGCATAGTAACCCTTGTAGGTTATTTAATGCCAAATCATATAATTCGTAAACGACTAGTTTGTAGGTAACATTTTAAACAAACCAGAGCTCATTTATTTACACACAGTTAAATGAGTTTAAGAATTGCTAACAATTCAATTCAACATTAGTAATTTGTTTGTACACTGTTAAATTATTAAACAATTTTATTTGACCCACATAGAGCACCTGTTTAGGTCCCATCTAACTCCTAATCAGAGTGGACCCGAGAACAATGGTAAAGAAGGAGTACTCCAAATTCCCCCAAATTATAGGACTGGAAGCTCACCATCAGTTGCTTAAGTGTCATATCCAGGACATTTCCCCTTTGAAAAGATGGAGTCAGCGTATTCTACAGCCTCAGCCGACTGGATTGTGTTTGTAGTTGAAGCCACTGTGGTCTTACACAATCTAAAGATTTGAACTTTATTGTAGAAAAAATTGTGGGGACAAAAAAAAAGTTGTTCAGATTCGTCAGCATTTTCTAGCGAGGAGTGGTTCAGAAATCAGGGACTGACACAACCTGTTTTACCGCAATAGGTAAATTCAGCTTGAAAGGAACCCTCCTTCTGGGACTGAACTTTGATAAATTTGCACTTTGCAGCCCCAAAAGGTAAAACAATGGAAGAATCCCTTATTATCCCAAGCTTCCCACCTCGTGTTGAAAATGTAAAAATTATATAAATCTATTACTTAACAGCCTTACAAGCCAAATGATTTTATAGGCAACAGGGATATAGAAATGTGAATTCTCGGGGCAGATTAAATTCCGGCCAAGTATATTCACTCAAAAAGGTACAAATAGAATTTTAAAGTTAAAAGAAAAAAAAAGTAAAGTTGGCGACCTTAGTTGAGGGTGACCTGAAAGCTTCCTTTTCAAAAGCTACTACACCGAGGAGTAGGGGGGGCGCTACTTTTTTCCCTGAATTTCTCCATTTTACCCTTGATCCTAACCTTATGATACTGAGTGCTAAGCAAGGCGGCATCAAGTACCATTTTTTGAGTCTTTGGTATGAGTCGACCGCGGATCGAACCCCGGTTTCATGGACAATTGGCGAACACTAATCATTAGGCCAATGGCCCAGTTACTTTAGAATTTTAAAAAAACATAAAATAACATTTTATAAGCAATAGCGATGTAGAAGTGGGTATTCCATAGGCTGATTAAATTCTGGCCAGATATATATGACTAACAACACAAATAAAATGATAATATGGAATTATAACATTACTCTACCCCCTCTACCACAAACAGGATGTGATACAAAGTCAATTTTTAAGCAGAGTACAGCTGGTTTGAATCAGAATGGGTTGCCACACCGAAGTTGAAGAGCCTAACCTTCCCTACAATTATTGCTGGTGGTGGAGGAATAGTTGGATTTATACTTTTTCCAAGAGTACCAGCGTTATGTGAAATGCAAACAACCTCGTTTTGGATATGAACGTGGTCTACCGGATCCTTTTTCTAAAATAATAACCATTACACCACAAATATCTCCAAATAAATACAAGTGTATTTATAAGGAGATACACAGAAATGGTTATTCCTTGGCCAGAGTACATTCTGGCCAAGTATATATATTTCACGACACAAATACCAGTCAGAGCTCATTTGCTTGTGCTAGCTAGGTTCCCCATAGAAAATATACTTAAAGCATGACCACTCCCTTCCCCTCCCCCAAAACCACAAGGCCTCGTGCCTTCTTGTATTTATTACAAGAAATAAACAGAGCTCATTTGCTTGCACACAGTTAAATGGTTTCAAGTTTGGAAAAAGATTTCATGATTCTGTTTGACCCATAGATGGAACCTTGACAGGAAGTACAACTCCAGGTCAGAGTGGAACTGAGAGTAATAGCAATGAAGGGGTACTCCATATTCCCCAAAGCTCCAGAACTGGAGTCTCACTATCAGAGTGTTTAGTGCTATATCTAGGACACTTGATGCTCGGGGGTGGGTAGTTACCCCATTGCAGAGATGTAGTCAGCTTATTCTACAGCCCCAGACGGGGCAGGTAGCGTAGTGGCTAATGTGTTGGACCGAGTCATTATAGTGAAAAAGTTCGAACGTCGGTCACGGTATTACGTTGACTTTGGGATAAACACCCTTAAGAAAGGTATGAACCTCCCTCTAGCCATGGGTTAAGTAGTATCACAACTTTTCTACACGAATAGCTTAGGCATTAAATAACCAACAAAAGTTGATATGCTATTAAACAAAGAAACCAAATCAATTTTTTTTTAATTGCCAGTAAGAAAAAACATCAATCCTAACAAATGCAGCTGTATAAAGAAAATAAGCAGATTGTTTAGCAATCCAAAGTTTTCTTTTTTTAGTTCAATGTTAATATGTTAACAAATAAATCCTTTATTAATACTGTGGTAAAAAAATTATTTATTTTGTCTGCTAATTAAGAACTGCTTCAGATATTTTGATATCAGAGATCTTCGGATCTTTCCTCTCCAATTGTTGGGTTGCATTCGGTAGGCCTTTTTATCTCTGGGCGGTTCTGCTGGGTGTGCCTCGGCACTGGAGAGTTCATCCGGCCTCAGGGGGGCATCTCCCCAGGCTTTTACCCCCTTCGGAGGGTTGGGTTTATTGCCTGGCTCCTGAGGCGCCCCAAAAAGGGGAATGCCGAAGGTATTTTTGGCCTTGCCAGACGCATGTGGGCTTCGACCCTGCGACTGGACCCACCTTAAAAACGGCCTTGTGCCATATTCGTGCGTTGGTGGGACGTATGATAAATAATCAGATATTTTGATATCAGAATAAATTTATACTCACATCGACCGTTTTACACACTTTATTATTTAACGTTCTTTCCTCTGATGGAAAAAGAAATTGCAACAAAATCTGTAAATAATAGAAATAATAGTTAAATTCGCTTGCAATTCGCATTAATGCAATACACTCTCGGTTAGTGGTGATGTTTTTGCTCCGAAACCATGCTCGATTCATGAGACATTATTTAATGAAGGTTTTATTGGCTATACAGCTTTTTTTTTTCAGCAGTAGCAGCATGTGTATATATTTACCAACCCCTCCGCACGCAGATGTAACACAAGGTCAATTTTTAAGCGGAGTTTTCCTTCTCTTAGATCTGTTGCCATTCTAGGATTAAATTGACCAATCCGCCCTAATAGTTAGCGATAACTGGAGGGAGAATAGTTGGATTCATAACTTTCTCAATGGTATCAGTGTAGGTTATTTAATGCCAAATCCACTTTTATACAAAGAGCTCTTTTTCAAACGAATCAGTTTAGCATAAGTACACAGTTTAATTGGCAAAAAACTTTCTATTTCAAGTTATTCAGTTTAGTCAAACAGTTCTAATTCAAACAATTCAGTTTAGCGTAAGCAAAGTTTCAATGTCAAAAACTGTTCCATTTCAATCAATTCAGTTTAGCATAAGCACGTAGTTTAAATGTAGTACACAGTTTGTCTGTTTGGGTTTTATGGCATATTAACCTTTGTAGATTATTTAATGCCAAACCTATTTTAATACAAATAAATAGTTCTGTTTCAAACAATTCAGTTTAGCATAAGTACGCAGTTTAGATATCAAAACAGTTCTATTTCAAGTAATTCAGTTCAGCGTAAGTATGCATTTTAGTTCTATTTGACCTATAGATAGGATCCTATCAGGCGCTACCACCCTGGGCCAAAGTGGACCTAGGAGCGATGTCAATGCAGGGGTGCTCCCCATTCCCCAAAGCTGCAGCATTATTGGAACCTCACCGTCAGATTGTTCAGTGTCATATCCAGAACACTCGCTGGGGAGGTCTTACCCTTCAGCAGAGATGCAGTCGATGTATTTTACAACCCCTGCCGATTGGGCAATACACAGAGTTAAATTTCAAAACAATTCTATTTCCAGCAATTCAGTTTAGCATAAATACGTATAAATGCAAAAACAGTAGACTCTCGAAACCACGGTTTAGTACAATTTGACTTATCGATAGGGCCCTATCAGGTGCTACCACTACTGGCCTGAGTGGACCTGGGAGCGATGGCAATGAAGAGGTAATCCGCATTTCTCAAAGCACCTGCATTTCTGGAACCTCACCATCAGATTATATAGTGTCATATTTAGGACACTTGTTGTAGGGAGGGGGAGTTTACTCCTCTAAAGAGGTGCAGTCGGTGTATTCTACAGTCCCAGTCAACTGGGCAAAGTCTTGTCCAGAATATTAAGTTAGTTCGACGTGTCCCTTTCTTACGACGATAATCATAACACCATGAGCGCCCCAATAACAGCATGTGTATGTAATACTACTATTTACTATACACTTCCAAATTATGGATAATGCTAGGAAAGACTTAAAAATATTGTTGATTATAGTCAAATAGCAAAGCAAAAATGAGGTCAGCCCGGCCGAAATTCAGCCCGCCTAGCTAAATATCCTCAGTAGCAGCACAAATACCGGCTACACGAGTAGTAAGGGTTAATAAGTAGTAATTGTAGTCCAATTATTTTTTCTTTTTTGTACCCCTTCCCTCCACACACAGAAATTATCTGCCTTTTATAAATATGTTTCCTCTCCAGGGACTGGCTTCTGAAAGAGTTATTAATCTAAGGCAATACTTTTAATGTATTAAAGTAAACAATATCGGTAATAAGTAATAAACTGCTAATCATTGAAATGTTATTTATGGTCATATTTACCAACCCCTCCGCTCGGGCAGGATGTGACACAAGGTCAGTTTTTAAGCGGAGTTTAACAGGTTTCAATTCAGAGTTTTCCTTCTCCTAGACTAGTTGCCTCACCAAGGCTGAAGAACCCTACTATTTACCCATAGCTGGAGGGAGAATAATTGGATTCATACCTTTCCCAAGGGTATTAGTGCTATGTGAAATGCAATCAGCCTCGTCGAGGATTTGAACTCGTGTCACCGTGTCCATTTCCTACGACGATATCCATTACACCACGGGCACCTCCTAATCCATTACACCACGGGTTATTCATGGTTAGCATATATTTTGAAGTGTTAGATACTCGCTGAAAATAGGAAGGTTAAAGAAACTTTCTTTTACGTTGAATATAATCTGGAGATGTGCACATTTGCAAGAAAACGTTTATGTCAATGTTGATATTCTACATGGTTAGAATTAAGTTACAATAATAATACCAATAATCTTTTTTGCTTTGCATATGCAAGAGAATTAGTGGGAAGGAAAGTTTTAAAATGTAAATATCTTTACTGACTCATCGTCATCAGCTTTACAACCAATGTAAGTTCATTACTGAATGAAGATCATGCATAAAATTTGGTTTAAAAAGGTTGTGTACTGTTTAAGAACTTTTTTTTATTTTGTAAAAAATGTCGAAACAATTTGCAAAGCTTTTAAGTTAAAAGGCAAATTATTTTTATCATTTTGCTTCTTGAAAGTCTTTCATACCAGTTTTAACTGAAGTTTAAAGTTTCCAAGACAGTAACTACAACTGCTCTCCTTCGTCTAAATAATAAAGTTTTAACTGAAAATCGAATTTTTTTTCTCTAAATTAAGTTGTTAATGATAGGGAAACATTTCTCTTGCATCTTTATCTAATGGCAAATCAACTTTGTGGGTTATTTAAAGTCAAATCCATACATGTAAAAAGACAGGAGTGGTGCTATCTTACCCATAGATAGGAGGATAAGGGAGTTTAAAAGTAAACTTAGTAGTGCGACTAGAGTTCGAACTCACTCGCTACGATGTCGAAGTCAAGCACGTTAGCCACTATGGTACGGGGAATTTCCCAAGAAAACAGCGTAGATATATCTGGTTATTCATTTTTGGAATGGGAAGTATCATGTTCTTTCAGAATTTAAGAGATAATGGGTCTTCACAACCTCCTTTATCAGTAAACTGAATAACAGTAACTGTTCTAAGGAGGTATATAGCGGACTTTTTTTAATCATTGTCTTTTCAGTGGTTTTTTATTGTACTTATTAAAACTATATTTCTAAACTAGTTGCTTACCACCATGGCTCCAGTTTGAGTAAATTAGGTTTAATGGCATATCAACCTCTGTGGGTCATTTAATACCGAAAAGCTTTAAATTGGTTTTGTCGCCTCTGTAGATTTTAGGGTTTAGGATATGGGTTTTTAATAGGATTTGATTAAATTTGGTCAGATTTAAGTGAAAAAAGTTGAGTTGGTCAGGTTTTGATTAAATCTTTTATTTTAGAAAAATCTCAATACGTCTTCTGATTTGGTATTTTTGAAAAAAAAATCCTTTAGGTTGCTTTAGGTTGTTAGATTATGAGGGGTACTTTGCACATTGAGCATATCGGGGTGTCTTACACTTACGTAAGAGCGGGTGTCGTCAATGCGAAGTCTGAAAAATATCACCTTTTTCATCCTGTTTCTGTTGTAATCTCCCGGCCACTTATACCATGGCTAGGGAGCCAAATTTGCTTTGATATTTACCCATTGTTCCAAAGAGAAGTCGATTCATACCTTAAGTTACCTATTCCTAGTTTAAGTAAGCCAGTTATGATTTATGCAAGATAATTAAATAAAAATTTTTACACATCCTTTTTCCTGAATATATTAATTTACCAAACTCCTCCGTTTTTTCAGCACTCATTGTTTGTCATTATCTACTGAAACCGCCTGTTATTTCACAGATCCTTATTCCTTTAACAGTACTCATTGTTTGGGCACTGTTTGCCTTTAGGCTTATTCGTTCACTACTTGTGTTTTATATCACTTTATTTTCCGAAATTTGGAAGAGGAACTTCTTTCAAATATTAGTCGTATTCAATAAATATTTACTGAAAATCTATTAAAATGCAATAATTGAGTGTCCTGGGTGGAACATTAAACTGTATCTGATGGTGAGTATGGAGTACCCTTTCATTACCATTATTCCCAGGTCCATTCTGACCCAAAGTGGTAGTCCCTGTTGGGTCAAATAGATATGTTTGAAAATTATTCGTAAATAAGACTGTGTGCAAAAAAAAAAAGAAAAAAAAATCTCAAGAAACGACACGAAAAAAATGTACATATAGATATACAATAAACGCGATTCCCTAACCTCTAGATGTAAAATAACCATAGACAAGTTGATATGTTAAAATCAATTAATCAAATCGTTGGTTTTTTACAATTGAATCATTTTTCATTCAAAAAGTTAATGCAATTAATTAAGACTTCCAGGCAAATGATTTTTCAGACTCACTTTACACAAAATATCTTCACTCCTATAGACTGTACATAGTTTTAAAATAAAAAAAATTCTCCAATCTTCTTACCAATGGCGCACATATCTTAATCATAAAATTTGCTTATATAAGTTTAGATCTGCCCACCTTAAGTAACGATTTCCCAGTAAATTTTTGTTCATTCGTACAACAAATATAATATAGTAGTTACATTGTACTATAAGTAATCTAGAGATGATTTAAAGCATAAAGGAAGCTGCGTGTAGGATATGTGCAAATACGGCGTTTTTATACAATAGACTTCTAAATCTGTGAAGGAGGGATCCCCGGATTAAATGCCCAATTGATACTGAGGGACAATTATGATAATAAGCAGACCCTCCGTAAAGAGGAGGCAGAGAAGAGAGGAAATTAAAAATAAATAAAAATAATGACTGGGGAATAAGAGGAGAAAGGGTGTGAAACTGCGCCCCCCACTTTTTTTTTTTACTTTATTGATCGTAAAGTCAATAAAGCTAGTTGTGACGCATTTAGTGTCTAGCCCCGCCTACAAAATGCATCTTTAATGGGAGTGTTCGCATTACCCGACTATACTATGGTTCGGGTTCACGATATCTTACAAGCACGTTTATATTATTGCACGTCCTAGTTGTAAACTGTGGGGGTGTGACTCAAAAGAACCAATCATGACAAGAGAGTAGTGGTCAGCTGTGACGTTTATAGGTTGGTTATTTGATTTAACCTGCCAACCCTCGATGGCCATTTCATGCCAAATCTCACACACACACACACTTATATATTTTCTCACGTGGTGTAATGGTTAGCAAGTTGCATTAGCTGACTTGTTAGCTAGTTCGTTTTTTCCTGGGTATCCCATATTCCAGCCTTATGCTACAAGTAAGCTAAACTTAGTAAATTATATATTTGTAAGCGAAGTTTATCGGTAACTTTATAAACGAGTCAGAACTAATTTGCTTGCACACAGTTAAATGGTTTCAAGTGTTACTATTTAACATTAATTCTATTCATCAAGTATTCCTACCAAATTTAATATTAATCATTTGTTTCTAAACATTTGAATGGTTTCATGTATTGCTATTTAACACTAATAATTCTATTTACCTCTCTGCAGAGATACAATCGGCGTATTTTATAGCTCTAGCCAACACGGCGGTGATGTTTATGGTTTGCCGTGCCATTCAAATATTTTGAAGTGAGCACTACGTATAATCATTTCGCGTTTATTTTATTTTTTATAGCAATATTAGTAATGTGCAATGTACTTAAATGCGTTGTTCTTCGTAATGTATAAATAAGTGACAAACAGAGCGATTCTCTGAAAGTTTCAATATTAACAAATAAATAAACACTATAAATTGCAACGTACAAGTCTAACTTTTAAATCTGGAAAAAGTCTCTGCAAAAACTAGGAGTCGACAGAGTAGGGCCAAATTTTTAACACATTAAATGATCAAATAATGTAAATAATTTGGCTATTTTGTTAAGTTTTTATGTGATCAAAGGTTTGGATTTTAGCTCTGCTTTATAAGTCGACTCCAAGTTATATAGACTTTTTTCATGCTTAAAAAGTCGTCTTGGACGATGTTAGCGACGCAAAATATTATTACTAGCAAATAATCAACAGTGTATGCTCAATTATTTAAAAAAATTATATTACTGTAAATTTAGTTTCACAAATGATAGAAATATACTTTATTAGGTAACCACTACAATGTTCAGAGTTAATTTATCAGACTGAGAAGAATTCTTTTGTCAAACAGGCCTGAAAGGCAGTATTGGCCTTGAAATAGGGGAAGAGTGAAAAAAACTTAAAAAGGACCATCGAACAATGAAGAAATACATTGTGTATCATTCACAAGATCTGATAAAGCTAAGCCAGGCTAATCACACACCGGGAAGTGTCTCGAATTAAGCGTATTGCGACAAAAACAGCCAAATTATATTCTGAATGTTGCATTATGATTTTGCAGGCGCAGGAAAAAAAAAATTGTTTTGCAATGGAAAATGAACAGTAAATGTTTTGAGGAATTTACACAACAAAAATAAGCCTAGAATAGAAGTCAATCACATTATCGACAGCAATGAAAGGAAAAAAATCGTAAGTACTTTAGAATTTATATTTATGCAAGAACGCGAAAAAATGTATACAACAAATTAGGATGCTATACAGCGTTGTGCACAATAGTGAAATCTATTTTGGACTTTAATGAAATAAGAAACAAAATTGTTTTATAACTACAAGTCAATTTCATTAAGTATAATTTTGGGTCAGTGTTGGATCTTAAATTAAAATTAGGATTTTGGGGAGAGCCAGAGTCCCGTAATCTGAGTTCATACAAGAAAAACATTATTCGAAACTGTTGACTGATATTGATATGAAAATAACAGTATCAGTTTTCCTGAGAAAGTGAGATGTATATCAAGACCTTGCTTGAGAGGTAAGGAAATTGTATGTAATAATTGTGCTAATGATTATTAGAGATCTAGGAATAACCTCCAGGGTAGACTGAGCATCATTTGGACACTGGTGGTGGACTGGTGATTCTCTTGGGTGAGTAGCGAGTAGGCTGGTAACTTAATTGTTTTTATTTTTTCCAAGTTTAAACAGAGCAACCTACTGTATTCTACATTAGTTATAAATATCTAAAAAAGTATCAAATAGATGATCAAATTAAAGTTGTCATAGACAGACTCTGTAATTAAATTTGTTTAACTTACTAAGCTATTATAATAAATAAATATAAAGACATTTTGTTCTAATTCAACTTATTTAATCGAAATCATTTAATTATTGCTGGTAGTGGGGGAATAGTTGGATTTATACTTTTTCCAAGGGTATCAGCGTTATGTGAAAGGCAAACAACCTCGTTTAAGTGTATTTATAAGGAAACAGGCAGAAATGGTTATTCCTTGGGCAGACTACATTCTAGCCAAGTATATATATTTCACGACACAAATACCAGCTGTTCAGATTAACACGGAAGTCAAATATTTTTATCCATATATTCATTCCCACTATTGATACACAGTGACTCAACAATCTCCAGTTACGACCAAGTTATCTAGGGGAACCCTATGGCATAGTGGTTGGTTGCGTTTTATAGCATATCAAATCTTGTAAGTTATTTGATGCAAAAAAATGCGAAAGCCTGTTTATACATATATATCAAATATACGATTTGTATATGAATAGTTTGTAGGTAACATTTTAAAACGAGTCAGAGCTCATTTGCTTGCACACAGTTAAATGGTTTCAAGTTTGGAAACTTAACAGGAAATATAACTCCAGGTCAGAGTGTAACTGAGAGTAATAGCAATGAAGGGGTACTTCACATTCCCCAAAGCTCCAGAGCGGGGTCCTCACCATCGGAGTGTTTAGTGCTATATCCAGGACAGTTGATGGTCGGGGTGGGGTAGTTACCCCATTGCAGGGATGTAGTCAGCTTATTCTACAGCCCCAGACGGGGCAAGTAGCGTAGTGGCTAATGTGTTGGACCGAGTCATTATCGTGAACAAGTTCGAACGTCAGTCGCGCTATTACGTTGACTTTGGGATAAACACTTTTAGGGAAAAGTATGAACCTCCCTCTAGCCATGGGTTTAGTAGTATCACAACTATTCTACACGAATAGCTTTGGCATTAAATAACGAATAAAAGTTGATATGCTATTAAACAAAGAAACCAAGCCAATTTTTTTTAAATTGCCAGTAAAAAAAAACAAAAAAACAAACAAACCCCAAAACGATCAATCTTTACCATATTTACCAACCCCTCTGCTCGGGCAGGATATGACAAGGTCAATTTTTAAGCAGACTTTAACAGGTTTGAATTCAGAGTTTTCCTTCTCGTAGACTAGTTGCCTCACCAAGGCTGAAGAACCTAGTCTGCCCTACTATTTATCCATAGCTGGAGGGAGAATAATTGGATTCATACTTTTCCCAAGGGTATTAGTGCTATGTGAAATGCAATCAGTCTCGTTTAGGATTTGAACTCGTGTCACCGTGTCCACTTCCGACGACGATAACCACTACACCACGGGCACCTCCAAACCATCAATCCTTACAAATCCAGCTGTATAAAGAAAATAAGCAGATTGTTTAGCAATTCAAAGTTTTCTTTTTCAGTTCAATGTTAATTTATTAACAAATAAATCCTTTATTAATACTGTGGTAAAAATTCTTTTATTCATTTTGTCTGTTAATTAAGAACTGCTTCAGATATTTTGATATCTGAATAAATTTATACATATGTTTTACACACTTTATTATTTTTGTTCTTATTCAACTTATTTAGTCGTAAAAATGAGTGCACAAGCTTTTCCTAAATGTATCGTGCATATTCCGGAATAGATTTCGTAATTAGTCCAATGGAGGGGGGAACAAAAGAGTTATATTTGTTCAAAAGTAATACTATTATTTGTGAAGTTGTTGAAAATAGATTATATTGAGCAGATTAAAGTGTGGTAAGGGTAACCTGAAGCCGAACTGTTTTAGACTATTTTTCCGATGAAGGTATCACTGGGGAACGAGAAAAATAGAAATTTAATTACATTAAATTGTAGTTAACCAGAACTTTTCTTGTTCCCCAATGATAACTGCATCGGAAAATAAGGTCTAAAACAGCTCAGCTAACCTTTTATCACGCTTTTAACAAATATATATAAAATCGCAAGTAGTAAATATAGTTCCTTTTAGTTGCAATTCTCAGTTTAACATTTTACGGTCGTTAAATAAACAAACTTTCTAAAGAGGTTGAACTCACATGCTGTATTCTAAAAGGAAAGTAGGATCAGAGACATGTTCTAAAGTTTATGAAAATGGCTGCCAGGAAACAGTCATGTAGTGAGGGTCATCCAGAACCTAAGTTTGTGTCAAATTGATGTCAATCTTCTGTATCACATTTGCTCTCATTGAATGACAAATACTGACATGAAATGGGGTTTATTTTCAACAGTTCTTCTTGCGGTTCATACAATTCTTCCATTGGTACTGTGATACTTGAATCCCATTGGTAAAAAAAAAGGTAACAGCAGATATGACGTCATATGAACTTTTCAGCACCCCCTCCCCGTAAATTGTGCATGCCTGTGTAGATAAGCATAAAAGTGTTTATACCCGAGAGAATTTATATGTTTAGTAAACATGTTTACTAGAGTTTTAATATTTAAAACCCCATGCTATAGATCAGGTATGGGCAAACTTTTTTTGAGAAGCGAGCTGTACGAGACATGGTTCATCAAAAATTCAAGGTAAGTTACGTAGAAGGTACCTCAACCATTTTCACTACAGACGACCATATGTGTTAGCATTTCTCTTTGAAATAGGGAAAAGTTGGGGTTTTTTTTCTTCGGTAAAAAGATCTTTTCTATAACAGAATAAAAAAATAATTGAAGTTTTAGGCGAGGCATTCAGAAAATAATGTGGGGGTGCAGTTTGCCCATGACTGTAATAGATGGTATATTTTGTCGACTCGAACGGTGAATCATTAAAATTTGATCTTCGCTATGAACAAACTAAAGACACGAATCACATACCGTAAATGCAACACCCATTTTTCTTTCTTTTGTAGCTAACAAAAAAAATTATCCACTTACATAATGCGACATCCGATTACAGCAATCGTGTGTGTGTGTGTGTGTATATATATATAAAACACATACACACACACAAATGCAATATTATTGTAAATTTTAAAACATCTTAAAAACAAGTCGGAAGGAGAATGTCTTGGCTAAAACTTGTTTTCAATTCACCCAACATTTAAAAAGATCCACATTCTATTTATTACCCATGAAACAAATATTTTTCCACACAATTAAGTTATCCAAGATTTTTAAAAACTGATTTTAAAACATTTTTTTCTATTTCATATGAATATTTAGATAGCTAATCAACAAATACTCTACTACATGAATTGTAGTCAAGTACTTGTAAATTTAGGATAAGATTTACAGCTTGAAATAGTTTTAATACAAAGCGTTTTACATTTTCTGTCATTAGTCTCTTCA
The DNA here is from genome assembly GCA_963585895.1 of Sepioteuthis lessoniana. Taxonomy (NCBI): domain Eukaryota; kingdom Metazoa; phylum Mollusca; class Cephalopoda; order Myopsida; family Loliginidae; genus Sepioteuthis; species Sepioteuthis lessoniana. The sequence continues at coordinate 55,200,859 of OY757919.1, forward strand.
TTTTGTCTTAAAATCAAAGGCAATTATATATTTGTGTGACGTTGCGAGCAGCAATCATGGAAACTAGCTTAAGTACGTCAGTGGCCCTACGCATTGTATCAAAATATTCTTTTTAAAAGTATTCAAAGTTTCAGTTTTATATAACCAGACATATGACTAAGATTTATTAAGTAAATACATCAAAAACCATAATACAAAGATTACATATATTGAGATAAGTTTACAAATGAGGAACAAAAAATAATAATAACATTGTGTATATAAAAAAATATTTTCATTTCTCTCCAGACGTTTACTCCAAAGCTTATTTCATGTACACATCTAAAAGGCCATAATTCACCAAAGAAATAATAAATAAATAAATAAATAAATACCAGAAATCTGAAAACATCAGGGAACATTGAGGCGACAGTGATATCAATAATAGTTGGAGTCATTTCATTTAAGGACCAAAAGTTAATCATATCCATATAGATACACATTTGACTTTCAGATGAACTTTCAATCTCTTTTCGGGACATAAATGCACAAAGAGTTATTTACTAATTGTATTTATTTTGATAAAAACAGCATAATCACTTGGATCTTGCCAGAGAACTGAAAAAAATATGGGAAAGTTGACAGCGATACCAATCGCTTGGAGTCCTTGGAACAATCTTGAAGAACCTGGAAGATAGGAACAAACAATTCGGAGAATGATTGAAACCGTCCAAGACACAGTACTGTTAAGATTAGTTGGAACACTAAGAGAGTCCAACAGAGATGAGGAGATTTGCTGTCACTCAGACTTTAGTGAAGAGTAATAGGTTTAGTTTGGTTTACTGTCATATAAACCTTCGCGAGTTATTTAATGCCAAACCCATCCTTGTAAAATAATAGCCGTGATTTTATTTAATCCATAGCTGAAAAGATAAGGGGGTTCATACCTTTTCCCAAGGGTACGAGTCCGAAAGTGAACGTAATAGTGCGACTGGAGTTCGAACTCTCACTTCGAGCACTTTAGCCATTACGCCACAAAGAAATCCCCGTCACAAGAGTTATATGGTTGGGTGTTATGGCATATCAACCCTTGTAGGTTATTTGATGCCAAATCCATTTTTATACAAATGAATCATTTCTATTTCAAACAATACAGTTTAGAATGAGTACACAGTTTAATTGTCAAAAACCTTTCTATTTCAAGGTATTTAGTTTAGTCAGTATAATTATAGATTTTGTTTACATACTGTTAAATGTCAAAACAGTTCTATATTAAACAATTCAGTTTAGCATAAGTACAGTTTCAATGTCAAATACAGTCCTATTTCAAACAGTTCAGTTTAGCATGAAAAATCAGTTCTATTTCAAACAATTCAGTTTAGCATAAATACGCAGTTTAATTGTCAAAAACATTTTTATTTCAAACTATTCAGTTTAGTCAAACAGTTCTAAATCAAACAATTCAGTTTAGCATAAGCACGCAGTTTAGTTCTATTTAACCCATAGACAGGGCCATATCAGGTGCTACCACCCCGGGCCAGAGTTGACTTGGGAGCGATGGCAATGAAAGGGTACTCCGCGTTTTCCAAAGCTCCAGCATTACTGGAACCTCACCATCAGATTGTTTAGTGTCATATCCAGGATACTCGTTGGGGAGGGTGTTCTTACTCCTCTGCAGAGAAGCAGTCGGTGTATTCTACAGCCCCAGCCGACTGGTCAATGGAAAGTTATAGTTACCGCTGGTATGAAAACTGTGATAGTGTACCATAGCCATGATGTGGCTATGTGTGAAACTTACATCGAATGTCCATAAAGATAGAACATAGGAATCTCGAAATTCGAAAAACACGTAACGACTTCTCAGTTCAGGTACGAAACTTTTTATTACCTTTAAGTTTAAAGGTTTTTCGACATAAGGAGAGAGAGGTACAATCTTTCTATTCCGGCCTTTTCATCTGCCCCCCCCCATCTCGTGCGACACCTGCCAAAGGCCTCCGCGAGCAATCGATAGCCAATCCTTCTCGTTCGGTGTCTAGTCTCAACTCTACTAACTTTCTTCAAATTCCCCAAATCCTCCGCACGCTTCTGGTGCGTGACATCATTCGCACTTGCTAGCCTTGTTTCCCCATCTCTGGCTATTGTGACATCTGAGTGACACGTCCGCTCCGCCCCCGCGCGCATGAACACTTGCGTTAATGTTGCTCCTAAGTAACCCATGCACTGAGCCGAAAGGTTCTCAGCCTAACTAAACCCAAAGGCATAAACCGAAATTCCTCGGCCATTATATTACAGTAGTAGGCACGACTAAGGAGAAAGTGAGCTACTGAGCTTTGCCCATACATTCAAATGGTTGGTTGGTTGTGTTTTAAGGTATATCATAACCTTTGCAGGTTATTTAATGCCAAATCTTGTTATATTTATAATTTGTAAATGAATAGTTTGTAAATATACTTAGAGTCAGAGCTCCTTTGTTTGCACATAGTTAAATGGTTTCAAGAAATAAAATATTTCTATTTGATCCAGAGAAGAGACAAACGAGTACAATCACTCCAGATCAGAGTGGACCTGAGAGCAATGGTAATTAAAGGGTACTCCATATTCCTCAAAGCTTCGGGACAAGAGCCTCGCCATCTGATTTAGTGTCATATTCAGAACACTTATTGGTGGTGGGGGTCTTCCCTCTCTACAGAGATGCAGTCGGTGTATTCTACAGTTTCAGCCAACTGTTCTAACAAACAAATGATATATGCAGATAACAGAATCTGTCTCGGAAAATAAAGCATAAAATTCTGAAATTTTGAGAAGCAGTTTTCGTGACGTAATGGGTAAAGTGCTGGACTGGGGCTCGAAGTAAGTTAGTTTGAACACCAGTCGCACTATAATATTCGCTTTCGGAATAATACCCTTGGAAAAGGCATGAACCCCCTTATCCATTCTAGCAATTTAACCAATAGTATCACTGATGTTCTTCTACAAGGATAACTTTAGCTTTGAAAAGCCCACGAAGGTTGATATGTCATAAAACAAACCAACTATGAGATTTTGAAAAAAAACAAAAAAAAAAAAAACGGTATCACTCAATCACGGCAAGAACACCAGATCTAGTTGTACAAGAAACCAATTTGTCAACAAGAGAAAATTGCCATTCCAGCAGATCACAGAATAAAAAAAGATCGAAAAACTGGATAAATACCTGGATCTTGTTAGAGAGCAATAAAAAATTTGAGCATGAAGCTATCAATGATAGTCGGGGCCCTAGGAACAATCCCGAAAAGCCTTTAAAAGAGACTAGGGAAACTGGAGATTAAACATTGTCTAGACCACAGCCTCGCTGAGATCAGTCAGAATACTTCGTCCTGGAGACTTGCTATCACTCGTACTTAGGCATGACAACCACTTACAAGAGTAAATAACATGTAAACATGATGATCACAGACAAATATTTGGACCTTGCTGGAAAAGTGGAACATGAAGGTGACGGTGATACCTTTTGTAGTTGGAACGTTTGAAATAGTTCCCAAAGGTTTAGAAAGACTGGGGGAATTGGAAATCAGAGGAAAAATCGAAACCATACAGACATCATCATTGTTAAGAACGGAGAGAATACTCTGAAGAGTTCTGAAACCTAAGGAGACTTGTCACTCAAACTCTAGTGAAAGACCCACCAATTAAAGCTGGTGTGAAAAATTCGCAAGGAGTGAATATGAAGTACTCATTGATGATGAGTCAAGACTTGGATCACAGACATGTCGAAATTAACAGACCAATGTTAAAAATCCTTCCGACTTATTTAATTATTCTAAACAAATTCTATTTTAGAAGTATTGCTGCTAATTAGAAATGTCCATCAGCGGTGACACACAGTAATATCATAAAAGTTGAGCGAGGAAAGGTTAAATTCGAGTCCGGTTTATGTAACCAAGGCTTCCATTATATTTTATTATATGTTCACTGCTATTCCATCACTTGTTTAATTCTAAATATTTTCTGTGTTAACTTTAATAGCTCTTGTAGCAGAAGGAAAAATATTATTTGAAGACCCCCTCCTTTACTACTATCACTCATTTTTAGCGTTTTCTACTGAGGTTAGGCACCCCATTTCACTGACAATTTTTGGTATATCTGGCTGAAATATCTGCGCAGTTCCAACTTGGATTAAAAATGACAAACGTTCATCTGTCAGCCTTGTTCTGAGGTTTTGTTAATTACATAAAGGAAAATAATTGTTCACTCACACATAGGTTGAAGGAAACATTACCATAATAATTATAGCAAACTTTCTGAAGTTTTTAAAATTTTCATGAAGGTGTGAAAAGAAATCAGGTAAACCCACTTTGCAGATACTTTGCTCTGAGTACAAAATCTGACTGCATTTTCAATAGTTTCATCTACAGGCTTTCTTCTGTCTTGGCAACATCAAAGGTGAATTGTGCTGAAAATAATACAAACTGATGTTTAAAAGATGACAAATCACGAAATCTTTCTTGAAATTCCAGGTAACTTACATATTTAGCAAAGTTAAGTACAGACTCGGTATTGGCAGTGTTTTTCAAGTAGGAAAATGAACTAAATTCTTATTTGATAACTGTGACAACGAGAAGCTTAGTTTTGTAATGAAGTACTTGATTTCATCATACATTTGTTTTTACCTTGTAATTTCAAATTATGATTAGTTAATTGTGCAGTTATATCCATAGCAAAAACAAGATCTTAGAGTCAACTTTCAAATTTTTGTTTAAAATTTCATCTGTGTTTTGACCTTTCATCGCCAAAAACGATTATTTCTTATCTCAACAAATAGAATCTTTTCAGCACTTTGTGACATGACAACCAGTGAACTGTAGAATGAAAACATTGGTGAACTGATTATTCATATCTTCCAACAACTGAGGTGTTTAAGAGTACGGTCTCTGATATAGTTAAGTCTTTATGAAAAAGAAAAATTATTTTCAAATTTTATGAGGTGGAATCTGAATAATAAAAATAATTTAAAATGAGAAGGGCAGTTTCTTTTTACCCGATACCTGAGGCACTCCACCAGGGGAATGCCGAAGGGAGAGAGATTTGGCCGTTTTTGAGACAATGCCTGGTGGAGGGGCAATCCATAGCCGTGTATTTAACCTTGTAGATTAAAAACTAAACTAGATTCTATTGAAATTGTTTAATATTTAAAATAGAATAATTACTCATGAAAGAATTAAATCTATCAATGAGTAATTCTTATGAATCACTATATCAAAAAGAAAAATATCAAAATAATTTTGTGACCAATAATATTTTATTTTAATTTTACATAGGTTTTGCAATAAAAGAAACGGCATGAAAAGTCTTCGGAAAATCTAAACTTAACGTCAGTTTAATTAACAAAATATTGACGTTAATTTTATCTAATAAAATTATTCATGTCCCTTTTCTTTAATTCAGATACGGTGCAGTATGAAGAACTGAGGTGGAAAAAAAAATCCTACTTTTACCCGTTTGAAATAAATATTTATCACTGAAGCATTTTTGCTTTTTGTTTTGAGAAAAAATAAAAACGTTAAGGGGAAAATGCTCAATAAACTTTAGTACGAAAAGTTAAAGAACCTTAAACTTCCAAGTAACAAGGACCAAGATTCCTAAATACCTTTTTGTATAGTGAATTACAGACCCAAAAGTTTTGTTTTTACAATCTACATAAAAGTGTAGCAATTCAAAATAAATCTTATACTTACTATTCTCCTAGAAGAACAGTAGTGGTACTATTCAACCAATAGCTGGGAGGATAAGTGGGTTCATACCTTTCCCAAGGGTATTTGCCCGAAAGTGAACGTAATAGCGCGACTGGAGTTCGAACTCACTACGATTTCGCAGTCCGTCGCTTTAACCATTACACCACGAGGACACCCCCACCAAATAAGGAAAGTTATTCCAAATGTAAAAGTAAAATTTTTTAAGTTTCTTGAGCCGACAATACAGGAGTCAAACTGAAGCCAAAATGTTCAGCTCTTATTGGATCAAGGAACGTTTAGAACCAGCCCCCAGTACGGTTTCTTTTCAACATTATGAAATGGCTTGGAGTATATTAAGACAGGAATAAATCAAGATTTATTTCCTTAAATACTGGAATTTATAAAATTAGACTGTAGTTTCGGGTGTTAGATGAGAAAAGAAAAAAAAAAAAAAGCATCCTTTGTGTGTGCTGCAAGTGTGTTTGTAAAGGATTGCATGCGATTCGAGTGTTTGACATGCCTGGTCTAGAGTGCACAGCAATCTTCCATTCAATTTAGAACTTAAAAATGTGGGAGTTAGCATTTGCATTCACTTCTATCATAATTTACCAAAGAAGATAATTATTAAATACTAATCATATAGTAGTGTACCCCAATTAATTTAATATAAAAAATCTATAATTATGGTACAACTTTATATCGAACTTAATATCAACCGAATGGGGGCTTTTAAGATAATTTACTTGGTTTGGTTTTCTGACCTGTATTATTAAGAAAAGAACTAGTCAACTAGTGGATTTTGTTGTTCCAGAGGATCAGAGTGAGAGGGAAAAAACCGAAAATATAGACAAACTAATGGATCTGGTCAGAGAGCTGAACATGCTGTGGAACATGAAAGTGGTGATGACAACAATTGTAGTTGGTGTACTTGGAACGTTCCTCAAATGCCTAGAAAAGAGACTAGGGAAACTAGAGATCAGAGTATAAATCAATACCATCCAAAATAAGTGTTAAAATCAGCAAGAATACTTAGAAGGGTTCTGGGGACCAGAGGTGACTTACTGACGCTCAGATTTTAGAAGAGAAAAAAAAAAACAAAAAAAAAAACAAAGAGTTAAAAGCTGGTGTGAAAAAACGCATAGAGTGATAACAATGAAGAAAATTAAAAAAAAAAGATTAAAGAAGTCACTTTGGTTTTTAGTAAGGTTTTCGACAACGAATAGGATTGTTTGGATTTTGGTCATATTTAAAAATAATCATGAACCATCTGATTTGAACATATTGACGTAAACGAAAAAAAGTAGTCAAACATATTTTTTAGAAAATGAAAAAAAAAAAAAACCCTAACTAATCCGAAGAGATAGAACGCGCTAACCTTGGTTAGCAACCTACCAACTTAGTGATTATGTCATGATAAAGAAAAAAAAATTCTTGATAACAGAATAGGCGCCGTCAAACAAATGATAGTAATATTTACAAGTAATTTTTTTTATTTTATTAGAAAAGATTAATGTCTTTTAACATATATACACACATTTAATCCATAAAATATATTTCTTCAGGTTTCCTACTTTTTAAATTTCCTATGTTACAGTTGGTTAGTGGTAAATCAGAAGGGGCAAGAGTTGGAGTCGTCTAAAATCTGGGAACCAATGTGATCTTTGTGGGGGAGGAGTTTGTTCCATTGGTAAAACTTGTCGGTTCTTGTTTGGTTCCTTTTCTCAGGAGGACGCAACCTTCGTTCATTCGTGAGGGGACCGAGGCAGCATTAGTTATCTTTGCTTAATTTATCATTGTAGAAAAAGATGAAGTTCTAATATTGTTACCCGTCTTGCGTTTCTGGTTAAAACCCAGTTTACAGAGATTTCTGCTACTACGCAGCAACTGCACGAAACCTATTTCATGGCAGTTAGGTTTTTTAAGGAATAAATGGTTTTATTTTTCTGATCTGTAGACCTTCGGATTTTTATAATATAATCCTGCATCTGTATCCGGGAATATTGTTTCCAGCATCAACATAAAATGGTGTATTTGCATATGTCCTATCCACGCATCCCACCCTTTATACTTAAAATCAACAAGAAAATTCGTACCTAATGTTAAGTAAATGGGTGCATGTACGAACAAAAAGAGAGAAAAAAAAAAAAAAAAAAATCGCGGAAATCGACATTTAATAGACGTGGGAGTGGAAACCCAACCTTGGTAAAAGCAAATTTTATTAAAATCTTTGTGACATTAATAAGGAAAAGATAAAAAAATTATTCATAGAAGAAAAACTATTTGTAAAAAGTGATAGTGATAAAAGTTGTTTACCTGTAAAGCAAAAAACAACGTAAAAATTTGCAGAGAAGATGGGGAAAAAAAATCAACTAATTATAGATATTAAATTTTTCAGTATTCATTTAATAAAAGACGACATTAAGAAACGAAAAAATTATACTTTAAATTTCAAGGAAAAAATGCACAATAACAAAAGGTGTATACAAAAATAGCAAAAAACAAAGCAGAATGTTCAAATAATGTGTTGGAGACAGACTAAGAATCTTTTAAATGACAAATGGCTTCAATAGGTTTGGTTTCTTTGTTTAGTGGTATATCAAGTTTGTGGGTTATTTAATGCCAAAGTTATCCTTGTAGAAGAACAGCAGTGATGCTATTTAAACCATATCTGGGGGTGAGTGAGTATCTTGTCCAAAAACGAACGTAATAGCGCAACTAGAGTTCGAACTTGCTTACTTTGGAGTCGCAGTCCGGCACTGTAGCCATTACGTCACGGAGACTTCCCCGGGTTCAATACGGTATACCTACAGATCACTTCACTCATGAGTTCAAGGTAGTAATCGGCACATGGCAAATTCAAAGTGTTTTTTTTTTCTTTTTAAGAACTACTCTGGCATTTTCGAATTAAAAAAATTCACGTGGAGTTAAATCCGCAGATTCGAAACCTGCAGATACGAAAGTAATAAAATCTAAACATTTTATCATTGGCTAGTGGGCAGAATGTTCGCCTATGGTCTAGGAGACCGGGGTTCAATCCCAGGTCGAGTCATATGAAAGCTTTAAAAAAAAAAAAAAATGGTATTTGATACCTCCTTGCTTAACACTCAGCATTATAATGGTACCTATCAAGAGTAAAGTGGAGCAATCCAGGGGAAGGAGTAGCACCCTCTCCTCCACCCCGGCGTAGTAGTCACTGAAAAGGGAGCCGTCGGGTCGCCCTCAACCACAGTCGCCAACTTTACAATTTTACCAAGACGTACAAAGTTGAAGCATCAAGTATGAAAAACATTCCCAAAGTTTTAATTCAAAATTTAGGTTAGGTATTTTCCACTTCCTCCCAAGGGCAGAATGCAACACGAGATCAAATTAAAAGCATGGTTCTTCACGCGAAGGTGGTGACAAAAATTACACAGCTCCTTCGGCACTGACCCTAATCCTACTACAACTTGTGAGGAGGGGCATTATCTCGGAGAACACTCTACTGAAGCTGAACGGTACACCAAACTTATACTCGCCCACCAATGACTGGGGGGGGGGGTATAGTTTGAGCAGATTTTTATAAAAAAATTTACTATTAGAGTGTACGAAAAGTATTTTTTCTGTTTTTACAGACCTTTACCCTAAAGTTTATGGGGGTATCCTCGTAGTGTAATCGTAGTAAGAGAGTGAACTCCAGTCGCGCTATTACGTTCTCTTTCGGACAAATACCCTTAGGAAAGGCATGAACCCCCTTATTCTCCCAGCTATACGTTAAATAGTACCATTACTGATCTTCTAAAAGGATGGTTTTGGCATTGAATAAGCTACAAAGCCACCAAACAAAAGAAACCAATCCTAGACCTTATGTTATGTAGTGTAGACCTTTAAAAGTCTAGGATGCATAAAAAAAAATTGTTTTTTTAAGACTTACTTTAAAACTTATTTTATGCACAGAGTCTAAAAGGCACACATCACATAGCGTTATGGAATTGGCGAACAGAATTCTAATCCAGGACGAGGCTATTTTGCGTTTCACTTCTCACTAATAACTTTTAAAGAGGCATGGGTCCTTCTTCATGCCCCCTGGCTATGGGTAAATACTAAAGTAGAGAGGCTTCTTTAACTTTTGTACGCAAAACCCCCAAATTTAAACCAACAATACTCCTCTAAAAATTTACCCAGGTAGAAATGTTGGGTTAATACATGCACATATAAAGTACGATGGATATTTAGCTGTATCATCCCCCACTCACAGCATACAAGTATTGGGATTCTGGTAATTTTGAAGCATTATTTTAAAATGAGTCAAAGTTGTTCACCGAATTTGGCAAGTGGAAAGAAATTAAATACCCATTTGGCCGCACTTTCATTATTAGAAGCAATAAAAGATTAAGTTTCTTTGCAAAGAATTTTCCTTAAAATTCTGAAGACTTTGTTGTCATGCCTACCCCCACCTTTCAATCATTTTGTTAATTTGACTCCCTCAATGAAAATGCAGGTAAATGATTTTTTTACAAGGTTTTAAAGAATTCTACGAAGAATTAGACTGTGTTGCCATTTTTAAAAATAACATTTTGTCTGTTTCTATGGATACACGATTTAGAAATAAAATAAAACCCCGACAAAATGAGGTTCAATATTGCTCTCCAAGGCATTTTTACAAAATACTTTATTCTTTTCCGTAGCTTAATCTTTTAAGATGGTTAATAAACTAAAGAAATTTTTTAGAGGTTAAAAAACAAAACATCAGTAGATTAAAACTTATACTCACCGCAGGTGACAGATTTTGTTAATGTAAAATACTGAATAAATAAATTTGACTGATTAGATCAAATATCTGAATAATATTTTTAGTATGGTTTTTCATTGGATGATATTTTTTTCTATGGAGTTCCACAAGACAACTAATATAAAAACGTCACTTAAGTTTATTCTTTTCCGAGAATTTATCAACATAAACAACAGATTCTAACGCTTTTGATCACCATAATTTAGAAAAAAAAAAAGGGGGCGTGGCTTGTCAGTAATAAATAATAACATTGCCGATAAAAGGGGTGTGTTTCTAGTACATGCCTAATGATTATGATGCTTTAAAACATAAGGTAGAGGAGGGCCTGGTCACCCACATTCGAAAACATTGGAAGCAAAGATCATTGAAAAATGATCCTACGTGTAGAGAATTATGTAAGTTTGAAAAAACAAAACAAAGAAAACCCAAATAAGTGTTCTGGAGAGATTCAAGATTCTCGGTTGATTAAAGAGCGAAAAATCACTTGATACACATAACCTTCCTGAATCATATCCCACATTTCATAATGTGACAAGAAAGTCTTCATTTTTGCGGGAATATGCGCGTGGGTGTATTTATTTATTTTGTCTGTACGAAGGAAGAGGATGAAACTTAGGATATTCTTCATTTAAATTCTTACCATGTTTGTAATCTAGCATAAAACGGTACACTATAGCGAAATTTTTATTAAAGCAATGCACTTAAAAAAGCTTTTATCAAATAACAAAGCAGTTTTCAGTCTGATTAACTGAATTTTGAGAGTTCATATTTTGATAATTCAAATTCGTTATAACAGATATAAACTAGATGCTAATTAGAACCCTTAATTTTTTTCTTGAAGCATTAATCTTGGACTGCTGTTAGAACCGAACTTGTTTACGGATAGTCTCGTATTGCTTTTCGTTTTTTTTTTTTTTTTTAAAATAATCGTTTAAACAAGCCAGGTTTAATTTATTAGCAGGAAGGCGGTCTTTGCCTCTTAGTAAACAGTAAACGCGTTTTTCATGAATTAAGAAACAAAACATTTTTATGTTGGCGTTTGTAACTTTCTATGGCAAACCGATTTCGAATATTCACATGTGCACCAGAGTTTTGAATTAATACATGTGTAGTTTGTAGTAGTAGCACTATAGCGCGGCTACTCGCGCTGAAATACCACTCACTTCTTTCAAGATAAAAACTCATGGTTCAATACCGAAAGAAGGGGTGAGGATTAAAAGATTGTGTTAGTTGTGTCAATAGTACAAGTACAGAAGGTTTTCCAGAATTATCTAAAAAAAAAAAAAAAAAAATTAAAATACCCCCCCCCAAAAAAAACAACAACAGACGATGATGTTGAAACCCGTTTGTTAAACGGGTTTCAATATCATCGTCTGCCAATCGAGGCAAAATTAAGATTTCAGTCCTAACTCCCTTGCCTCCTCGCTTAATAGGAGTTAAGGGCTGGGTTAATTGCAAAAAGCACCCTTGAAGGGGAATACCAACGGAACATGAGTAATTTTTGTGTTCGCCCCCCATCCCGCCTCCTACAAAGTACTCCCCGTCAATCCGATTGTGTCACATTCTAGTACCGTGTAGGTGGAGGATAAATAAAGGGAATGCCGACGGAACGAGCAATTTCTAGTCCCCCAACCTGGATGTTAGCTTGTACACCACATCAAACCGACTTAGTGTCGCCTCGTGGGGAGTCTGACACATACCAACAGAGGCCTCTGGTATCGGTTAGAAATACGCAGTTCCAGCCACGACACAAACCCAAAGAAACCTGCACACAAACAGGTTCACAAATATGCTAAAAAGCATTTAGTGGGGATCGAACTCACTACTATAGTAATAGTCAAGGTCAACGAAAATGTGTGACGAGGCTGGTAACCATGACACCACGAAGCAGAGCGTAACAAATCGATCACACACCAAAACAATATAGTCATGTACAAATTAAAAATATACAATGCATTCTGTTGTAATAACTGAAATTTAGAATAAAATGTAAAATAAAAAATTCTTTAAATCAAAATCAAGCGTCAGTGGAAGTGCATGTTTAAGATTCAAAACTAATACTTATTTAATAGTAAGATTTTAGTATTACTCTCCAATTTGGAGTTACGTATATTTGATACATAAGCTAATTCATTAAAAAAAAAAAAAAAAAAAAAAAGTGTTGGGGGGGGGGTTATAGATTTAGATAAACTTACCTGGGTAAAATTCGACACATTCAAGTTCACAGGGGAGGGGGGAATTCTAGAATTTTTTTTTGCGAGTTTAATTACACCCTTAAACAGTACATTTAAAATTATTTTTCCAGAATTTTTTTTTTAACATAAGTAGGTTCACTTTCACATTTTAATTCAATGTAGAATGATCCCTATTTCTGGAACAGCGTCGGAAAAGACAACCTGACAGAATCATTTTAATATTTTTAAAAATAGTTTTGGGAAGGGGTGTTCTGTTTTCTTTTAATATTTGTTCCGGAATGGGTGATCATTCTACATTCTGATTAAATGTAGAAAGTGAACATCTCTTATAAAATATACTTCTTTTCCGAAAAATGAAAATTGCGGAGAGTTTGAGTCTAAATTAGTTCAAATCACAAAGAAAAAAAATCTTAGAAAATTTTTTTTTTCCCGGTGAACTTGAATGGGTGCACGTGTAAAATATCTGAGATTTTATTATTTCGATAATGAAAGCGATGCAAGTGATGACATAAAAAAAAGTTGAACGATTTCAAAATCCGGTGTATTACGAAAAGTCGGCTAAGATCTTTTGGGCCGGTTATAAGAAATACGTAAAAAGAAAAATACAATAACCGTTTAGTCGGTTATTTACTTTTTACAAAGAGAATCTGAAAGAGAAAAGTTTAGAACAAGTAGCTAGAAAAAGATTTTTCAGGTTGAATAAGAGGGTTAAAGTTAAAATCAAATAGTCGAATAAAGTGCCAATAAAAGGTACTATTGCTATTAGTGGTTTTAAAACGTTAAAGAAATGGGAATATAGGTAGCTAAAACGCCTTTTATTCTACCCACGTTACCAATTAATGGTAAAAAAATAAAATAGACGTTCTAAAATTTCCCTGAAAGAAAAAAAGAAAAAGAATTTCAGTGTTAAGGCATATGGTAAAAGTTTTATTGCTGAACTTAGTAAATAACCTTCTCGGTTTTTAAACTTTGCTTCTTAGTCTGTCACACATGCTTCTGTTGCACGATACGTGTTTGTTTCTTAAGGTTGGGTTTCTTATGTAATTTTTTTGTAAGGTCGTCTTAGCCTCAAGACATTAATAAAAATACGATAGTTACTAAGTGCATCACTATTATTGTAGCTTATGTGTTAGATTAAGATTTTTTTAAAAAGAAGTTTGCCTTAAGTTTTTATTTATTTATTAAGAAATATGATAGCAATAAGGTTAAGTCATGCACCTTAATTTTTTACGTCTTGGTTCTATCGCCGATTTTTTTTTTTTTTTTGCTTCTGTTAAATCATTGATAAACTGAACCTTAACGATAAAGTTTATTTTGTTTCTTTAACATAAAAGCGAATTCTTAAAAATCGCCTCTAAGCTTTGCTAAAAATTTTACTTTCATTTCGATGTTTATCACGATATATGGCCTTGCGCGGTTCAACCCCCACCCACCCCTTGTGGTACAACACGAGTAAGTTTTGTCTTTTGAATTTGATGACAAAAATATTTAAAAAAAAAAAATGGTTGAATAGTTTTATTACGACTAAATAACTGAAGAAATTAGAACCATTTCTTCATGATTAAAAATAATCAACAGAAGCTGGTTAATCAAAATGATTGTTGTTTTGATTTGTTCAGCAAAAAGTTCACATGATGCAAATACGTTGTCATTTATTTATTTAACTATTTTGCTCAGTTAGACACAAGGTCAGAAATATGGAACATAAGATTAAAATACAAATCACAAGTAATGGTCTGCTAGACCAGTTCGCTAACCACTGCATCACGCGAGGTATCCAATGATGCACATAAACAAGGTTACCTACTTTTTTTTTTTTTTTTTTTTTTTACTCTATTTTTCTAAGCTCAACTGAGTTAGACAAAAATGTTTGTTTTTGCTTTTCTTTTTATTTTTTAGAACTTTCAAGGATAATAAATCAGTCTAATTCAGACAGGCCTCTTTATTTCCTAAGAAAAGAAAAAAAAATTAAATAATAAAAAGAAAGCAAACTACATTTATTTTTCTTATAAGAACAGAAGAAAAATCTGTCAACCAAGAAAATTATTAACGACATATGTTGATAAAATTCTACCAGGAGAAAAAAAAAGTATGAAGCTGTTAGAGACCGTGTTTACAGAATAAAGCAAATAAATCAATACATTTTTGTAAATGATTTACAAGTTAAAATTCCATTATTTATTTTTTAAATTTATAAAAAAGAAAAATATAAAATACCGTGTCAACACCCACAATTGCTACAAAAACAAGAAAATATTTTATAAGAAAAAAATTTAGACTTACCTTTTTTTTTAAATGTTTGTTTTTATTTAAAAAAAAAACAAAAAAAGTATTGGAAGTGAATCAAAAATCGAACTTTTTTTTGTGCTACCTGTTCCTGTCGTCTGTTGAGTGAGTGGTATGTGTTAAATCATAAACTAAGTGTTTTAACCAGCCATTTCTTATTCTTCACGAGTGAAATATAAAACATGTAAGTTTAAGAAGATCCAATGACTGACTGTGTGCGTGTGCTCAATAATAAGTTAGGCTCCGCCGCGAAGAATGAAACATAATAACACAATTCACATTGCGCGTGTGACGTCACAAGTGATAATTATAGAAATGGCGAAGTTCCCGGAAGTAGGTATGATTAAGACACTGGGTACGGATGGGCAGAAGAACTACATCATATTTACTTATTTATTTATTTGTTTATTTATTTATTTGTTTATTTATCTCTAAATTGATTGGGTTGAAATATTGTAGATAGGAAGAAAATTAATGATCTACGAATTGAAAAATAAGTGAAAGGAAAGAAGTTAACGGAAAAAAAAGTTGAATTAATAGGAGTTATGGACAATTAAAAAATGTTAACAGATTTTACACGAAGAAAAGAATATTCGTACATATTTCCAATACACAAATCAGTTCCTTTACATAATATTTCAATCAGGTATTTAAACTAGGTTTAGTTTTACAGGTGCTGACTGATTTCTTTCTTTCTTTCTTTCTTTCTTTCTTTCTTTCTTTCTTTCTTTCTTTCCAAGCTTATCTACTTTTTATTCATTTTTTTGTTTATTAATTTTGTATGTATAAAATTTCTACCAGTAATTTCATACATATCTTTTTAACCTGGTATCACAGCAGTGCAAGAGAGAAATCCCGTTGTTATGGTAACTCGAGATATTTCTCGATGTACAGTTTTTAGATGTTATACACTTCTTTTCTAAAATATATGATCCCACTAAAATTCCCCCCCCCCTCTCTCTCTCTCTCTCTCTCTCTCTCTCTCTCTCTCTCTATATATATATATATATATATATATATATATATATATATAAAACTTATGTCTTCTCCTTTGTATGCGTCACATGCATGTGCTTTCTTTTTTCTTACTTTTCTCAATTTCTTTCGGATTTTTCTTCCAGTTTTCTTTTCTTTACTCGAGTAATTTAAAGGATTTCATACGACCTATGCCTCTGCATCGGCACTTTTGCTTGTCTATGGTTTGAAGATCCTAGCATTTGTCGTGTTGCCAAGTTAAGAACTCGGCTCAATAACTGATGCCAGAATCTACAGACCATAGACGATTTATACACGATTATCCTCCTTTATGACGGGAAATATGCGGATATATATATATATATATATATATATATATATATATATATATATATATATTGTATGTGTGTGTGATAAAAATATATCTGTCTCTCTATCTATCTATCTATCTGAATAGGGAAAAAGCTGGCGATATAGAGGCTGTAGAGAGACATTAGCAGAATTTCATTTTAAAGAAATTTTCTATCAGAATATATTTACAAAAAAACCAAAGTGGTTATAATTAATATATAAAACTCACTTTAAAAAATCCAAATTTCCCCATTTTTCTATACAATAATAGTTTGATTCCTTCGTTTAATGGCATATCTACCTTCCTGGGTTATTTAATGCCAAAGTCATCCTTGTAGAAGGAGACCAACTCAAGAAAATACCAAATTAGAAAACGCCTAACCACGGTGGCGTACATGAGTTCTAGTTTAAAAATTCCAGGCAATTTTCAACAGACTGTCTCTGTAACTGCGTAAATGTTAGCAAGAAGCAAGCGTATCCGAATAGATGACAAATGAGGAAAATTACCCTCATCTAGAAAAATCACCCAAAAGGAACCATCCCTAAACCAATAACGTTGACCCATGATGTGGAGAATCTTGACTGCAGAGAAAAAAATCAACTACTTGCTCATATGCCGCAGAATTTTTCAGGAAGAACAAAAAGGAGGTCGCAGGAGAGAAAGAGGTACAAATGACCAACTATATATTGACCAGCATATCCTCAAAGAAATTAAAACGTGGTGGAAAAACGTCGCCATGGCATGTATTAACTACCAAATGGACAATGATATAGTCCAACAAACTTGATAATAGAGCGTCTGAAAATGTATAAAATATCTGACAAAATTATGAACTTGATCTCGAATGTCATGGAAAACTGGAATGTGGAATTGATAGCGCGAGGACAAACACTAGCAGAGGTAAAAATCCAGAGAGACATATTGAAGGGAGACAAAATTTTACCATTGCTCTTCGTTATAGCAATGAAGTCACTGAAATACGTACTTAAGAAATACACGAAGTCCTCAAATTTACAAAATCACAAGAAAAGATTAATCACCTTATGTACATCGATGATATAAACGTATTTGAAAAAAATGAAAAAGAACCGGAGACCCTGATACAGACAATAAGAATATAGGAATAGAATTTGGTATTGAAAAATGAGCCATGCTTAAAAGGAAATGTGAAAAAAGAGAAGCAGAGGAAACCAAACCAGAAAAGCAATATAATTATTGGAGAAAATTAAAACTATAAGTACTTGGAAGCGAATACCACGAAACAAGCGGAGATGAAGGAAAAAATAAAAAAAGAGTACTTCAGAAGAACAAGAAAGCTGCTCTTTAGTCGAAATCTCATTAAAGGAATAAATGCCTGGACAGTTTCTCTTGTAAAATACTTGGGACCATTCTTAAAATGGACAAAGGAGGAAATCAGACAAATTGACCAAAGCACAAAAAATTGATGATGATGTACAAAGCATAACACCTGAAAGATGAGTGAGACAAGCTGTAACAAGAAAAGAAAGACGAAGAGGTCTCGGTTTGGTTTCTTTGTTTAATGGCAGATCGACCTTTGTAGGTTATTTAATGCCACAGCCATTCTCCAAGAAGAACAGTAGTGGTACTATTTAACCCATAGTTGGAAGGATAAGGGGGTTCATACCTTTACCTGGGGTATTTGCCCGACAGTGAACGTAATAGCGCGACTGGAGAACGAACTCGCGTACTACGATTCCGCAGTCCATCGCTTTAACCATTACACCACGTGGACCCCCCCCCCGAAGAGGTCTCGCTAGCATTGAGAATTGTGTTGATGCATCAATACAAGGACTTGAGGACTATGTTAAAAAGAGCAAAGGAAGCTTAATTACAGCAGCAAATAACAGTATGGGCAACATAAATACAGACAGAAAACATCAAAAACGAGGAAACAGAAATGGGAAGAAAGTGGATATTTCCAGCGACAAACTAGTGAGATTGTACACGAGAAAACTTCGATATGACTCAGTTAGGAGAATCTAAAGAGAGAAACTGAATTTTTACTAATAGCAGCACAAAACAACGCCACAAAAGCCAATTATGTTAAAGCGAAAATCCTTAAGACGCAATAGAATAGCAAGTGTAGATTATGTGGAAAAAAAGATGAAACGATTTGTCATATAGTAAGCGAATGCATTAACCAAGTACAAAAGGAGCACACGACTGGATGGGAAAGGTTATTCACTGAGAATTTTGCAAGACACTGAATTTTGACCCTATTACCAAATGGTATATGCGCAAACTAGAATTCACCCTTGAAAATGAGACTCATAAAATTTTTGGGATTTTGAGATGCAAACGGATCACTTGATTCCAGCCAGAAGTCCTGACCTAGTCCTTATTAAGAAAAAAAAGTAATCTGGTGGATTTTGCTGTTTTCGGCGGACGACAGAGTGAAAATCAAAGAAAGAGGAAGAAAAAGACAAATATTTGGACCTTGCTTGAGAAAAAAAACAGAGGGTGACGATGATACCAATTGTAGTTGGAGCACTCTGAACGGTTCTCAAAGGCTCAGAAAAGGGACTGGAAGAATTAGAAATCAGAGGAAGAATCGAGACCATTCAGATTACAGCATTGTTGAGAACACCCAGAATACCGTGGCAAGTTCTGGAAACCTGAGGTGATTTGTAGTCATTCAGATTCCTGTGAAAGAACATCATCCAAGGCTGGTGTGAAAAACTCGCGAGTCAATACTATCTTAAGCTTTTGCTACGTCAGAAATGTGATGATCAAAAATTTAAAACTGAAAATAAATAAATAAATAAGTACAAGTGCCATTGAAAATGTTCAAAGACTCTTCAGTTGCATGAGAGAACCTTTCTCTATAATGTACTTTTTTGTATTTCATGTTATTCCTGTATTCATTCGACTAAGTTTGCTCAAGCAATAAATATCTTCTTGCTATTTCATCGTGAATTGTTTTACATTGTTTAGTACGAGAAAATACTAAAGCATAATACATTTCCTCTACTACAAGTGTCCAAATTGTGTTCCTCACATACATAATTGTTGCGGTGAGTTTTGCTACTCAGATACGACAACGAAGAGAAACCTTCAAGTCGTCCATGCCAAAGCTCACCAAATTCTTTTTCCATACATCTAAAAGCCCAGCCGGCTGGGGTTGTAGACTGCATCTCTGCAGAGGGGTAAGACCACCCCAACGAGTGCACTGGATATGATACTAAACAATCTGATGGTGATGTTCCTGTAATGCTTGAGCTTTGGGGAATGTGGAGTACTCCTTTACTGCCATCATTCCCAGGTCTACTCTGACTCGGAGTGATAGCACCAGATAGGGTCCTATCAATGGGTCAAATAGAACTGTTTGAGATTTAAACTGAGTGCAAACAAATGACTTGTGCTAAATTGAATTGTTTGAAATGGAGCTGTTTGATCATTCAGCTGTGTGTAAACAAATGTCTTATGTTTTAATTGAATTGTTTGTGATACATAGAAATACTTGGAGCCATTTAACTCTGTACAAACGAATGAGTAATGTTGAATAGAATGATTGGTGTTAAATAGCAATTCTTCTAACCACTTCACTGTCTGCAAATAAATGATGAATATAGAATAGAATTATTAGTGTTAGACTGCAAGAACTGAAATTACTTAACTGTCTAGAAACAATAGCAATACTAGTGTGCAAACAAATCAGTTCTTACCCATTTAGAAATGAAATTACCGACAAACTAATCTCTTACATATGATGTGTATCTATTTAAATGTGTACAAACAAATGGTTGATGTTAAATTGTTTCTATTATTTAGCAATACTAGAAACCATTTAAGTGTGCGCAAACAAATGATTAATAGTTAATAGAATTATTCGTATTGGATAGCATTACCTGAAACTATTTAACTGAGTGCCAAAAATGAGCTCAGGCTCAGTTAAAAATGTTAATAACAAAATGTGATCACAAATCATATATATCTAATATATATGTATTATGAGGATTTGGAATTAAATAACCTACAATGGTTGTTATGCCATAAAACCAAACCAAACCATATATCCTAGATATTAAAACAAAAGTTTCACAGGAGATTAAAGAAAAATTACAAAAATAACAAATGATGGTGGCAAGTGCTCGGAGAAAAAAATCGACACTTTATATATAAAATTTAGACTAGAAAAATCAGTGAAACTGTAGAAAAAAAAGAACATTATCTGTAGTTTTTAACGAAACATGTTTAAGAGAAACAAACTACTACCTAAATATACCTTCATATATATATATATATATATATATATATATATATATATATTTCCAAGTACTACTCGAGTTTCATGATATCTGTATCTTTATGTCTTTTAATATTTTAGTATTTGCGTTATATGCAAAGAGAGTGAGCGTGTCCATTGGGTGCATTGAGCGATGACACATAATAGTTCCAGAAACCAATTATTGATCTCTTTTCGTCTCTGTTCTTTGAAAAGGGTAACCCTATCAAATCCTGACAACGAGCGGTAAAGCTTCGTGGCTATTTTACTTTCTCTTATAATGTTTTTTTTTATCACTTTTGAACCCCTTCTACATACAGCTTGTTAATGAAATAATATGTAAATATTTCTAGCTGTTAAGACACGTTTGTGTATTCTTTCCTCTTAATAGCATTCAATGTATATTATACATAAAAGCTTAAATGTTCTTGTGTGTACGAATGTATTTATCTTGTCTTTCCTTCTTTTATATTCAGTATTTGTATATTACGGAAATACTAATGCTAATATTGGTCCTTGGTGAGTAAGGACTTGATTAAATATCTTCTTTAGTATCAAGCATTGTACACTATTTGTTTTTCTTAACTTCATATTCTCAACAAATCTAATTATATATATATATATATATATATATATATGTTATGAGTATAACCAACTTCTGACATAATTATCCTTTTTTTTGTGTCCCCCATCTGGGTAGCTCTCCTGTTAGGGAAGAAAACCAGTTATTGTAAAGGTGACTCGACAATAAAGTCGTTGGTGTGCTTAGCTCTATTGCCGACTTCATTTATACCAATCAGTACCTAACGTAACATCGTGGCTGCTGGTTACTGAAACACGCCTCTGATATTCTGAAGACTGTAGGTTGTCACCCACACAGCTGAATTTTTTTTTTGATGCTTTGTTTTTGGACCTGTCGCGAACCGACGTATCGGTACTGTAAACTACCAACTACTTGTTCTCGCTCTCTCTTTTTCACTCAGATATTCTTAGTGGACAATACGATTTTTTCTTTTTTTTTCTCTTCTTACCGTTTCTTCTCTTCACTGCTCTCATTTCTCGTGATATTCCTGTCTTGTTATCCTAAAGTCAGAGGAAGAAACGCCGCTGTTTCTGTAGATATGCCTGGTCTTCACATCAGAGCCCCGGAACGTTTTAATTTCAGCGCAAAGAAGACTTCCATAGAAGATAGACGAACTACTTTCTACAAGCCTATCTGGGCTGCAGATCAAGAGAAATAGAAGTGGCAATGATGGAGAACTACCAGGACGATGAAACAAAAAAAAAAAAAAAAAAAAAAAAAAAATACCAAGTTATGCACTCTACAACACCCGAAAACGAGCTGACCGCCCAAGAAATATTTGATACCTTTGAGGATTATGCAATAGGTATACCAATGAGACATAGATGTTTTGTATTTCGACAGAAAAAGCAAGATGAGGATGAATCCTTTGACAGTTTTTATAGCAGTCTCAGTACCCTTTCAAAGACATGTAATTTTTGTGACAAATGTGAGGATTCACTGATGAGGGACCAAATCGTTACTGTTATACGGGACCAACACACCAGACAAGACTTACTCAAGATACAAAACATGACCCTGCAACAGTGCATTGACACTTGCTGAGAAGCAGAGAAATCCTCCACCCATAGCCAGGGGAGGAGAGAAAAGGAAGCCCAGGTGCTTAAAATATATGACACAAAGAGGAGTAACTCAAAGAAGAAATGTCGCTTCTGTGGTTATGCGTACATACCCAGACGAGACAAATGTCCCGTATATGATAAATCCTGCAAAGAGTGTCACGAAAGGAACCATTTTGAACTACGATGTCCCAACAAGGAAATAAAAACCAAATAAAAACCAAATAAAGGAACAGCGGATCCAAGAAGAAAAATAAGAAAAATAAGAAAAAGTCCACTTGATTTCGGGTGGACCAACTTTGAAGAATAGGAAGAAGATACACAATGAATAAATGCAGTCACAGTAAATTAAGTATTAAGGGATACCAAATGCGTTATGAGGCTCGGTGAAAAAGAAATCAGATTTCAAATTGATACTGGGAAAACAGTCAAGATAATTTCTGAAAAGTATGCTCGAGAAATAAAACTCTATAATGGGCATTAGCCCATGTGGGACAAGATCCTTTTGAGACCACTTAGTGTCTGTCGAAAGACCATAACGAACCTCAAGACACAAAAAGTATTCAGTCGAATTTCTTGTCTTCAAAGATGAAAATCATTGTCAGCCTCTGCAAGGCCTTCGAGCTAGTGAACAAATGAAACTGATAAAAATAAAGAAGAATTTTCACTGTGTTGCAGCTGTTGTCCTGGATACCTAGTTCAAGGAGATACTTAACAACAAACTTGGCAAACTACCAGCCTCGACAACACTAGAGTTAAATTCTGGTGCCATTGATGGCAAATAAAAGAGTACCCATTTCTGTGTATCCACCTGAAGCAAGAAATACAGAGATTTATCAAACTGGGGATTATCGAGTCAGTAGAAAGACCCACATTATGGATCTGCCAGTTAGTGCTAAGTAAAAAGAAAAATGGCTAACTAAGAATATGTATGGATCCCCACAAGCTGAACAAGACACGCTTGCGGGAGCCCTATATCATACCCATACTGGAAGATGTTCTCCATGATAAGAAGGATGCTAGAATCTTTACAAAAGTTGATTAATCATCAGCCTGCTAGTACACGAAACTGAATGAGGCTTCCAGTGACTCCACAACATTTCAAACCTGTTTTTGACATTTTCGGCGGCGGTGGCTACCATTTGGACTGAACTCGTCAGCGAAGATATTCCAAAAAGAATGTTGGAACAGTTTCAAGATATGAAAGGGGTCATTATAATTGCTGACGATTTGGTCGTGTTTGTCAATAACCAAGACGAGCATGACAAGCATTTTTACCCTCTACTGGAAAAATGCGGCACACTGGGATTCAAGCTCAATCTTGAGAAATTGGAAATGAGCAATAACTTTCATGGGACATTACATTACCAAAGAAGGCATCGTAGTCGACCCAGAAAAAGTTAGAGCCATCTGAGATATAGCAGTCTTGGAAACTGTAGGAGCCCTCCGCAGATTTCTGAGCGTGACTTATTACGTAGGGAAGTTTATCCCAAACCTAACGACCGCCATAAAAGCTCTACAAGATCTAACCAAGTTGGATGTCCCATGGTTATATTCGGGGTTCCAACAGCCTTCAATGGATTGAAAAAATGATTGCAAATTCTCCCGTTCCCGTCTACTATGACCACCACAAGGAACTGGTACTTAAAAACGATGCTTGTAATTATAGCTAGGGAGCAGCCTTAGTGTAGGATGACAGACTGGTGACATTTTTCAGTAGATCTATCTTAGACACTGAGCATTAATATGCACAAATTGAGAAGATATTAGCAGTGGTATACAGCCTTGAGAAATTCTACCTCTATACCCATGGGAGGGAAGTGACTGTTCTGACAGATCACAAAGCCCTAGTCTCAATCAGCTTGAAGCTTCTGTCAAAAGCGCCAAAAGTGTTGCAGAATCTTCTCTTCCGTAAACAGCAATACAACAATGTCCTCAGGTAAAAGCAAGGAAAATTGATTCCATTGTCAGATACGTTATCAAGAGGCCCATGAAGCAAGCCAGGAATGGAGGACTTATTTTCCCGTGAACAATCTGACGATACTGCCTACACAAGACCATAGACTCACACAGATACGATGACACACTATTGAAGATGCCATCATGAGAGCACTTGCATAGGTCATCGCTGGAAAGTAGCTTGACAAGAAAACATTGTTTAAATCCCTGAGACTGTTATTCGATTACAGAGGTGAACTCACAGTCCAAGATAGACTGATATTGCGTGGACAAAATATAGTGTGTTGGGTATAAGGAGAAACAGTCCCAAGGGTACTTATCTTATTTAGATGGATTCCTGTGGAGAATCTTTCCTCTTTTACGGGCTAATAGACTTTATGCTATTTTTAACACTGGCTTGAAGAAAATGGCTTCTTCGTGTCCGAGATATTCTTCGTCTTCTTTTACCCGGAGTACTTGGCTTTGATTCTGTCCCCTACGAACCCTGTCCAACAACTAACTTTCTTATTTTCTATTTCCGCTGACGGAAAGGAGTCCCCACTTCCGTTTTAGGGTCCCAGACAATCGTTTGGCTTCTACCTTCTTCCTTCCCGTGTCAGGCGACCTGAGTGAGGTCACCAAGTATAAACATCTATGGGTCTCCCCTCAGTGACCTACATTCTTTCTTAACGCTCATTCTCTGATGGCTTGCCACTGCTAATTCAAACAAGAAGATAATAGTAATCATATTTCTATCTTCTCAATGGGACACCACGTGACAATAGTCATCTTCCTCATGTAACCCAAATGCTAGCCACTTCAGTATAAACGCATGTTTTCGAAGGGTGAGGAATTTGATCTACTGGCCAGGCAAGTCCAAAGAAATTTGACTGTACGTAGAAGCCTGTGCTACTTAAGCGGAACCTCAGATTATCGCACCAGTGCCAGGAAGACCATGGTAACAATTAGCAGCCAACCTCCTATCATGAGTAGGGAATAACTATTTGCTCACAGTCAGTACTTATATCAGAGTCAGTAATCATATATATGAAGGCACACTTTGAACGCTGTAGAATACCAGAGACACTGACTCCCGACAATGGGCCCCAGTTCTCGTTATTGGCCTTTAAAAAGTCTGCAAAAAATGGCTATTGAACCATGAGACTATCTCACTCGGAAAGCAAATGGCACCGCAGAAATGGCAGTAAAAATTGCGAAACGTCTTCTGCAGAAGTGCAGAGCTTCCAGAGAAGATTCCTTTCTAGGTTTGTTGAATCTCCGTAATGTATCAACTGAAAGGCTCAGCCCCCTCCTAGCTCAAAGTTCGACAGTTTCAACGGCAAAATCGAAACTAAGGCCTCACTATCCATACTCCACTGAGGAAGCATGGAAGAAAAAAGAAAGAATGCTTTAACAACATGACACCGGCAAAAAGACCTCGTTATAAGTGACAACGTCAGTGTCCTGCCATCCCATTCCAAATGTGAGAGAGTGGAGAGAGGCGACAGTCATTAAACGATTGACTGGCAAGTAATATGAGATGGAGTCTGAAGAGGAATAGCGAACGTCGTCCTGCGTCACACCTCCAAATCAACACACTCATTCCCCAAACAGTGACAACACACATTTGCAGCTACTATTCAGGGACAAGTACATGTGGAAAGTCACACACCACTGGTAGAAGACATTTTCCAATGTGAATGAAATGATGCGTGAAGAGAGCTGGAGGGCAGACGACAAATTTCGTAAACACGCTCAGGATGGATTATATGGCAACTAGCTCGCAACAGTACTGAATAAAAAAAAAAACACTTTTCAACACCCCTTCCAAAACAACCTCCTATTCTCCCCCCATGCGACACTGCTGATCAAACGCAAAAAATATGAATGAACAAATCCGACTCTGAAGGTTGGTGGATATGTTGCGTGTATAACCAACAACTGACATAATTATTAAGGGGTTTCAAGGTGATTTAAGTTGTTGTTTGTCATCTGACTCCATTCTGGGTTATTCTATTCTTACCCCATGTTATCTTGCTGGTTTAACTTCTTGGATATGAAAGCTACAAAGGAATTATATGAAAAAAAGACAGGAAGAGAATGCAGAAGGCCAAGATGTCTTTTATATTTTACCTGAATTCCTGGGTTCAACAACCATTCAATGGGTGAAGAAATTCTTCCTAAATACAAATGAGATGGTTGAATTTCCCAGTCATGGCGTTAAAATGTGTTAGTCGTTCTTGGGTATATATGTCCAAATTTGGTATTTATAGCGTTAACAACGTGTTAGACGCTTTTGGCAGATATGTCTAAAGCCGGTGTTTTCAGTTGTAATCATTAAGTCCGTTGTATGGTGTCTTAATTGTGATTCTGACGAGTTCATTATTCGGTATTTTTAGTCGTGGGTCGTTAGTTAAAGAGGCGATTGCTACTAGTGGAAAGGTTAGCCACCACGTCGTCTAGAGACGGACGCATGGCGCCTTCCACCACTAGCAAGAAAGATTTAGGTGTTGTCACTTCGCTGGTCACTGCTGAAAGTGAACAAGATTCTTCCTTTTGTCGGGACAGTTCCTTTTCTTTTCGCATGCGTCGCCCCTCTTCCTGTCAGGGGCTTCTGGGAGTTTTTGCATATTTTTGATAATTACTTTTAATTTGATTTGATTTTAAAATTTTTTTCTATTTCTTTCATTATCCTCTCTTGTGTTCGCTACCTGGGTAGTTCTCCTGTTAGGGAGTGACACAACTTCTTGTAATGGTGACTTGACAATAAATTTGTCATTGTACCTCGCTCCATAGTCGTCTTCATTTATAACACCCATTACATAACGTAATATATTGCTTCTTCATGAAACAATATGAATATATTTCTAGCTGTTAGGACACATTTCTGTATTCTTTTCTCTTAATATCATTCAATGTATATTATATATCAAAGGTTTAATGTTCTTGAATGTACAAATGTATTTATTTAGTATTTCCTTCTGTTGTGCTCAGTGTTTATATATCATGGAAATACTAAAGCTAATATTGGTCCTTGGTGAGTGGGGACTTGATTAAATATCTTCCTTAGCAGCAAGCATAATGTGTACTCTATTAGAACTATTATCAACAAATCTGATTATATTATTGACGACCTATGAACCCGTTGGGTCCCCGTTGTAAAGGCAGTCTATGATGATGTTGATGCTTTAATTCAAGGAAGGAGTGAAGAATTTAGATAATTCTGCATTTCATAGTTATCTCTGTTTCATCAATAATTTGACTAATTAAAAATGATGTTCAGTGTGAATGAAGACAATAAAATTATTGTTCATTAAAAAATTCTATTGTAAATGACTTTATCTTTTAAGGGCGTTTTCAATGTATTTCTCTACAAAAATATCGTTATGGCGTGCTATTTTCACTAGATTATGTTTCTTTGCATACAAATGTAATGATAATTTTAGTTATATATGGATAAATGTTACACATAAAGGAAATGCCTAGACATAATGAATTCAGAGGATATATAAAAAGAGAAACATAATCTCCATTAACTGTTGTCTGGAATAGATACTGTATCAGAACCAAAGATTGACATAGAGAGACATCAAATATCACTTGTGTAGAAAAGAAAAGACGAAACCGCAAATTGAAATATAAGTGAATGAAGCAAATTGGTTAGAAAATAAATGCAAAATCAATTAAGATATGGTAGATACAGTATTAAACTAGGAACTGTGCAAACAGCATGAGTTCGGCAATGTATATCGATGATTATGATTAAAAACCAGAGTCTGTCTAGATCACTGCTTCTTGGATTTCAGATCACATTCCGAGCTTCCTACACATATATAACCAACATCTTTTGTAGTATTTTATATACTATAGATTTAAAAACAACTAATCTAACATTGAATCCGTGATCATATTCTTGACTCTTGCAAGCGTAAAAATACGATGATCACCAGACTGCATCGTGTCAGCTATCTGATCTAGCTGGCGTCAGTCGATCAGACCTGGATGCTAACAATTGGACTCCCAATTTCTAGCTAAAATAAAATAAAACCAGGCTTTCGTGTATCATTTTATTCTTTGTTGAGCATAGATGTTCTTCTTTGACTTTGATAACAACCTGCCGCTCTCTACCGACTTTTTTTCTTTATTGCCCTTTGGATCTTCCCACTATCTTCAAAATAGCCATACCACCTACTTTGTAAGTGACAGGTCAAAATAATCAAACGCGAAAAATAGTTTGGTACATTAGGATATGGATTCATGCAAAGCAAATTTACCTGTTGATTAACGGGAGTCCCCTTCGCGTAGTGGCTACTGTGTTGGATTGCGATATTATAATAAACGAGTTCGATCTCAAGTCACGCTCTTATGTTCATTTTCGGAGTAATATTCATGGGGAATATATGAACTTCCATATCCCCACTCCAGCTGGTGGTTAAATAGTACCATTACTGTTTTTCTACAAGGGTAGCTTTGGCATTAAATAACCCACGAAGTCTGATATATCCTTAAACAAATAAACTGTTGATTATGAACACGAAGCGAAGACGTGACACTTCGGGTAGTTCTGAGTGGAGAGTAAAGTAAGCGAAATCGATGGAGTAAGTCGAAAATGTGGGGTAAGGTCGAAATTAATTGATGCAATTGCAACTATAACCCCCACCAAAAAAAAAAAAAGAAACAACAACAAAAAGCAAAAAGCAAACAAACAAAAAATTACACCCCCCCCCCAAAAAAAAACAAAAAACAAAAGACTCTCGAGTTGAGATTGGGGAGAGTGCAGCAAGGAAGGGTCGATAGAATTCAGACTATGTGAGTGTCGAGGTAAGCGAAAATGCCACATGACATGGCCAAGAAAAGGAAATCCGAAGAAAGAAACCTAATATTAAGCACCATAAAATAATGCAATTATGTCAAAACAAAAATTGATAACTTGCAGAAGAATTGCAAATGTAAGTTATGTAGTGGCAGAAATGAAGTCGATAATCAAATAATGAGCGAATGCAACAATCCGGATAAGATAGGAAGTCAGAGGGATGTATCAAAGAACAAGGAAATTGATGACGATACACAAGTCTTCACATCGGAGAGATGACGTAGTCTGACCCTACGAGCCAAGAAAAGAAGGAACAGTAGTCGTCGGGATTGGGGAATGTGTATATGAAACAATCTAAGGTCTCAAATAATATGCAAAAAAAAAAAAAAAAAAGGCAAGATTAATTACAGCGGCCAGTAACATCAATATTATCCTTAAAAACTAAAGAACAAACAGAAAAACAACAATAAAAAATCTAGAAAACAAAAATGGGAAGAAAAACTACTGTATCGATACTTCAAGCAACAAATTAAAAAAATTGCGCTCGAGGTGACCTGGACATTGCAAAGAGGTGGAAACCTAAAGTGAGAAACTGAATCTCTTTTGATAGTAGCCCAGGATGATCATATAAACATTAATTATGTCAAAGCAAAAATTGATAATATGCAGGAGAATAGCAAATGAAAGTTAAGTGACAGGAAAGATGAAACAGTTAATCATATTGGATGCAGCAAACTGGTACAAAAAGAATGCAAAAGTAAGCATGACTAGGTGGGAAAAGTGATTCACTGGGAATTGCACAAAAAACTAAAGTTTGGCCATAACGATATATGCTCAAACTAGAATTTGTCAAAGAAAATGAGACGCATTAAATTCTCTGGAAGTTTGGGATCCCTCAATCTCGACCAGAAGAACTGACCTAGTTTAATTAAAAGGAAAAATAACTTGTCCTTGTGTAGATTTTGCCATTCTATCCGACCATAGAGAGAGAAGAAAAGACAATGAAAAGCTAGATAAATATTTGGATCTTGCCAGGAAGCTGAAAAGCTTTGGAACATGGAGACTGTAATATCAATTGTAGTTGATGCACTTGGAACGGTATCCAAAAGCCTGGAAAAGAGATTGGGGGGAACTGTAGATCAGAAAAAGAATTGACACTTCTAAGACCGGTAAGAATACTTAGAAGAGTGATAGCTAAAAAAACTTTGGAAACCTAAAAACCTTGCTATTGCTTGGACTTATGTGCGAAAATACTATATATATATATATATATATATGCGTGTGTGTGTATATATGTGATATTCATCATCCCGAAAAGAGTAGGTTTTAGTCATTTCCTTAATATTTTTACAACATTTTTTTTCACTGAACAATTAGTTTTGTTTAAAAAAAAATTATATATCAGCAATTGGCAATAAACTGTTATCTTAGTTGCCAGGGAAGAGAAAGACAAAAGAAATATACCGGCTGGTGAATTGTAGAAAGTGAAGATACGGTTTTTAAATATAAACGTTCAGTGAAAAAAAAAAATGAAGCAAATGATTGAAATTTACTCTTATCTCGATGTTCAATGTAAGTATTACGTTTATGCATGATTTTTTGTACATTACCTTGAATGTTTCCCAGAGCAGAATATCCTGGACAAGTACCATAATACAAAACTATTTCATTATTGTATTGTGAACGATTTTTACGAGAGAAATGCCTCGGAACTCAACGATCTTACCCATTACAACAATCGATTGACCATTAGTAACCATGAAGTCAAGATCACTGCTCGTTTTCTTTTGCAAGGAGAATTCGTCAAACGTGTTGCCTCACAGGGAACAAGTGATTATCACTGAATACTGCAACACGAAATAAAACAGTTAAAATCAATTAAGTGTTTTTTCTTTCTTAACGGATAAAATATAAAAATAAACATAGAAGGTTGAGTTTTTGCAATATTTTGATACTTGCAAGTTAAAAGCACGTACATCACGAGGCTGAAGCAGTTCAAGCTGTGGTAGGTACACGCTGTCGTTGGTGGTATTGTGATAGTTGGTGTGCTGACACGTTGTGCTTTGCTTCACTGTGTGTGTGATTTTAAAGCCGCGGAGATGAGCATGCAACGTAGTCTAATTCGGTAACTTATTCTTAACGAGTTTGAACACTGCGGAAATTACTAAAAAAAGATCTATTGTGCGAAAAGTGAAGGCACAGTTGATCCCATATGTTGTTGAAAACATTTAAAAGGTACCAAATTGATTCATTCGGTAATTGTTTTAGAAATTTGTGAATCTCGTCAGGACGGACAGCTGTAGCGTGCGATCTATTTATGGAATCCGCAAGTTCTATTAGGGTGAATGGTTTGTAATTTTTGGAATTTCTAGAAGTGAAGTCTGATTTTTTTTCTTTTCTGTGTTCTGTTTGATTTTCAGAAACTTTTGGTGGACCTGGCCGGAAGAATGCTTTGAGAATGTTTCTGCTAGCCGATTGGCGATAACCTTTTTTGCCGTTATTTTCTTTGTTTGTAATAAAAAGGTGTTTTAGGGGAGTTATTTGTTTTTTTTTTCCGGCTTTTTTTCCGAATCATGTCCCAGACTGTTTTCAATTAGGAGGTGATATTCAGTTTGCTTGCGTAATTTTGCCCGGAATTTTTTATGGTTTTATGTGCATTTACTCTGTAGAATTTGAAAGAGATTAAAATGGAGGTTGTGGCTGCAGAGCTGAGCGTCGTAGCCGAATAGCCTTTTGCATTCTTTGCTGAACTATGGTCTGTTCCGGGATCTACAATGAGCAGATATTAATTGTTCTGTCTAAAGTTGTTTTGACGACGATGCCCGGAGTCGAGTTGAGGTTGATTTTACTATGGGGTATGTCATTCCTGATTAGGATTAAGACACTTCCAGAAGCCCTGTGACCGGTATTGTGTTTATAATTGTAGTTTTCATGATTTAAAAAAAATTCAATATCGTCGTTTGCTTTGAGGACTGTTTCTTGAAAGCAGATGATAACGGGTTGTAGATCCGTCGACAACATGAGCAGTTAATTCCTATAATCTTTGATCCTGTGGCAGTTCTACTGAATTATTCTGTGGTTCATGATTGAGTTGTTTGAACTGTTTAGTGGTTTATTTTTCTTGTTTTTATGTTTAGGTAGTTCTTTAGCCCCATATTTTCTAATAGCCTAAATTTATCAGATGTATGTAGGTTTTCAGTGTCTTGTATTTTTTGTTTCGGTGGAAGTTTTTGTTTGTCTTTGTCTTTAAATGTTTTTTTTGTTTGGAGAGGTGTCTATAAAGGCAGGTAGTCGTATTGTAGATTTTTTTGTCTTTCGTTGTCTTTTCTTTGTTTTGAGACTATTTAGTTT
This sequence comes from Sepioteuthis lessoniana, assembly GCA_963585895.1. Lineage (NCBI taxonomy): Eukaryota > Metazoa > Mollusca > Cephalopoda > Myopsida > Loliginidae > Sepioteuthis > Sepioteuthis lessoniana. The sequence goes on from OY757919.1 coordinate 55,233,114, forward strand.
TTGCATAGTTTGTTGATTGAATGGGCGATAGAGTTGCTGTCCTCTCTTCTTGGTTGTTTTTCCCTGTAGAGGGTTGCTTTCGCTGTTCTGTTTTTGTTTGCGGTGCAGGGGCCCGTATATCTTTCAGAAAGGCTGGAAGCTCGTCGTGCTTTAGTCTGAGAGTTTTCTCGGCAAGTGTAACGAATTTTTGGCATTCCTGGGTTGGAATGCTTGCTGGTGCCATAGCTGCATTTGCACAGGATGCAGCCAAAATTTTGGTCCCCAAATCCTGGACTTGTGTACTCATCACTACTTTAGCTGCATTAGCATAGGATTAAGTTAGGAAGTTGATCTCCATAATCGTGCATGCTTCTGGGAAAGATAAGTCTCTTGTATATTTTACTTTTTCTCCTTTTCCATGCCTCACAAGCTCTCGAGTCAGCCGCATTGTTTCTCCTACAGTTTGCACACTTAGTTCGTTACAAATTTCCTCTGCATGGTCAGAAACTTTCTGTCCACACTGTTTGCATATTAGGCTCCTTGTGCAGCAGTTCTTATGGTGTCCAAACTTCTGGTAGTTGTAACATCGTAGACAATCCGGAATTCCTTTTTTTTACACAGACCATCATGTATCCAATTTTATGTATCGATGGTAGGTTAGGTGTGTTGTTTTATTGGCTCATTTTTTCTGATGGACAATCTCAAGACGTCTGACTCTTGTTGACTTAAAAAAAATTCCCTCTGGTTCTGGACATTTTACAACTCGTCTAGAAGAGTTAACGAATCTGTGAAGGTAAGTTTTTTTATTTTGATGTTATGGAAAGTGTTCATCTTACGGTTATTTTTTTACCACATCTACGACCAGCTTATTGGTTTTGGAAATATTCACTGACTTAGAGGAATCATTCACCGAGAGGAACTCTTCTATCACAAATGGAGAAAGTTTTGTACGAGGTTTCTCTTCAACCGATTCTAAGACTATAACATTTGAAAAAGGGGTGTCTGCCTTCTCTGCATGGTTGTCAGAATCTGTTTCAGAATGGTTTCACTTCGATATTTTAGAGAGTACCATAAATTTTAAATTCATTAACCGTGCTTCTCACCCGCATCGGAGCCCAACAATAAGAATGACCAAAGGAGAAACCCATTCTTCTTGGCACGACAGAGCAATATAGTTAGTATACTCGTACTAAGGGAGAGTATTATGGGCACCTGGAAGTTATGCATCCAAGTATTCAGTCGCTACATATATGTCCAGCATAACAAAGTTGGTATGTTTGACGCCAGAGGCACCGCATTCTAATTAAGATTTTGTTGGTATTAAGCGCATCCTATCTCGCTAGATCAAGCGTTAAGGGCAAAATAAAAGAAAATAGTTAATCTGATTTTGAAGCTTGGCATGACCAGCCGATTGATCAGATCGGGTCTCTCCGACCACCCGTCTAGCCTAGTAAGGGCAAAAGTAGTGTGTTGCTAATCAAGGACTGCTCAGTTAAGGACTGTTCAGCCACCAGGAAGTCATGAAGTATTACGAGTCACCAACTACAGTCAACAGGCTGCATCGTTGCAGAAGTGCAGTCGGTGTAGTCTACAGCTGACTGGGCGGTGATAAACAAATGTCCTTAGATTTCCAGTATTTTTCTAAGGATATTGGCCAATTTCTTCTTTTTTTGTATAATTCATTTTAAATTCATTATCCGTTCTTCTCATCCACATCGGAACCCAACAATAGGAATGACCAAAGGAGAAACCCATTCTTCTTGGCACGACAGGGCTATATAGTTAGTATACTCGTACTAAGGGAGAGTATTATGGGCACCTGGAAGTTATGCATCCAAGTATTCAGTCGCTACATATATGTCCAGCATAACAAAGTTGGTATGTTTGGTATATATATATATATATTGGCCTAATGAGTAGAGTGTTTGCTAATGGTTTGGGAGACCAGGGTTCAATCCCAGGTCGAGTCATACCAAAGACTCAAAAAATGGTACTTGATGCCGCTTTGCTTCAGAATCAGCATTATAAGGTAAGGATCACGGATAAAGTTGAACAATCCAGGGAATGGAGTAGCGCCCTCCCCTACATCTTGCTGTTGTAGCTATTGAAAAGGAAGCCTTCGGGTGACCCTCGACTAAGGTCGCCAACTTTACATTTATATATATATATATATATATCGTTTTTGTGCTTGGTATTTTAGGGAGTTAGTGAGAAGTTTTCCTTGTTAAGATTACGTTCCTCTTAAAGTGACTACATTAAGATAAAGACGTTTATTATTATTATTATTTTACTCCTCGCAAATTTTTCACACCAGCGTTTGCAGGTGGGCTTTCACTGGAGTCTGAGTGACAGTAAGTTTCTTCAGGTCTCCTGGACTCTTCTCAGTATTCTGTCCGATCTCACCAAAATTGTCGTCTGATTGGTATTGATTCTTCCTCTGATTTCCAACTATCCCAATCCCCTTTCCGATTCTTTGGAGGACCGTTCAAAGCGCACCAACTACAATTGCTATTTTTAGTTCTCTGGCAAAAAGTATTTGTCAATCTTTTCACCGTCTTTTATTTTTACTCTGTGGTCCATTGGAGACGACAAGTTCTCTTGTTATTTGTTAACTAGCACCAGGTCTGATTTTCTCTCTGGTATTAGGTGATTCATTTGTATCTCAAAATTCGACAGAATCTTATGCCTCATTTTCTAGGATGGATTCTGGTTTGGTAGTATAGTCAAAATTCAATCTTCTGCCCCATTCCCAGTGGATCACCTTTCCCACCCAATTGTGCCGAGTCTTGCACTCCTTCTATGCGAGTTTATTGCATTCGCTTGCAATGTGCTTAATCGTATTATCTTTTTCTCCACATAATCTACACTTGCTATTCTATTGCGTTTTATCGATTTTAACTTAAACATAATTGGCCCTTTTGGCGTTGTTTTGTGCTGCTGTTAGTAAAGATTCAGTTTCTCTCGTGAGATTTCTTTTTCTTAGCTATGTCCATCTTCTCGTGTGAAATCTCGCCAGTTTTCGGGAGGAAATATTCACATAGTTGTTTTTCTTCCAATTTCTACTTTCAAGTTTTTGTTGTTTTTCAGTCTGTACTTTAGTTTCTAATGCTACAATTTGCTGTTGTCATTAATCTATTTTAGGTTTTCTTGATATAATCCTCGAACCCTTATCGTGATGCATCAGTGCAATTCTCAGTGCTGGCGAGTGCCCTTCCTACTTTTCCAGGCGCATATGTGGGGGTGAATAAGATAAATAGAATAAAAATAAAATTAAAAATATGCAGAAACTCTCAGGAGCTTCTGACTGGAAGTGGGGTGACGCATGCACGGAAAAAGGAACCGTCCCTACGAAAGGGAGAGAGTTGCTCTCACTTCGGCGTGATCCTTCAGACTGAATGGACTTTCTTCCACGAGACTGCTAGCAAGGTAGCACGCCTGTTTTGCCAAATGGCCGGGCTTCGCATGTGGGTTGTATCTGCTATTAGCGAATTGACAGGGCGAAGTAAGCAATATGAAAACACCACTGGACATGACAACCCTGAATTTGGACTTATTAACCACTGGAGACAACTAATATATTTCAACACCTGATTTGGGACAAACAACTGTTCTCAAATAGTCCAGGAGGACATTTCTCGCGACAGAGTAGCCGTGTAGAAATCACAAACGAAAAAAGTTGAAATTGAAAGGATATCTTTTATCTCCTACTTTCTTCTTTTCTTCAGTAATTCCTTTGCAGCCTTCACAGAAAAGAAGACGCTAACGAATTAAAATGGGGTAAGAAGAAACTAACAGAGTTAGATATTAATTACCAACAACGACTAAATATTCTGTAACCCCGTATATACACTGTATGTCATCTTTCAGATGTTATGCCTTGTGCATCACCATCATTTTCTTGTCTACAGGTTCATTTGTCTGAGTTCATGCCTTGTCTATTTTAAGAATGGTCTCGAGTACCTTACAAGGGGAATTGCCTTGTCTATTTTAAGAATGGTCTCGAGTACCTTACAAGGGGAATTGCCTTGTCTATTTTAAGAATGGTCTCGAGTACCTTACAAGGGGAATTGCCTTGTCTATTTTAAGAATGGTCTCGAGTACCTTACAAGGAGAATTGCCTTGGTGTTTGTTCCTTTGATGAGATTTCTGATGCAGAACTTGTTTTCGAGAAGCTTTCTCGTTCTTCTGAATCCCTCTTTTCGTATTTTTCCCTTCATGTCCACTTATTTCACGGTATTCGTTTCCAATATTCCTTAGTAGTTGCAGTTTTTATTCTTTCCAAGTGTTTTAAAGCATCCTTGATTTGGAAGTTATATTCCTTCTACTGAATCTCTTTTCCCACTTTCCTTTATTAGGATGTCATATTTTTCAATGCCATATTCCATTCCTCTACTCTGGATGTAAATTCTATTTGTTTGCGTTAGGGTCTCCTATTCTTTTTCATTTTTTGCAAATACCTTTATATCATCTATATACACACGGTGATCAATTTTTCCTGTGATTTGGAAAATTTGGAGCCCCCTTTTTCATTTCTTAAGGATGTGGTCGAGTGATATCATGGCTATAACGAATAGTAATGGCGAGAACGTGCCTTCCTAGAAGATGCCTCTAAGGATTTTCACCTCTGCTAGTGTTGGACCTTCTCGCTGCCGATTCCACCCTCCAGTTTTCTATGGTATTCGTGATGGAGTTTAAGATTTTGTCAGATATTTTGTACATATTATTATTCATTGTGAGTTTTTCACATCAACTCTAACGAATGGCTTTTCAATGAAGTCAGATTGACATCAAGTCTTTTCAGATCACCAGGACTCTTCTTAGTATTCAAGCTGTTTTTAACAGCGCTTTTTAAAAAATGGTTTTGATTATTCTTCTCGCCTTCAATTCTCCCAGCTTCCTTTCTACGTTTTGGAGGACTGTTCCAAGATCTCCTACTATGATTGGTATTCCTATCACTGTTTTAGTCCTCTGGCAAGGTCCAGGTATTTGTCATTCCCTTTATGTGTATGTTTATCATCATCATCATGATTATCAAATTATGCTGACAACACTGATTCCTTTGGCTATCAGTTTCCCGATCGGTCATTGCTCTAGACTACATCCAGTGTCCGTACATTGCTGATGAATATAAATTTTTGCTGGTCGGCCATTATTAGTATGGTCTTGTGTTGGAGTTCATTGGAGAACTTCACTCATGAGTTCGTCATTACTTCACCAGTACTGCCGGGCATGTCTTGCATGTTTTTGATTTGATGGCTTGTGGGATGGTATGTAAATGGCTGTACTAATGCTTTTTTGTAGGGTGCTGCTTCCTGGATTTGTTCAAAACAGCACGCAATATCCTTGTATAGTTCCCAACTAACTTTTTTCTCCAGGCGTTTCGTTAAACTGCAAGTAGTGCAACCATACAGTAGTACTGACATGGCTAGAGCTTGAAAGAATTTCCTTTTTATTTTGTCAGAGATATCAGATTTTCCATATAGCTGTTAACCTGTCAATTGCAGTTCCTGGGTTACCTATGCGAATGTTGACATTTCCTTATTTAAAATTCAAAACTGTAATTTAAATAATTCAATTTAATTTAAAAACTGTCATTTATAAACTTGGGTTGATTGGTTGGTTGGCTTTATTGAATGTCAACACTTATGGAGTTATTAAATGCCAAAATCAGTTTTCCTTTTTTGCAAGCAATTACATAACTAATTATATAACTAATGATTATTATGAGTTAACAATTATAGCTTCAAGTAAATATTCTTAATACTAATAACTTATACACATTTACATGGTTTCAAGTAATCATTCCTATTTAATAATAATTATTGGTGCACACAGTTATGATTTCAAGTATTCCTATCTAATATCAATAAGTTAGATTTACTTACATGGTTTCAAGTAACTAATAATGATAATCCTTTGTAAATAATTATAACTTCAAGTATCTATTCTTAATATAAATGATTTGCACACAGATATATTGTCTCAAGTATTTCTAGCTAATACTTATAAATTTTCCAACTAATCTATTTGACCTATAGATAGGATCCTAACAGTTACTGCCACTCAAGGTCAGAGTGGACCTGAGAATGATAGCAATAAAAGGGTGACTCTACACTCCCCAGAGCTATTCTTAATATAAATAATTTGCACACAGTTATGAATATTTACTTAACCCTTCTGCATGACCAGGATGAAACACAAGGTCAGTTTTTAAACAGAGTTTAATGGGTTTGAATTTTCTTTTTCCAAGACCGATTACCGTACCAAGATTAAAGAGCCCAGTCTGTCCTACTATTTCCCCGTATCTGGAGGGAGAATAGTTGCATGCATACCTTTCCAAAGGGTATCAACGTTTTGTTAAATGAAAACAACCTCGCCCAAGATTTGAACTCGGGTTGCCGTGTCCATTTCCTACGATGATATCCATTATACCACGAGCGTTTCCCAGTTACATGCTATCCTGGGTATGACACTAAACTGCATCTGATCGTAAAGTTCAAGTTCTTGTTGAGTATCTCTTTATTGCTATTGTAATATAATGGCCGAGGGATTTTGTTTTTGGGTTTAGTTAGGCTGAGAACCTTTCGCTTAGCGCATGGGTTACTTAGGTGCAAACTTGAGCGCGGGTGTTGACGTGCGCGTGGGGAGGATGTGTCGTTCACAGATGTCAAAATAAAAATCCCAGATAGAAGGTATGACCAGGGGATGTGAATGACGTCATGCACCGGAAGCGTGTGCGGAGAATTTTGGGAGATTTGAGAAAAGTCAGTTGAGTTTTGTCTCGGAAGAAGAAGGTTGACTTTCGCTTGCTCGCCATGGCCTTGCGGCGGGTGCGCACGTGGTTTGGGGCAGATGGAAAAGTCAGTATAGAAAGATGGTATCTCTCTCCTTATGTCGAAAAACCTTTAAACTCAAAGGTAATAAAAAGTTTCGTACCTGAACTAAGAAGTCGTAAGTGTTTTTTGTGTTCCAGGATTTCTATGTTATCTGTATATATGGACATTATGAACATTCTATGTACGTTTCACACATCCATATCTTGGTCATATATCTGGCTATGATACACTATTACTCCAAGATCCACTCAAATACGGAGGGGTAGTACATATTACAGTCCCATATATGGATCAAATAGATGTGTTTAAAGATTATTTGTATTCGATAGGATCCTTTTAAAAAAAAACCACTAAGAGATAACAACATAAAAAAGTAAATATGAACATACAATGAACGATATGTATATATATATATATATACAATTACTTCCCCCCAACCTCCCCCCAAAAAACAAAAATAAAGCAAAACAATGGTACATTGAAAATATAGTTATTGCAGTTATCATTGCAATTTCCAAATGAATCAAATTTCGGCATTAAATAAACTATAAGGAGTTGATATGCCGTTAAACAAATAATCCAAATCAAACCAAATATCGTTATAAATTACAATCAAAAATTTACAAATGTATCGATTTTCAGTTTTAAATAACTCATAGGGAGATGGTATACCGTTGAGAAAATAAAACAAACCTGACGAAACCAAAAACAGTTATAATTACAATCAAACATTTATAAATGGTTTCGGTTTCTTTGTTTAATGGCATATCAACCTTTGTAGGCTATTTAATGCCAAATTCATCCTTCTAGAAGAACAGCAGTGTCGTTGTTTAACCCATAGCTGGGAGGATAAGGAGGTACATATTTTCTCCAAGGGTATTTGTCCCAAAGTGAACGTAATAGCACAAATGGAATTCGAACTCATTTACTACGATTCCGCAGTCCATCGCTTTAACCATTACACCACGAGGACACACCCATTTATACATGAATCAAATAAATAGCTAAATAACCCATAAGGAGTTGATATGTCTCTAATCCAATAAACCAGACTCCCCCCCACAAAAAAAGAAAAGAAGTAAAACAAAGTATACAAGTAAAAGCACCAAAACGTTCTATGAGAAAGTAAGTAGATATTACACACATATCAATATGGACACAAAAACTATCCAATCATAACATCATAATACTAATTTGAATTGTTAGAAAGAGAGCACAGACAAAACAAATTATTTGTATAAAACAGGAACACTTGATATCATATAAATGTAAATTACTTGTATTTAGAACAGTTACTTGAAGCTATAATTATTTACTTAGGATTATTATTAGTTAATTGAAACCATATAACTGGGTCAACATATTATTACGATCAAATAGATATAACTACTTGAAACTATTTGATTATGTAAAATTATTAGTATTAGATTGGAATGCTTGAAACGATAGAACCGTGTCAAGATTATTTATATCAGAGTGGCATATTTCATATCATATTACTGTGCAAAAAGATAAAGAAACAACTACACAAAAAATGTATACATAATCGTTCTGTGAATGCAATTTCATTAGTGGCGTAAAATTTTATCTTGGTGTAAAATAACCCTTGTCAGGTTGGTATGCCGTCAAAATCACTCAATCAATTAGTAAAAATCACAAAAATGAAAATCCCTCAGAAAGATAACAAACTTCTGATTTAATGCAAAAATCGCAAGCATATCATCAACGAAAGCCAGAAAACGAACCCTAGAAAACTATAACTGATAATGATGATGATGATGATGATGATGATGGTTGCAAAAATGAGCTGTTGATCAACAAGATGTTCATAGAAAACTGTCGTTCAAATAAAAGAAAAGAATCTAAGCACCGAGTGACACTATAAACCCATCTAACCCAGGGGCGCATATTTAGGTGCAATAATACAAAAACGTCTGGGTGTTGGCATGTCTATGAGCATACTTGGATATTGGAGTGGCCTATATGTATCAATATACATGAGAGTGCACCCGTATGCATATAGGTGTGTGTGGGCATAGACATAGCTAATATGCATGAGTATAGGTGTAGGGTATATAGATATATATGCATGCAGATACGAAGTGTGTGTGGACATAGACATAGCGTGTATGTATGAGTATAGGCGTAGCGTATATGGATATATATGCATATGAATACGAGTGTATGTATCCCTATAGGTGTGTGTGGGCATAGACAAAGCGTATATATGTGCACGAATATGAGTGGATAGTTGTATCAAAAGGATAGTCAAATAAGAGAGGTCGGTCGGCAGATTTTAATCTGAATAAAATTGAAAGACAAAAATTTCATGATGAGAATGAAAGGATTATTTTTAAACCCCCATAATCTACTGAAGTTTTCAGCACTAAGACGGTCCCAGATCAATTGACAAGGATTTCATATTTTAAAGCATTTTAGTTCTGGGAAGTTTAAGTCGTGAAAGCGTTTTTTCTACGCGTAACAATTCATTTGGCAGTTCAAAGGATCAGCAGTTAGGAGCTGGCCTTTGGACAGAGATGTTCAAGAGGCCAGCAGTTAGAGGTTGGTCGTTGAACAGAATAAATTTAAGAAACCAACAGTTGAGAGTTGGCCGTTGGACAGAGAAGTTCAAGAGGCCAGCCGTAAGGGGTCGGCCGTTAGAGATGGAATTTCGAGAGTCCAGAAATTAGGGGTTGGCCGTTCGACAGAGAAGTTCAATAAGCCAGTAGGTAGGGATTGGCTGTTTCACTGGGCTGCAAGACTACCAAGAGCCGTGGTAATTCGTGTCTAGGGTAGTAAGTAGCTGTGGATCGCAGTTAGCTGTTGGTTGTTAGACAAAGAGCGAAGAGAAAACTGACCTGCGGCCAAGTTTTCGTCCGCTATTCATATCGCGATAGATGGGGCATAGGCTGAAAAGTAAAATGTCATACGCACTCCCACCAGGATTGCTCGAAAAGTGAATAAAGACTACAATAGTGTGAATTCTGGAATTCGTTTTCTTTCTTTTTTCTTTATGGAGATGATCGTGGCATATATAGTTTCAACTGGAAGCGCTCGTAGTGTAACGGTTTTTGTAGTAGTAAATGGACGCAGTAACCTGAGTTCAAATAATGGACGAAACTTTTTTCTTTTCACTTTTCTCTAATATCCTCGGGAAAAGTATGAATACGGCTATTCTCCCTCTAGCCATGGGTAGTTGGGCAGACTGTGCTCTTTGACTTTGGTATGACAACTGGTTTAAAAGAAATAAAACTCTTAATCAAAACCTGGCAAACTCCGCTTAAAAAATAACCCTGTTTCACATTTGGCTCGTGCGGAGTGGTTGAGTAAATACACATACAGTTTCGACCAAAACTAGCAATTGATCATCTTTAAAAAACAAACAAACAAACAAACAATCAAACAAACACGTTATGAGTGAGATCGGTTTGCCAGCGAGACTAGGCGACCTGCAGTCGCTACTACCAGAACTGTATGGAGAGATTACAACAAAGTGTTTTAGTGTTCTGCACTACTGAATTATAAAGTCATTAGGATTACTAAAAGTTTCTGCCTATCTTATTAACTTTCTAAATGTTTGTATGAAATGGAATTTTATCTTAATCTTCAACAGCCTCCATGGTGAAATCTGATGTGATAATTTGATGATTAATATTGAAATATTTCAAGGCAACTGTTATTCTGAATTGCGTTAATACCTCTTTCAAACGAACTGAACATAGGTTATAGATATCACATGCCTGATAAATTGTTTAATCCCTTGTTCTACAGCGATGATTTGATGTTTGCTGAAAACGATAATGAACTAGAAGCAGCGTTTCTTGAACAGGGCTGAATTACACTCTAGGGAGGAATTTCAGTTTTACCAGTGAACTGGGACCACAGATTAGTAGCCTATTGGACAGTGCACAACAATCTCTTGAATTGAATTCAGACTTTAAAATTCACAAAACTTTTTGTGTCATTAAATTTGTAAAATTCCATTTTGGAAATAATCCAAATAAATCTTTTTTTATTAATTCTTTTTCTTTTAACATAGAAAAAACCCCGAAAAGGATTTTAATATTATATGTATTATATGCTCATGCAGAGTGGGTTCGGATAAATATACATACTTGTGTGAAAATTATTCCTATTATGAATCGTTACTTGAAGGTATGATCATTTACAAATGATTATCATTAGTTATTTGAAACAATATAATCACTTGCGAAAAAAAAAAGAAAAAAAAGAAGAAAAAAGAAAAAAAAAGAAAAAAGAAGAAAAAAAAGAAGAAAAAAAAAGAAAAAAGAAGTAAAAACTGACTTCGGTATTGAATAACTCAATAAGCAACCGAAAACATTTGTTATGCGAGTGGTGAAGGTGTATTTGATCACTGTACAGCAACCAGATAGTTGAAGAAATTTCGATCGAGCAGCAAGAACCTCGATGATCAGACAATGTTATGTAGACCTGAAACCACGGATTCCGAGGCCGTGCTCCAAGCCATTGAGGCAAATCTGACAAGTTGCAACGCAGAAAGTGTCGGCAAAAGCATCCAGAGCTACTGAATTGATCGTTACAAAAATATTGCAAAACTTTTGACTCACCCTAGTATTTTGATTTTCGGGGATAATTTAAATTCTTCAAATCTTATGAATGGTTTAATAAGCCAGTTATATCATTCGTTGTTGAAATCCTGAAATATTTTTTCTTCCTTCATTCCAAATGATCAGAAATTATTTCCTTGTTTTTGGAACATTTGCTAGAGGTATTAGTTTTGGAAAGACATTTCCATTTCTCATTTAATTCGACTAAAACTGAATCATTTTTTTTGAAAGCATGAAGCTTATCAGTGGATGTCAAAATATTTTCTTTTTCTGCATGTAATGATTTAGTCTATTCAAAATTTTAGTTATATCAGAAAGATGAGCCAATTTACGAAAAAATATACCCCATAGATAAACCAAATTTGAACACCAAAGTTAATCCTGTAACAGTTCAAGGAATTTCCTATCATCGTTACGAGTAAAAGTTTTGTGTATTTCGTCTTTGAGTTCCTTGGTACGATTTGATATACAATCTTTCGACAGCCAATAAACTTCATGGTGGAAAAAGAGCATTTTATGTTTAGAACTAATTTTATTGAATATTTTTTTAAATACATGCAATTTAAGAGACTTACTTCCGATAAAATTTATTATATTTACAAAATCATTCATAGTAGTTTCCAATTGCTGATCTCTTATTTTTTAAACTAAACTTAAAAAAAACCCAAAACAAACAAAACAAAACAAACAAAACAAAAAACAAAAAGCAAAACAAAAACAAAAAACAAAAAAGCAATAATGAAGAGATATCATTTTACTGTTTTGCTGCTTTGACTGAATCACGAAACCATTCATTTTGCCATTCAGAGATAGGCCTCCATCCCAACAGATACCGAAACAAGTTTTTCCATGGAAAGTTTACGGGCATCAGGCAATCTTTCAGAACATTAAAAATATCTTCACTAAGGATAGTTCTCGGAATTTATTCGTGACATAAAAACAGTTCTATAACCCTTTTTTCGTGAATGAAGCAAATTTTCTGTTCCGTTATTATCACATAATTAATAAATCCGAATAGCGCCCAATGCGCAATTCATGACATTTTCTACATTAACCTAAATATCTTCGGACAAATCTGTAATACGTCTGACTATGGCGCATTCAGATAATGGAATTTTATTCATTTCATTTTCATATTCTGGGCCAAACATTGTTCGTACAACTGCATCGCAATCATATAGAATTCAAAATTATGCAATTGTGCGTGGTTTCATTTCTTTTGCAATAAGTTCAGCGATTATATAATTGTTTTCCGGTACTTTATCAGAAAATTTGAATATTTTAATGAAATTTTTAAAAAGATTTTACCAAACCTGTAAAATATTCAGCCGATTCATCATTAAGATTAGTGTGTCTTGTGGAAAAGTGTCTATGAAGCCTAAAAGGTTTAATGCTTTCATTTGATCATTTCTCATCACATATAACGTACTTTGGATTCTGTTCATTTTCATCTCCACGCCAAGTTAAACCCATTACTTAGTGATTTTCACTCAGTTGTAGATGAAATACATTTACATGGGACGAATGTAAGATTTGGATGTTCTCACTATTTGATTTAAATTTAATTCATCTTTACTATATTGACTCTCGATGAGAAACTTGTTTAATGTCATATCAACCTTCGTAGAAATTTATATTTTCTGGTGAAGGAACAGATAAAAACAAGTTGTCACTGCTTTCGTATAGTGTTCACTGTAAGTGATGTGACAATAATCAATATTAAAAACAGCAACTCCGTGAGTTGAGTTAAAGAATTCCCTTCATTCATTAATGAAGTTGTGGTAATGACTCAAGAGAAAAGGTTCAAACAAGGAACATATCAAACAGAAATAAACACGAAATATATCTTTTAGGTAGTAAACAACAGGGATTTCTTTAGGTAACTTACAGGTGATGTTCAGTTAATGTATTTTGTATAAGTGAGGAGAAAATATAAAGCGTTTCGTTTGGATTGTTAAGTGAGAGAAACAATCCGAATGAATGTAAAATTTGTACAAGAAACATAGAAATAAATGTTTGTTCTAATATTTCTGTCAAGAAAAGTGTTCAGATGATCAAGAATGTGAAAAAGCGATAATTCATAGAAAGAAAGAAAGGAAGGAAGGAAAGAAGGAAAGAAGGAAGGAAGAAGACAAACAAGCAACATTATTTTCCTCTTGTCTATCTCGAAATTACTCCACCCCCTTCAGCACCTAATCAATCGTCAACCATGCCAGGACCTTTGATCCTGCCTAGCCCGTACTGTGATATCGAACTCATAAAACAACGTACATTTTGGGCCTTCCTCTTTGAAGGCCTTTTATTTTTAGCCACTACAACTAATAATGGTGAAGTATAGAGGTGCCCGTGGTGTAATGGTTATCGTCGGAGGAAATGAACACGGCAACACGAGTTCAATACTGGGCGAGACTGATTGCATTTCACATAGCACTAATACCCTTGGGAAAGGTATGAATCCAATTATTCTCCCTCCAGCTATGGGTAGATAGTAGGGCAGACTAGGTTCTTCAGCCTTGGTGAGGCAACTAGTCAAGGAGAAGGAAAACTCTGAATTCAAACCTGTTAAACCCCGCTTAAAAATTGACCTTGTGTCATATCCTGCCCGAGCGGAGGGGTTGGTAAATGGGGTCAACAAAAGTGTTCAGATCGTCAAGAATGTGGAAAAGCGATAATCCATAGAAAGAAAGACAGAAAGGAAGGAAGAAGACAAACAAGCAGTATTATTTTTCTCTTGTCTATCTCGAAATTACTCCACCCCCTTCAGCACCTAATCAATCGTCAACCATGCCAGGACCTTTGATCCAGCAAAGCCCTTACTGTGATATCGAACTCATAAAACAACGTACATTTTGGGCCTTCCTCTTTGAAAACCTTTTATTTTTAGCCACTACAACTAATAATGGTGAAGTATTCTCCCGAAGAAATATCTGCTATGCTTCGTGCGTTTTCTAACTCGCCGAACTCTTACTCAACACAACAACAACGGATTTTACCTTTTTCATCACATTTTCTTACTTTAAATAAGAATTTTGTGATACTTCTAACTACTTTTTGGATATAACTGCTGTTCACAAACAGAGACTGGCTTGATAATAATTTTTTTCAAATTGGTACTGACTCATTTAGACATCAAAACATCATTACTTTATTTGAATTTAAAATTTTAAGATTTGCAAAACTTTACCTTTTGATCATACCTCGTACTCAAAAACATCCTTATTGAAATTTTAATTTTATTCACTTCCCAGGTTAAAGATTTAGTAAAGAACTGTATGAAATAGCAAATCAAGGAAGAACGAAAAAATTCTCTAGGACTTTGATATACAACAGACCACCCATTTCCAGCCAGAAGACTAAACCTAGTATTAATTAACAAGAAGTATGGAAAAGGAGAATTTTATGTTTAATTAACATGTTTAATTAACAATTTTATGTTTAATTAACAAGAAGAAAAGAACTGGTTATCTCGTGGTTTTTGCTGTTGCAGCAGACAATAGAGTGAAAATGAAAGAAGACAAAAAGATAGACAAATGCTTGGATCTTGTTAGAGAGCTAAACAAGCTGTAGAACATGAAAGCGACAATGATAACCTTGGAACGATTTCCAAAGGCCCGGAAAAAAGACTGGGGGAAGTGAAGATCAGAGGAAGAAACGAAACCATCAAGACAACAAATACTGTTAAAATCAGCTTGTATAGTCTTGAAGATCTGAGAAGACTTGCAGTCACTCAGACTTTTGTGAAAAACCAACTGTTAAAACTGGTGTGAAAAACAAGCAAGGAGTAAAATAGTAATGATAATCTAAATAAGGATTCGATATTTCTATTCATGTTATCGAAACAAAGCAAAAATGGTACATTGTAGCGAAATTGTTACTGCATTAACGTTAAAATGCTTTATTGTTGAGAATGAAGCAATTTCCAACACAGTTTCGGTTTTTGGTTTCTTTGTTTAATGGCATATCAAGCTTCTTGGGTTATTTAATGCTAAATTCATCCTTACAGAAGAACAGTTTGGAACTATTTAATCCATAGCTAGTGGGAGAAAGGGGTGGGGGGTTCATAGCTGTCCTAAGTATATTTTTCTGAAAGTGAACATTACGACTGGAGTTTGAATTTGCTTACTATGATGTCGCAGTCTAACACGTCTAACCTTACTCCATCGAGTCAGCACTCGCGCTCACACAAGTCATTATAATCTATCAAGGAAAATAAATATAAGAAGTTTATTATATAGTAATTCATCTTTATCTATTTACAATGAGTCATAATATAAATTTCATAAATAGGGTATGACATGGCTTTGAACTTCTTGGCTATGGAAAACTGCATTTATACGTAAACAGCAGGAGGAAAAGGCTTGGCTGAAACAAAGATCCAAAGAGTGTTTCCAAGGAGATGCACTATCACCCCTACTATTCATAATTGCCATATTCCACTAAACCACATACTCAGAAAATGTACGGCCGGATACAAACTTAGTAGATTGCAAGAAAAGATTAACCACCTAATGTACATGGATGAAATCAAACTATTTGCAAAAAATGAAAAAGAATTTGAAACCCTAATACACACAGTTAGAATATACAGTCAAGACATAGGGATGGAATTTGGCATTGAAAAATGCACTCTGCTCGTCATGAAAAGAGGCAGACGACATCTAACTGATGGAATAGAACTACCAAATCAAGACAAGATCAGAACACTCGCAGAAAACGAGACCTACAAATACTTAGGAATCTTGGAGGCTGACACCATCAAACAAGTCGAAATGAAAAACAAAATTCAAAAAGAATATCTCAGGAAAACTACTCGAGATAAAACTCAATAGCAGAAACCTGATCAAAGGAATAACTACTTGGGCTGTACCCTATGTTAGATACTCGGGACCCTTTCTCAAGTGGACCAGAGATGAACTTAGAAAAATGGACTAAAGAACTAGAAAACTAATGAGCATGCACAAGGCATTACAGACACGATGTGGACAGACTATATGTACCAAGAAAAGAGGGAGGAAGAGGATTTGCCAGCATCGAAAACAGCGTTGACACATCCATACAACGACTCGAAAACTACATAGAAAAACACGAAAGAAGACTGATTACGGCCACCAGAAACAATACTGACAACACGATAGATAACAGAATGACAAAAACTAGGAAACGAAAATGGGAAGGAAAGCAACTCCATGGGCGTTTTAAACGACTAATAAATAGCATCTTACACGATAAAACCAGGTCATGGCTAAGAAAAGGAAACTTTAGGAGAGAAACAGAATCTCTCCTAATGGCAGCATAAAACAGTGCCATAAGAACCAATCATACCAAAGCGAGGATAGATAAGACGCAACAAAATAGCAAATGTAGACTACGCGGTGACAGAGATGAAACCATCAATCACATAGTAAGTGATTGCAGCAAATTGGCACAGAAGGAGTACAAGGCTAGACACGACTGGGTGGGCAAGGTGACCCACTGGGAAATGCGCTAGAAATTTAAATTTGACCATACCAACATATGGTATATGCACAACACAGCACCTGTCCTAGAAAATAACACGCACAAACTCCTATGGGACTTTGATATATAAACGGATCACCTAATCTCGGCCAGAAGACCAGACCTTATAATAATAATTAAAAAAAAAAAAAAAAAAAGAGAAAATCTGCAAAATTATCGACTTTGCTGTCCCGGCAGACGACAGAATAAAACTGAAAGAATGTGAAAAGAGAGATAAGTACCTCGACCTTGCTAGAGAATTGAAAAAACTATGGAACATGAAGGTGACAATTATACCCATTGTGATTGGTGCTTTTGGCACGGTAACTAAAGGTGTTACATAGTCAGATATACGGATGTGTGAAATAGACATAATGTTCATAAAATGTTCATAAACATATATAGGAATCCGAAAATACGAAATTGGTTCAGGTACGAAACTTTTATTCACCTTTTTGAGTTTAAAGGTTTTTCGACATGAGGAGAGAGAGAGAGAGAGACACACTCTTTCTATGCTGACTGCTTTTACATCGTCAGCTCTCAACCCAACCCACGCGCGGTGCCCGTAGCGCACAAAGTCGTCTGGCCTCGCCCAGGTCTGAATTTCGACTTTCCCGTTCGGACACAGGAACTCAACTCTGACTTTTTCTCAAATCCCCAAATCCTCAGCCCACGCTTCCGGTGCGTGACGTCACTCATATCCCCTGGTCCTAATTCCTATCTGGGATTTTTATTGTGACATCTCTGAATAACACATCCTCTCCGCACGCGCGTAAACACCTGCGTTAATGTTGCACCTAACTAACCCATGCACTAAGCGAAAGGTTCTCATCCTAACTAAACCAAAAGACAAGATATATAAAACGTGATCCCTCCGCAATTATATTACAAAGGATTATTAAAGGGCCTGGAAGATTTGGAAGTTGGCGGCCGAGTGGAGACCATCCAAACAACAGCATTATTGAAAACAGCCAGAATACTGAGAAGAGTCCTGGAGACTTGAGGAGACTTGCTCTCACTCAATCTCCAGTGAAAGACCATCAGCTTACGCTGATGTGAAAAACTCTAATGAGTAATAATAATAATAATAATTTCAAAAGAGTATCTCAGGAGAACGAGAAAACTACTCGAAACCAAACTATATAGAAAGAATCTCATTAAGGGAATAAACATATGGGCTGTTTCTTTTTGTAAGATTCTCGGCACTATTTTTGAAGTCGATGAGGAAAGAATTTCAACGAATGGACCAGAGACGACACAGACAGACTGTATTATGTGTCAAGAAAAGGAGAAAGAGGACTCCCCAGCACGTAAGAAAGCATTGATGTATCGATACAACGACTCGAAAACTACATAAGCAAACGTAGAGGAAGACTGATTACAACCATTAGAAACAATACAAACAACACAATCATTAACAGAACAGAAATAAACAGAAAAGAAAAATGGAAAGGAAAGTAACTCTATGAACATTTCAAGCGAAAAACAAACGAAATCTCACATGAAAAAACATGGAAATGTCTTATAAAGGGAAACCTTAAAAGAGAAACAATCTCTTCTAATAACAGCATAAGACAACGACATAAGGACCAATCATATCAAAGCAAAATAGATAAGACGCAACAAAATAGCAAATGAAGGTTATGTGGTGATAGTGATGAAAACGATCAATCATATAATCAGCAAATGCCGCAAGTTAGCACAAAAAGAGTATAAGAGTTGAGACGACTGGATGGGGAAGGTGATCCACTGGGGACTGTGCAAGAAATTAAAATTTGACCATATGAACAAAAAAACAAAAAAAACAACAGAGAATTGTGGAATTCGCCGTCCCGGTAGACCACAGAGTGAAACTGAAGGAAGGCGAAAAGAGAGATAAGTATTTGGACATTGTGAGGGAACTGAAAAAAAAAAAACATAGAAGATTATAGTGACGGTGATACCAATAATTGGTGCACTCGGTACAGTCACCAATGGATTGGTAACGGGACTGGAAGAATTGGGGATATGAACACGAGTGGAGACCACACAAACGACAGCATTGTTAAGAACGGCCAGAATACTAAGAAGACTTTTGGAAACTTGCTGTCACTCAAACTCCAGTGAATGATCATCAGCCGATGCTGGTATAAAAAAACTCTCAAAATAATAATAATAATAATAATAATAATGCGAGAATAGATAAGACTCAACAAAATAGCAAATGAAGGCTATGCGGTGACAGAGATGAAACCATCAATCACATAATAAGCGAATGCAGCAAATTAGCACAGAAATAGTACAAGACTAGACACGATTGGGTGGGCAAGGTGATCCACTGGGAAATGTGCAAGAAATTTAAATTTGACCACACCAACAAATGGTATATGCACAACCCAGCACCTATCCTGGAAAATGACACATAAACTCCTATGGGACTTTAACATACACACAGATCACTTAATCTCGGCCAGAAGACCGGACCTTATAATAATCAAAAAAAAAAAAAAAAAAGAGAATTTGCAAAATTGTCGATTTTGCGGTCCAGGCTGACCACAGAATAAAACTGAAAGAATGTGAAAAGAAGGATAAGTACCTCGACCTTTCTAGAGAATTGAAAAAACTGTGGAACATGAAAGTGACGATTGTACCAATTGTGATTGGTGCTTTTGGCACAATAACTAAAGGATTATTAAAAGGCCGGGAGAATTTGGAATTGGCAGACGAGTAGAGACTATCCAAATGACAGCATTACTGAGAACCCCCAGAAGACTGAGAAGAGTCCTGGAATCTTGAGGAGACTTGCTGTCACTCAAACTTCAGTGAAAAACTATCAGCTAAAACTGATGTGAAAAACTCCCAAGGAGTAAATATTAATATGTAAATACAAAGAGTAGGAAATAGAAATTGAGAAAATGTGTTAAATTAAAATTACCACCATGCAAGTAATAGTGGGAGCTCTGGGTATGATAAAGAAAGAGACGGATAAATACGTTAACAAGATACCTGAAAGTCCCAGTCAATATGAAATACAAAAAAATTGCACTTTGTGGAACTGCTCATCTCCTCAAGAGAATACTACCAATGTGACTAAAAAAATATCACCCTAAAGAGGCAATAAAAACCTAAATACATAGAATGCATATAGTTAGTTCCTTCCCTCACCCTAAGTCTTCGTAATCACCTGGCGAAGGATTGTAAGAAGCCGAAAATAAAACTGAAAATTAAGTTGGTTGGTTGGCTGATTGATTGTGTTTTATGGCATATCAACTTTTGTGGCTTATTTAATGCTAAATACTGTTTATACATATGATTTATAAGTGTGTATTTTGAAAGGCCGCATTTTTAAACGAGCCGGAACTCATTTATTTGCACATAGTTAAATGGTTTCAAGTATTGTCATCTAACACTAATTGTTCTATTTGTCACTGTTTAATAGTTTTGTTGTATTTCTTCGATGTTGAAATTATTGAAGAAAACACAAACTTCGATTCAATGATGTTTTATTTTGGTGCGAGAAATTCAGGCTTTTACATCAAGTTGTAATTAAGCTTTGTTGTCACCGCTTAAATTTTGTGGATACAGGAGCGGAAATTTGCTGAGTGATGTTCCCCGTGGATTATATTAGTCAACTGACTTCTTCCACGCGTCTTCCTTTTTCGAACCAGCAACAAAACCACTATCCTTAACTCCTACTCCTTCTCTTCATTTCCTCCTACCAACGGTTCTTTATTTTTGCCGCCCAATTTTGAATTCTTGGCGTCTGTGTGTCTACGTTTTTCTATTTTTAGAACACTCGCCAATCACCATTTTATCAACCTTAACAGTTTCAAGGATCTCTATGTAACAAGTAAAGTAAAGTTGGTGACTGTAGTCAAGGGCAACCAGAAAGCTCATTTTTAAATAGCTACAACACCGAAGAGTAGGGGAGGGCGCTACTTCTTTCCTTGGATTGCTCCACTTTACCCTTGATACGTACTTTACATTGCTGAGTGTTAAGGATGTATCAAGTGCCATTTTTAAAGCCTTTGGTATGACTTGACATGGGATTGAACCTAGGTCTCCCAGACCATTGGAGAACACTCTACCCACTAGGCCTAAATAATAGAGTGTTGGCTAATGGTCCAGGAGACCAGAGTTCAATCCCAGATCGAGTCATACCAAAGACTCAAAAAATGGTACTTGATGCCGCCTTGCTTAACACTCAACATTATAAGGTAAGGATCAAGGGTAAAGTGGAGCAATCCAGGGAATGGAGTAACGCCCTCCCCTACATCTCGGTGTAGTAGCTATCGAAAAGGGAGTCTTAGGGTCACCCTTGACTAAAGTCGCCAACTTTACTCGGTATGTAATACTAATAGTTAAATATAACATTAATCATTTGTTTGCATACAGTTAAATGGTTTTAAGTATAGTAAATGCGTAAATAGTTCAATTTGACTCACAGATGAGACCCTACCAGGTACTACCATTCCAGGTCAGGGTGGACGTGGGAGTAATGATAATGAAGAGATGCTTTACATTTCCCAAAGTTTTAGGACATCAACTTCTTTAGTGTTGGATGGGGGGCGTAGTCAGCCGACTGGGCTCTAAACTTTGAATAATAATAATAATAATAGGTGTAATAATAATAGATGACCCAATGCTGACCAGAAGAAAAGACCAGACCTAGTTGTAATCAACAAGAGGAAACTAACGGGTCAGCTAGTAGACTTCGTCATTCCAGATGATCACAGAGTTAAAATAAAGGAAAGCAGAAAACTAAACAAATACTTAGATCTTGCCAGAGAGTTAAAAACGTTGTTGAATATCAGCGTGTCAGTGATACAAATCATAGCTGGAGTATTCGGAACAATCCCCAAGAATCTTGAAAAGAGAATGAGTGGACTAGAAATCCGAGGAAGAATTGAAACTGACTAGATCACAGCACAGTTGAGATCGGCAAGAATTCAGAGAAGAGTCCTGGAGAGGTGAAGTAACTTATTGTCTTTCAAAACCACCTGTTACTACTGGTGTGAAAAACTCACAAGGAGTAATACTACGACAACAACAACAATAATAATAATGGAGGAAGAATAGAGACCATCCAGACGACAGTTAGGATGGGCTCAAATACTCTGAAGAGTTGAGGAGACCTGAGGAGATTTGCGGTCACTCAGACTCTTATGAAAGACAACCAGCCAATGCTGATGTGAAAAACTCGCCAAAAATGAAATAGAGATAATAGCAATAACAATAATTACTCAGTAGCCAGTCTTCAATATACAGAATAGTAAAACGTATATTTAAATAATGTGTTTGTAGAGGTAATTAAAAAATTTATGTAATTTATGTAATTAAAAATAAACTCATTTGTTGACTAACAAATGAATTTACTTGCATAGTTCAATAATCGTATCTTTGAATTATTGTTTGAAAGATTCTAAAACTAATGTAAAGGCGTCGACGAAACATTCGATAAAAGTTATTGATGATATACTAAGATTGATTGTGCAGATTTTCCGCGTGCCCAGATCCTTAGTCAAAATGTCAGACGGATGATTCAAATATAATTTATCACCAATCATTTACATCGTCAAACGTCAATGGTTGTATAAAAAAAAAATTAAAATAGAAGTAAAATAATGAAAATAAAAATATACGTTTACATTTTTCCCATCATACAAGAAATTTCAGTCACCTGATCCCTGGGTTCCAAATTTCCATTCAAGGGCCATGCTTTCTCTTTGTTTTTTTTCTGATTTATCTCCTCTCCCCACCCTCTCTCTCTCTCTCTCTCTCGTGTGCCCGCTCTCTCTTTCTATCTCTGTCTATTTGTACCACTACCCCAGCTCAAGGAAAGACACTTTTCTCAGCAGCTCCTGGAACCCGGAGGTATCGAAGTATCACACAAGCACTGCAAATCAGTGATACTTTAACTTAGCCAGGTGCTTGTACCTAAATTTCCCGAAACCTTCACACAAAGGCACTGAACGGTAAGTACTACAAAGACTTTCTTCCAAGGAATAAACAGTGAGTTAGATTCTTTATTTTGGGAATTGTTTTCGTTTTTACCAATAAGTGGGACACATACACGTAACATATGCACCCAAAATTCATATTTCAGTTAGATCTAATGAGAATTCTAATTTTTATTAAGGAGAATTAGGGTCATCTTCAACAGTTTCTCTGTAATTCAAAAGGACCTTTTTCCACCTAAAAATATTCCCGATTTGGAAGTTGATTTCTATCGGCCAAATTTGACACAAGGTCATTTTAATGTAAGGGCCACCCAACAATCGAGACTCATGCATCACCGTTACCAGTATCCTTAGGGCGTCAATGGATAAACATAAATCGGCCAGGGAGGTACCTGTGGTGTAATGGTTATCTTCACAGGAAATGAACACGACGACACGAGTTCAAATCCTGGACTAGACTGATTGCATTTCACATAGCACTAATACCCTTGGGAAAGGTATGAATCCAATTATTCTCCCTCCACCTATGGGTGAATAGTAGGGCAGACAAGATTCTTCAGCCTTGGTGAGGCAACTAGTCTAGGAGAAGGAAAACTCTGAATTCAAACCTGTTAAACTCCGCTTAAAAATTGACCTTGTGTCATATCCTGCCCGAGCCGAGGGGTTGGTAAATATGATAAACATAAATCGGCCATGTAAGTAGTACCTGGGGAAAAGGTCCATTAGAACTAGCTTAATATCACTCAACCAGCGTGAACGTCTTGATTTCAATGAGCCTGTGTTAAATTGCTAAATGTAACTGTCGCACTGACCTGAAGCTTGACAAAGGATTTAGTGACACACTTAACCAAAGATATTTGATTGTTTATAATCCAACGATAATCCAAGGTTGTTCGGACAAATGTGAATTCTGAAAGGTATACCAAAAAATAATGGGACTGATTTTTAAAAAAATTCTTTGATACATGTTCAAGGTAGTATTAATTTCCAAATCCATTTGCATCAGTACGTATAAGTCCTACTTTGGATTAGAATGGGCACCTCTGATAGTGCAACGGTTAGCAGGCGAGACGAGCAAACTTTCATGACTAAGTTCGATTCTCATTAGGTACTTCATGCATACGGCCATGAGCAAAAAGCTTAGTAAATTAGATTACTACTTTATTGCAAAAGAAAGAAAACAAATACACCACTCTTTAATAATGAAAAAACTAATAACATCAAAGATTTAAAAAGTATTTTAATTTGTGTAGTTGAGAATCACCCAAGATAGATAAAAGTACTTAGGAAAATATGCATGAACGTATGAAAAAAATTTCCAGACACACTGAAACCAAGCAATTCAACACACACACACACACACACACACAGAGACACACACACACACACACACACACACACACACACACACACACACACACACACATCTAAACAAACCTAATCAGTAATCTTCAATGAAATGTATTTAAATATAAAACTTCTTTGAATATGTATATATATACGAATACTTGAACGGTTAAGCTTGAAGGAATTAAAGATAGAATATGCAGACACAAAGTGTCTGTCCTATTTAATCAAACATGTTTAAAATAAAAAAATGCTGCATCTATCTATCTATCTATCAATCCGTGGTAAAAGAGAAGTTCATTCTAATATCAAACTTGGTATTTGAATTTCATACAAACGTTGTTATAATTATCTGCTGTCTTAGAATGTTGAAAAGACTAGAAAGGAAGGGCAAAGGTCGACCCGCAAATACCTGATCAAAACTGAGATAACACTGGTTTACAAAGAAATTGAGGCAAGCACAAAAATACCCGTTTTTACCTAATTTGAGTGTGCTGATTCAAATTTGAAATCCGTTTTTACTCATCACCTCTAGTTTTTTAGATATGCATAGTGTGCATTTTGTGCATATACGATACATAAAGGCGTATATGAATTCAGGGTTAATTCTAATATTATGAGACTTATGGTTTATTTTTTTAGTTATTATGCACTAAATGTAAGTGATAGCATTACATTATATATATATATATATATATATAGTCATATATCAAGACGGATTTTGACAGTTAAGGCAGCAGGTCTCAATCCGCACTCTGGCAGTTATTGGAAGAGGTTGTCTCGCAGGCGGCGTAGGAGGTCGGTGTCCCTCAACTATCGTGTTACACATCTTTTGGGTTACTAAATATTAGTATTACATTTTCAATTTTCACATTTAGTTTTCAAATTTGCTTTCAACTTTGCGTGGTTTCGTGGCTCTCTCCAAACCATCGTCCCGATGGTTTGGAGAGAGCCGCGAAACCACGCAAATGATTGTTATTTTTGTTTAACTAATATAACTGGTTTCAATACATCTTTTAGGAAAAAGATCAAATATCCCAATCTTCGATCTGCTATGAGACCTGTTCAGGAACAAGTGGCAATGAGCCACATTGGATCACGCAAGAAGACCTGAATGATCTTGCTCGTGATTTGTATCGGTCAAAACAACAGTCAGAGCTCTTGGCTTCTCGGCTTAAACAGTGGAACCTAGTCCAGGAAGATGTAAGGATCGGCAGTTTCAGGAATCGGAACAAAGACCTTGCTTCCTTTTTCGACATGGAAAACAAGTTGTGCTACTGCACAAACATACCTGGCTTGTTTACGTCCCTTGGTTTGCCACATAATCCTTCAAACTGGCGTCTTTTCATAGACTCTTCCAAGCGAAGTCTCAAGGGTGTTCTTCTGCACAACGGGAATAAATATCCCAGCATTCCCATTCTCTGTCCATCTAAAGGAGTCCTATGACAATATGGAGCTTCTTTTAGAAGCTATTAAGTACAGCGAGTACCAATGGAGTCTGTGTGGGGACCTGAAGGTCATTAGTCTTCTTATGGGTATGCAAGCGGGCTTCACAAAGTACTGTTGTTTTCTCTGTCTCTGGGATAGTCGAGCTGTATCCCAGCATTACAAACAGAAAAACTTGGGGTCTAGAAGCACTTTTGTTCCTGGCGAACACAGTCTCAAAGAGAATCCTCTGGTGGACATGAATAAGGTACTTCTTCCTCCACTTCACATCAAGCTTGGTTTGAGGAAGAATTTCGTGAAGGCGTTGTACAAAAATGGTGCTGCCTTCCGACACTTGTCTACTGTGTTCCCAGGTCTTAGTGCTGCTAAGCCCAAAGAGGGCATCTTTGTCGGACCTCAGATCCGAGAAGTGCTGAAGGATACTGATTTTGAGGAGCTTCTTAACTTAAAGGAACTGAGAGCATGGAAAGCATTCAAGTCAGTCTGTAGTGACTTCCTTGCTAACACACGCGTACCAGATTACCAAGCCTGTATTGAGAAGTTGCTAAAATCTTACGAAGATATGGGGTGCCGAATGTCACTCAAGATTCATTTTCTCCATTCCCACCTCAACTTCTTCCCGCCAAACCTTGGAGCAGTGAGGGATGAGCATGGGGAAAGATTCTACCAAGACATTACGAAGATGGAAAGTAACTATCAAGGCAAATGGAAGCCCGGCATGATGGGAGACTTCTGCTGGATGCTCTTGCGTGACATCCCGGAGGCAAAATACACCAGATCTTCTAAGAAAACACACTTTTTACTGTCTGTGAATTGTGTAATTGTGTCATCCAAGTATATTGATTCAATCAGTGTTCTTTATCTATCCTGTTTTATCTGTTATAAGCTGCTGCAACTCTTGAAATATGCACATATATTTTCTGTTTATACTAAGATGAGACTATTTAAAAGCCAGAAAACTAGAGGTCATAGAGCAAAACTATTTATAAATTTGAATTCAGCACACCCAAATTAACAAAATACACATATCCCCATTCTTGCCTCAGACCAAAAATTTTTTTTTTGTAAACCAGTGTAATTAGTCCTTAATTAAGTTAAAAGTCACTTTAAAAATGCACATATTTAAGATGTTGCGGCGTAGGTCTTTCTGTTTACTGATTTATGGTTGTGTTTTTTTTTCGTCCGTAATACGCCTAAAGTTTTCTCTCTTAGAAGAATACCGTGCTACCTCTGTGATAGGACCACTGGTAATAAACGATCTCATGGTTTGGTATAGCCACAATATACAATCAAATGATGAAACGTGGGACCCAAATGATAGACAAAACGGATCACTTATTCTAGAGTTTTTCCGTTCCAGCGACCTACAGAGTAAAAATAAAAGAAAAAAAAAAAGATCCTCCCCACAAAAAAATAAATAAATAAATAAAAAAAAATTAAAACAAAAACAAAAACAAAAACCCCAATAAAACGATAAACAAATACTTGGATATTTCTAGAGATCTGAAAAAGCTGTGGAATATGAAGGTGATGGTGTTACCAGTTTTAACTGGGACTGTCCTCAAAGGCCTGGAAAAGAGTCTGGGGAAACTGGAAATCAGTTGAAGAATCCAGACCATTCGGACCCTAGCATGGCTAGAACTCTTAGAAGAGTCGTGGTGAATTAAGGAGACTTACTGCCACTTAGACTTCAGGGAAAAACTACCAGTTAAAATTGTTGTGAAAACCAGCAAGGAGTAAATTAATAAACTCTCTCTCTCTCTCTCTCTCTCTCTCTCTCTCTCACGCACACACACACACACGTATATATATATATATATATATGTGTGTGTGTGTGTGTGTGTGTGTGTGTGTGTGTGTGTGTGTGTGTGTGCTAATTGTGAAAATATTTACTGTCTGACGTGTGGGAAATAAGCTTACCTGACGATCGTAGCCGTGAAACTCTGGGTCATGGATTTTTACCCTATCTTTCATATCTTTTCATTTCGTTTGAATACTTATTGAAGAAATTATTAAAAGCAAGCTAGACATCAAACTTGGACAGTTTACGAAGTAAGAACAGTCCTGAAAAAATTAAAAGCTAAAAAGCTGACGATTTATCCAATGTCCAGGTAACACTATTGTTTGTAGATTTCTTCAAGGCATTTGATTCCATACACAATGGAAAAATGGATTCAGTTTTTCTAGCGTACAGTCTCTCCAAAGAAATTTTTACCACTACAATGATGGTCTGCAAAAACACGAAAGCAATAGTTCGCTCATCGGATGGTAACACTAACTTCTTTGACATTGTTGCTGGAGTCCTGCAAGGAGATACGTTAGCATCATATCTGTTTATGATCTGCCTAGATTAAGTACTACGAACCTCAGTAGATCTTATTAAAAAATGGCCTCGCACTAAAAATGCTAAGAAGTAGATGATATCCAGCAGAAACTATTACGAGTCTTTACTAACGCAGATGATTTGAGCTTCTCGCAAATACACCTGCGCAAGCTGAATTGCTGCTGCATAGTCTAGAACGGACAGCAAGACGCATTGGCTTCTACGTGAATGCAGATAAAACAGAATTCATGTGTTTTAAACAAGATAGAGCCATCACCATTTTAAAGCTTCTAAAATCAGACCATTTCATATAACTCAGTAGCAGTATCTAATCCACTGAAAGTGATGTCAAAATGTGCATAGGAAAGGCATAAGCTACTATCAATAGATTATCGACCATATGGAAATATAACCTCTCATAAAATAAAACGGGTATTCTCCCAAGCTCTAGCCGTCTCAGTGCGATTGTATGGCTGCACCACATGGATTTTACCAAAGCGCTTGTAGAAAAAGCTTGATGAGAGTTACTCAAAATGCTACTCTTGAAGAAATCCTGGAACAAACACCCAACAAAACAACAACTAAGCAGTCACTTACCTCTCATCTCACAAATCACCCAAGTAAGACAAGCAAGACATGATGGACACCGCTGGAGAAGTGATGATGAACTCATAAGCGCCGTCTCCAATGGAGTTCTACACATAAACACGCCAGGATTTGTTTAAAGCAGCAAGCAGCATTCTTGCGTAGTTTCCATCTAGCCTTTTCTCCGAACGTTTTGTTAGATTCCAAATGGTACAGCTATGCAGAACTCCTGACACAGCTACAGAACTGTTCTGTCTGTCTGTTTATTTGTTTCGGTTCGGGTTCTAATTAAAATTGTGCTGCCAAAACAACGACTTCTTCCCACCTCAAACTTCATTTATCAAACCACAGGCAAAATACGAAACAAAGTCAGATTTTTTTTTATTGAGGCCCTCCAGTGCACAGATACATGGTTGAGGGCAGTAATAAACGTCACTTGGCTTCGTCGATATCTCCACTCGGTATGGCTCTTTCCATTTTAGATGAGGGGCAGGTGCTGTCTGGGAGACGCCTCCCTGAAGTCAAGCTCAGTATAGACAGGCTGGAACCAAACTTCTTGCCGTAAACTAAGTTTCCTGATAAATAACTGACAAAGATAAAGAATTTCATTTGAGGTTTTAGTTAATTTTCTGATCTTGCTTTAAAGATAAATAACTAAAAAGAAAAAGAAAACGGGTTAATCAAAAGTAAGAGGGAAAATGATTAACTATGTTTTATTTTTCATTTTCAGTCTTTTTATTTCAAATGGATGTTTATTGCAAATAGTTATGTTTACAATTGAGCACAAGGTCCTAATGTTTTTATATGGGAGTGGTCTTCTGTGCGACTGATACTATTCTAGGCAAATTTTAACCACACTCATTGACCCATTCTTTCGGACAATCATTTGTCCCGATCGTACTATTATCACCAAAATAATCTCAGTTAGAGGCAATAGCTTTTATGAGTATTTTCGGTAGTGAAATTTTAACGGACGGGCAATGTTAACCTTATGGTAAATCGAAATTCCCAAATAAAGCGTTAACTTTTTTGGAAAAGAATAAGATAGAAAGAATAAGATGTAAATAATAAGATGAAAAGAATATTATTAAGAATAGATATTCTGAAGAATATAAAAATATAAAGAATATTATTAAGAATAGATATTCTAAAGAATATAAAAATATAAAGAATATTATAAAGAATAGATATTCTGAAGAATATAAAATATAAAGAATATTATTAAGAATATATATTCTGAAGAATATAAAAATATAAAAAATATTATAAAGAATAGATATTCTGAAGAATATAAAAATATAAAAAATATTATTAAGAATAGATATTTTGAAGAATATAAATATATAAAGAATATTATTAAGAATATATATTCTGAAGAATATAAAAATATAAAGAATATTATAAAGAATAGATATTCTGAAGAATATAAAAATATAAAGAATATTATTAAGAATAGATATTCTGAAGAATATAAAAATATAAAGAATATTAAGAATAGATATTCTGAAGAATATAAAAATATAAAGAATATTATTAAGAATAGATATTCTGAAGAATATAAAAATATAAAGAATATGATTAAGAATAGATATTCTGAAGAATATAAGAATATAAAGAATATTATAAAGAATAGATATTCTGAAGAATATAAAAATATAAAGAATATTATAAAGAATAGATATTCTGAAGAATATAAAAATATAAAGAATATTATTAAGAATAGATATGCTGAAGAATATAAAAATATAAAGAATATTGAGAATAGATATTCTGAAGAATATAAAAATATAAAGAATATTATTAAGAATAGATATTTTGAAGAATATAAAAATATAAAGAATATTATTAAGAATAGATATTCTGAAGAATATAAGAATATAAAGAATATTATAAAGAATAGATATTCTGAAGAATATAAAAATATAAAGAATATTATAAAGAATAGATATTCTGAAGAATATAAAAATATAAAGAATATTATTAAGAATAGATATTCTGAAGAATATAAAATATAAAAAATATTATTAAGAATATATATTCTGAAGAATATAAAAATATAAAGAATATTATAAAGAATAGATATTCTGAAGAATATAAAAATATAAAGAATATTATAAAGAATAGATATTCTGAAGAATATAAAAATATAAAGAATATTATTAAGAATAGATATTCTGAAGAATATAAAAATATAAAGAATATTATAAAGAATAGATATTCTGAAGAATATAAAATATAAAGAATATTATAAAGAATAGATATTCTGAAGAATATAAAAATATAAAGAATATTATTAAGAATAGATATTCTGAAGAATATAAAAATATAAAGAATATTATAAAGAATAGATATTCTGAAGAATATAAAAATATAAAGAATATTATTAAGAATAGATATTCTGAAGAATATAAAAATATAAAGAATATTATTAAGAATAGATATTCTGAAGAATATAAAAATATGAAGAATATTATAAAGAATAGATATTCTGAAGAATATAAAATATAAAGAATATTATTAAGAATATATATTCTGAAGAATATAAAAATATAAAGAATATTATAAAGAATAGATATTCTGAAGAATATAAAAATATAAAGAATATTATTAAGAATAGATATTTTGAAGAATATAAAAATATAAAGAATATTATTAAGAATATATATTCTGAAGAATATAAAAATATAAAGAATATTATAAAGAATAGATATTCTGAAGAATATAAAAATATAAAGAATATTATTAAGAATAGATATTCTGAAGAATATAAAAATATGAAGAATATTATAAAGAATAGATATTCTGAAGAATATAAAATATAAAGAATATTATTAAGAATATATATTCTGAAGAATATAAAAATATAAAGAATATTATAAAGAATAGATATTCTGAAGAATATAAAAATATAAAGAATATTATTAAGAATAGATATTTTGAAGAATATAAAAATATAAAGAATATTATTAAGAATATATATTCTGAAGAATATAAAAATATAAAGAATATTATAAAGAATAGATATTCTGAAGAATATAAAAATATAAAGAATATTATTAAGAATAGATATTCTGAAGAATATAAAAATATGAAGAATATTATAAAGAATAGATATTCTGAAGAATATAAAATATAAAGAATATTATTAAGAATATATATTCTGAAGAATATAAAAATATAAAGAATATTATAAAGAATAGATATTCTGAAGAATATAAAAATATAAAGAATATTATTAAGAATAGATATTCTGAAGAATATAAAAATATAAAGAATATTATAAAGAATAGATATTCTGAAGAATATAAAATATAAAGAATATTATTAAGAATATATATTCTGAACAATATAAAAATATAAAGAATATTATAAAGAATAGATATTCTGAAGAATATAAAAATATAAAGAATATTATTAAGAATAGATATTCTGAAGAATATAAAAATATGAAGAATATTATAAAGAATAGATATTCTGAAGAATATAAAATATAAAGAATATTATTAAGAATATATATTCTGAAGAATATAAAAATATAAAGAATATTATAAAGAATAGATATTCTGAAGAATATAAAAATATAAAGAATATTATTAAGAATAGATATTCTGAAGAATATAAAAATATAAAGAATATTATAAAGAATAGATATTCTGAAGAATATAAAATATAAAGAATATTATTAAGAATATATATTCTGAAGAATATAAAAATATAAAGAATATTATAAAGAATAGATATTCTGAAGAATATAAAAATATAAAGAATATTATTAAGAATAGATATTTTGAAGAATATAAAAATATAAAGAATATTATTAAGAATATATTTTCTGAAGAATATAAAAATATAAAGAATATTATAAAGAATAGATATTCTGAAGAATATAAAAATATAAAGAATATTATTAAGAATAGATATTCTGAAGAATATAAAAATATGAAGAATATTATAAAGAATAGATATTCTGAAGAATATAAAATATAAAGAATATTATTAAGAATATATATTCTGAAGAATAT
Organism: Sepioteuthis lessoniana; assembly: GCA_963585895.1. Lineage (NCBI taxonomy): Eukaryota > Metazoa > Mollusca > Cephalopoda > Myopsida > Loliginidae > Sepioteuthis > Sepioteuthis lessoniana. The sequence goes on from OY757919.1 coordinate 55,265,676, forward strand.
AAAAATATAAAGAATATTATAAAGAATAGATATTCTGAAGAATATAAAAATATAAAGAATATTATGCGGAATAGATATTTTGAAGAATATAAAAATATAAAGAATATTATTACGAATATATATTCTGAAGAATATAAAAATATAAAGAATATTATAAAGAATAGATATTCTGAAGAATATAAAAATATAAAGAATATTATTAAGAATAGATATTCTGAAGAATATAAAAATATAAAGAATATTATAAAGAATAGATATTCTGAAGAATATAAAATATAAAGAATATTATTAAGAATATATATTCTGAAGAATATAAAAATATAAAGAATATTATAAAGAATAGATATTCTGAAGAATATAAAAATATAAAGAATATTATTAAGAATAGATATTTTGAAGAATATAAAAATATAAAGAATATTATTAAGAATATATATTCTGAAGAATATAAAAATATAAAGAATATTATAAAGAATAGATATTCTGAAGAATATAAAAATATAAAGAATATTATTAAGAATAGATATTCTGAAGAATATAAAAATATAAAGAATATTATAAAGAATAGATATAAAAAATATTGTAAGGAATAAATACGATAACAAATACAAATATATGATAAAGAATAATCATAAAAGAATATAAAAGTATTATAAAGAATAAAGAATATATATAATAAAGAATATTGTAAAGAATAGATATTATAGCAAGTGTAAATATATGATAAAGAATGGTTATAAAGAATATAAAGATATTATAACGAATATTATAAATGATATTTATTATAAAGAAGATAAACATATAATAAAGAATGCTATAGAGAATAAAAAGATTATAAAGAATATGGTTTAGAAAAAGATGATATAAAATATTTACTCTGAAAAAGGAAATTCTTGCTTCACAAAATTTTATATTCACTTTTTTCATTCTAGTTGTTTCCTTTTTTGTTTTCTTATTATAAGGTTACATTTTATAAATTTTTGTTAGGTATTTTGCAGTCATAAGTTCATCAATTCAATCAGTCTGTTATTTATAATTTGAATTGGTGCAATTAGGACGTATATATTCTGTGGCATTTCTAAAAGTGCTTTTAATATATATACATGTGCGTATGTGTGTGTGTGTATATCTGTGCGTGTATGCGTGTGTGGAGAGTGTATTGTTGAATATAACATATAAGACATGCCTTTGTTTTTTTGTTTTCTTTTCCATTTTTATCCATTTTCTTTTGTTTCTCTCACGTCTCGGTGTCGCAAAAAAGTATAAAAATTGTTCTACTATGATATTGAATTACTTTCATATTGTCGTCTCTTTTTGGCACTAGTAGGAAAGCAATTCAACATTTTTCATTTTCTCTTGAGGAAAAACATTATCCTTATGTCTCGTTCTCAGTAATCACCGGATAATGGCTGAACCATACAAATTCTAGACAATTCTACTCTTCCTTGTTTGGAATAAAAATATACTACACAGAGAAACACACACACACACACACAGAGAGAGAGAGAGAGAGAGAGAGAGAGAGAGAGAGAGAGAGAGAGAGAGAGAGAGAGAGAGAGAGAAACACACACAGAAACACACAGAACCCCCCACAAGCACACGCAGATATATATATATATATATATATATATATATATATATATATATATATATATATATAAAATAAACTGTTATCTTACCTCCTCATGTCAGTTTCAATACTAAAAATTTCTGATTATCATTCCATTGTTGTCTTTATTCCAACAAGAACTTGGATGATTAAAAAAAATGATATTAAGATGCAAATGATGATACCTGCAAAATTATCATTCAGATAGGAATTGAAGTGAAAATTAAACCCTTTAAAGTGTATTGCACAAATAAAGGTCATGCAAGGATGTGCCATTTTTTCTGAATTATACATATATACATATATATTATGGAGAAAATAGTAGATTGGGAAAATTCAAGATGTGAAAAAATAAATGGAAAGTTGATAAACCAAACATAGACGAACGGAATCAAATTATAAATATTTTGCGTTCATTTCATCGAAAGACTTCTTCAGAATGGTGGTTATTCTAAAGCGTAAAGCAATAAAAGGAAATAGATAAACAAGATGGAGGGACCGAGAGAAGGAGAGACAGAAAAGGGAAATGTAAAGAAAAAGAAAGGGAACAACAGAAATACAAATTTGAGTGTCGAAGAATGACAGCAGGATTATTGGTACAAATACGGTACATTTTTTGAAACAATATATATAATGCCGTTTTATCTGATTTTATCGATCGATGTTCTAAGCACGTAGTCTAAGCAGATGATAAAGAGGTATGGGGCTAGCGTGTCCCCTTGTAGTACTCCTGCTACAATGTCGAAGTATTCTGTGTCTCCATCCAGTGAACGTACTTTCACTTTGGTGTTTCTATAGAGAATCATTATTGCTGCTACGGTTTCTTTTGGTAGGCCGTATGCTAGTAGGATTTGTTCTATTTTCCCTCTGTGAATGGAATCGAAGGCCTTGGTAAAGTCGACAAATAGTAATGTCGCCTGTAGGTTTTTGCCCGTACGCCTTCAAGGATTCTACGGATGGTCAATATTTGTGAGGTCGTGGATCTATTTCTTCGGAAGCCATTTTGGTTCTCCCTAAGGATGTTGTCGATTTTGGGTTCTATGCGGTTTCGTAGTAGGGCATTGTAAATTTTGGCTGTTATGGATGTAAGTGCTATACCTCGGTAGTTCTTGGCTAATCCGAGGTTACTTTTTTTAGGGAAGGGGAGGACTACGTGCTTAGAACATCGATTGGCAAAATCAGAGAAAACGGCATCGAGCTGACTAAGAAAAGAAGCAAAAGGTACCCCGCAAAAACAATTACCGACGCTGACTATGCCGATGACATAGCGATACTGGCAAATACGCCCAACCAAGCCGAAACACTACTGCATAGTTTGGAACGAGCCGTCGCAGGCATTGGCCTCCATGTCAATGCACACAAAACTGAATATATGTGCTTTAATCAAGCAGGCGACATGTCCACACTAGAGGGAACCTCTTTGAAACTGGTAGACAAATTCACCTACCTAGGAAGCAGTGTCTCATCAATCGAAAAAGACATCGACACGTGAATAACGAAGGTATGGACAGCTATCGATAAGCTATCGATCATATGGAAATCAGACCTGACCGATAAAATGAAACGCAGTTTCTTCCAGGCAGCGGTCGTGTCGATACTGCTGTATGGATGCACCACCTAGACGCTAACAAAACGGCTCGAAAAGAAGCTAGACGGCAACTACACAAGAATGTTGCGAGCAATCTTGAACAAGTCCTGGCGGCAACACCCCACAAGGCACCAACTATACGGCCACCTGCCTCCCATCACGAAAACTATCCAAGTTAGACGAACCAGACATGCAGGACACTGCTGGAGTAGCAGGGACGAGCTCATAAGTGATGTACTCCTATGGACCCCCACATATGGCCGAGCAAAAGCGGGACGACCAGCTCGAACATACATACAGCGGCTCTGTGAGGATTCGGGATATAGTCCTGAGGACCTGCCGTAGGCGATGAATGATAGGGAGAAGTGGCGAGAGAGGGTCAAGGATATCCGTGCAAGCGGCCCGACATGATGATGATGATGATGATATATAATGCAAAGTGCTCAGTGTCGGTGATAGATCAAGCATAGATCTAAGTTAAAATAGCGTGGAGGCAGAGTCCGCAGTGCATCATGACCGTTTGTTCTTTGCCAATGTGATCATCTGACCAGTTTGATTCGGTGTTTTCGCTATCCTATAACTTTTTATCTATATACGATAGAATTAATTTCTGAAAAATATCTAGACGCCTAATAGGATTTTTTTTATTGTTGTTATTAAAAAAAAATGATTCTAATTATTTTTCATTAAAAAAAAGTTGGGTAATTTCTTTTTTCTTAGAAGTTTTATTGTCCCAAGGCTTTAATTGCTTTCTTTGGTTGTCTGAGTTAAAATCTGTCACTGTTCTCCAAAGAAGTTTTCCAACGTATAACAGTAAAGATGCTCAAAGTTCTGTCAATGATAGTAACATTTTCGAAGATCAAGTTTAAGTAAAGAAAGTGTCACATCATATCATTCCCTTTTTTACAAATTAATTCTATTTACGAGGGTCGATTGAAAAGTTCTTAGGCTGACAAAGATGTTCTCATGTGATGTGACTAAATGAGTTTTATTTGACAAAATCCCCTTAGCAGTCAATACATTTCTTCACTCGTTGTTGTAGTGCTTGAATCCCATTGGCCAAAAAAGTCAACAAAATATATGATGTCATCTCTTGAACTTTTCAGCCAATCACTTCAGCTCATCCTCGTATATGAGATAAAATCAATCTGCAGAGAACTTGTCTGATGTATCTATTGATTTTATTGTCATCCTTCAGAAAATTGATTCTAATCATTTAGGTTTTTTTTTTTTTGTTACATCTAAAAATTACTTTAGTATTTTCAGAGTTTTTATTAACCCATGGCTTCACTTGAAAAGAAACTAGAAATGTTTTCTTTGGTTGGCTGTACTAAACTCTGCCCCCACCGTCCAAAGATTTTGACCCCATTACAATAATGATGCATAAGACATGGATTTCATATCTAATTGCTTAAAAAAGTTTGAAGAAACAAATTATATCAATGAGGGGGTGTCCACGTGGTGTAATGGTTAAAGTGATGGACTGCGTAATCGTAGTAAGCGAGTTCGTACTCCAGTCGCGGTATTACGTTCACTTTCAGGCAAATACCCTTGGGAAAGGTATTGAACCCCCTTATCCTCCCAGCTATGGGTTAAATAGCACCACTACTGTTCTTCTAGAAGAATGGCTTTGGCATTAGATAACCTACAAAGGTTGATATGCCATTAAACAAAGAAACCAAACCAAACCAATCAATGATATACCACATTTTGGAAGACCACGTTTAAATGAAGAAAGCGTATGATCTGTAGAACAATCCTTTTTAGGCATGTAAAGACGACTGTTTATTCAACTTAACCTATATCTACTTATCTATTTCAGAGAGTGAGGTTTTCTCGAATGAGTCACATCAAAATTTAATAGATAAGGAGTGACCTTGGAATACCAAATAAAATTACTGACATTATCAAGAAGAAAAGATTGAAGTGCTTTGATCATGTGGTATGCAAAGACAATGCCAATTATGTCACGCACTCATACAAGAATGACTTTACCAACAGAAGATCAAGATGATGACAATCAAAGCAATGGAGTGACCTAATAAGAGAGGACAGAAAAACTACCTCAGCTAAAAGTGGAAAGACTACCAAGGTAGAATCGAGGCCGTCCAGATCACTGCATTGTTAAGATCAGCTAGAATACGCAGAAGATTGCAAGTAATCTGAGGAGACTTGTTGTCATTCAGACTCCAGTGAAAGACCATCATTTACAACTGGAGTGAAAAACTTGCAAAGAGGGAAATAATAATAAATGGATCATCTAATCTCGGCCAGACGAACAGACCTAGTAATAGTAAAAGCAGAACAACCAAAAACGAAAAACAAAAAAACAAACAGAACCTACCAAATAGTAGACTTTGCCGTTACAGCTGACCACAAGGTAAAAGGGTTAAATATAATCGTTATTATTCCAAATAGTTACATACTTAGGGGGTATATTAAGAACTACAAGTTTAAAAAAATCTCAAGAAAAGATTAATCCCCTTTGGTACATAGACAACAAGCTGTTTGAAAAAATTACAAAGAACCGGAAACAATGATAGAAGCAATAAGAATATACAGCCAGGATATAGGAATGGAACTCGGCATAGAAAATGTGCAATGATCACCATGAAAAGAGGAAAAAGAGAAATAACGGAAGGAATAGAACTACCAAATCAAGAAAAAATCAGAACGCCTGGAGGAAAAGAAAATTATCAATAATTGGAAATATTAGAAGTGAAGAACATTAAACAAGCGGAAATGAAAGACATTTTAAAAAATGAATACTTCAGACGAACGAGAAAGCTTCTCGAAAACAAGTCCTGTTGCAGAAATCTCATTAAAAGAATAAACACCCGGACAGCCCCCCTTGTAAAACACTTGGGACAATTCTTAAAATGGACAAAGGAGGAAATCAGACAAATTGACCAAAGCACAAAAAATTGATGATGATGTACAAAGCATAACATCTGAAAGATGACAGAGACAAGCTTTAACCAGAAAAGAAGGACGAAGAGGTCTCGCTAGCTTTGAGAATTGTGTTGATGCATCAATACAAGGACTTGAGGACTATGTTAAAAAGAGCAAAGGAAGCTTAATTACAGCAGCAAATAACAGCATGGGCAACATAAATACAGACAGAAAACATCAAAAACGAGGAAACAGAAATGGGAAGAAAGACAACTATGTGGATATTTCCAGCGACAAAATGGCAAAATCTCACGAGATAAGACTCGGACATGCCTACGAAATGGAAACCTTAAGAGAGAAACTGAATCTCTTCTAATAGCAGCACAAAACAACGCCATAAGGACTAATCATAAATCGATAACACGCAACAGAATAGCTAGTGTAAGTTATGTGGAGACAAAGATGAAACATTTAATCACATAAGCGAAAGTAGTAAACTCGCACAAAAGGAGTATAAAACTTGAATCAGCTGGGCGGGAAAGATAATCCACCGGGGACTGTGCAAGAAATTGAATCTGGTCATATTACCAAATGCTATATGCACAAACCAGAATCCATCCCAGTGAATGAAACGCATAAAATTCTTTGGGATCTTGAAATACAAACAGATCACCAAATTTCGGTCAGAAGAACAGACCTTGTAATAATTTGAAAAAAAGGGAACCAGCCGAATAGTGGACTTTGTCGTTTCGGTGGACCACAGAGTGAAAATCAAAGAGGTTGAAAAGAAAGACAAGTACTTAGACCTTGCCAGAAAACTAAGGAAGCTGTAGAGCACGAGAGTGACGGTGATACCAATTGTAATTGGTACACCTGGAACGGTGTCAAAGGCTTGGAAAGGGGACTGGAAGAGTTGGAAATCGGAGGACGAATCGAGACCATCCAGACTACAGCATTGTTGAGGTCGGCCAGAATACTGAGAAGAGTCTTGGAGACCTGAGGAGACTTGCAGTAACTCGGACACTATGGAAAGACTATCAGCTAACGCTGGTGTGAATGTGAATAATAATAATAATAATAAACAGCAGCAGTTGGAAGACAAACCTTATCAAAGGGGAAAGTCCAAAAAGGTATCCTCAAGAGCGACCCACTCTTGCCACTGGTATTCATTGTTGTAATAATGCCATTCAATTATATACTTAAGAAGTACATAGGAAGCTTAGACTTTACAAAATCACAAGAAAAGATTAATCACCTTATGTACATGAATGATATCAAGATATTTTCTAAAAATAAAAAAGACCTGGGCACCTTAATACAAGCAATAAGAATATACAGACAGGATATAGGAATAGAATACGGTATAGAAAAATGTGGCATGTAAATGATGAAAAGTGGGAAAAGAGAAACAATACATTGAACACAAGTGCCAAATCAGGAAAGCAACAGAAAGCTTAGAGGGAAGGAAAATTATAAGTATTTGGAAATATTGGAAGCGAACACCATCAAGTAAACAGAGATGAAAGAAATATACGGTAAGAAGAACAAGAAAATTTCACGAAACCAAGCACAGAAGCGGATATGTCATCAAAGGAATAAACACATGGGCAATTCACTTCGTAAGAAACTTTGGACCATTCTCAAGAAGATTAAGGGAACAACTCAGATAAATTAACCAAAGTATAAGAAAATTATTGACTATGTAGAAGGTGTAACATCCGAGAGATGACATAGACCGACTATATGTGTCAAGAAAATAAGGAGGAACATGACTCGCCTGTATTGTGAATTGCGTTGATGCACCAACAAAAGTTTTTAAAAGGCAGGGAAAGGCTACTTATAACAAACCGTAATAACAACAGCAGCACTAAAACAAACAGAAAAACAATATAAACTTTAAAACAAAAATGGAAAGAAAAACAACTAAATGGATATTTCAAGTAACAAACTGACGAGATTACGCTCGAGAAGACATCGAGATAGCTAAGGAAGTGAAATTTTGTTTTATGCCTTTGGGTTTAGTTAGGCTGAGAACCTTTCAGCTCAATGTGCAACATTAATGCAGGTGTTCACGCGCGCGGGCTGAACGGACGTGTCACTCAGAGATGTCACAATAGCCCAGCTGGGAAACGGGGCTACAGAGTGGGGGTGATGTCACGCACCGGAAGCGCGCGGAGGATTTTGGGTATTTTGAAAAAGTCAGTTAGTGGAGTTGAAAACTAGACACCAAACAAGAAGGGTCGACTTTCGGGGCTCGCTGAGGCGAGACGAATTTGCGTGCTACGGACGCCGCACGAGATGGGGTGTCGGGGGGCAGATGGAAAAGCCAGGATAGAAAGAATGTTTATCTCTCTCCTTATGTCGAAGAACCTTTCAACTCAAAGTTAATAAAAAGTTTCGTACCTGAACTAAGAAGTCGTAAGTGTTTTTCGTGTTTCAAGATTCCTACGTTCTATGTATATATGTTATGAACGATCTATGTATGTTTCACACATAGCCGTATCTGGCTATACACAACAGAATAGCAAGTGCAGGTTATGTGGAAAAAGAGATGAAAAGGTTGATCTCATAATAAGGAGATACAGCAAACAAGGACTAAAGGAATACAAAACTAGGCATGATTGGCTGGGAAAGGTGATCCACTGGAAATTTTTCAAGAGATGAAAGTTTGACAATACTACCTAATGGTATATGTATAAAACAGAATTCGTCCTTGGGAATGAGACGCATAAAATATTCTGGAGTTTTGAGATACAAACGATCATCTAATCCTAACCAGAAAACCAGACTTGGTGTTAATTAGAAAAAAAATTGGGGGAAATTTGCTGTCTATTGGATTTTGCCATTCCGGCAGAGCACAGAGTGAAAATCAAAGAAAGCGAAAAGATACACAAATACTTGGACTCTACTAGAAAACTAACCCTCAACAAAAAGCAAACAAACAAACAAAAAAAAACAAACAAACTGTGGAACATGAGGATGATGGTGATACCAATTATAGTTAGTGCGCTTGGAACAGTCTTCAAAGGCCTAGAAAAAAGATTGGAAGAACTGGAAAGCAGAAGTAGAACCAAGATCATCCAGACCATTGCATTAGTAAGATCAGCTAGAATACTGAGAAAAGTTCTGAAGACCTGAGGAGACTTTCTGTGATTCAGACTCCAGTGAACGACCTCCAGCTGACGCGGATGTTAAAAATTCGCAAGAAGAAGAAAAATAAATAAATAAATAATAATAATAATAATAATAATTTTCAGAGAATTTACTGACCCATGGCTTCATTTGAAGGAAAAATGGACTGTATTTGGCTAAGCTAAAATCTTTCACTGTTGTCCAAAGAAGGTTTCGAAGCCATTACACTAAGAATGCGTCACAGAGGAATTCCAATCTAATTGGATGAAAAATTTCAAGGAACAAGTTCTGTCATTGATAAGTAAGAATCGCTTCACAGTTTGTATAAGTAATGACAGTGGGAATGTTGAAAATTAGGAATCAATATAAACAATGAATCTCCCAAATTCTTTCAGTTATCCTATTCACATATTGATTCTATCATACGTGGAGGGTCTACAAAGGATCGAAACTAAATCTTGGATAGAAAAATTGAAATTGAATGAAAACGTATGCACATCAGAGCAACTCAAAATAGATGCAACCCATTAATATGATAAGGATTTATTACTGAGATAAGCGCCATGGGGGTCATTTGGAACACGTCCAGTAAAAAATACATCCTTTGAGCTAAAGATATGAAATCAATTTAAAAAAAAATGTTACCATATTTTGAGTTTCTTGTAGTAATGACACAAAATATTTCCCCTCTCTTGTCCAAGGCATTGTGATCAAGGATTAATAGTTGTTATAGTATAGTATTTTCAAATCTGAAACAAAAAAGAACGCAACATTATTATGAGTAGAGTTATTAGCAGTCACATGGGTTCCATGTATATTGAGACATCCTATATAATAAAGTAATGAACTGTAGACATCGAGATCGCTCTCTAGACGAGTCAGTGCTATCTATTGATAGTTATTGAACAGCAGTTTTTTTTTACGAAACTCAAGTGCACCATCCTCTATATTTATTGGACCTAACTTCCGTTTCTTTTGTTTCTAAAAAAGAATTTATTTCACGGGTAAGATTTGAGGAAGGAGAGAACATTAAAAGAATTACGAAGGTGCAGCTTCACATTTCACAATAGCGTTTTAGAGGTGCTTTGATCAATGAAGAACTCACTGGAATAAACATATTATCCAAGAGGATTATTTTGATGAAAATTAATGCTTAATTTCTCGTTCGTTCGTGCATTAGTAAATACAGCTTCAGTTTCGATACTTTTGACCATACCTCCCTCGTATATTTCTCTAAATTTATCAAAATATAGCTCAAGGATTTTATTATGACTATATATATATATATATATATATATATATATATATATATATATATATATAAGAGGGTAAATCAATATGTAAGGAGATATATAAGATAAATATATAAGAGGGTAAAATAATATGTAAGGAGAATTTTACCTAAGAAGTGGTAATAGGAAGCACTGTTTAAAGTCACACCTTTTTCAAAGAAATCAATAGTAATGGGTTGTTTCATGTCTCAGAAGACTGTTAGCATGTCCTTCTTTGCTGCACCAAGTAATTTTTCTTTACCGGAGATTCAGTATGCTTTTCGAATCTGGCAAATCCATGTTTAACCCATGCGAAAAACATTTTTTTGACTAAAAGATACTCCTATTCTCCGCACACAGCACATTCCTCCTGTAAATTTCACATGGTTTGCAGTTTTCAGCCACTGACAATTTAGTGACTGACCTCTGTTCAAGCTTGGAGCGTTCGGTTTGATTTGCTGCCAATTTGAATATGTACAAAACGAAAACCTCGCCGAGATTAAAATAATTTTTGCTATAAAAACAAATTCCAAACAATTCTAAAAAAAAAGAAAAAAAAAAGAATAAAATTGCTGTTTATAAAAATTCCGCTTATTTATGGAGTGACCCTCGTATATATATATACATATATATATATATATATATATATGAGAGAGAGAGAGAGAGAGAGTGAGAAGGAAGGAGAGATTGATAGAGAGAGTATGATTTCAACTCATTGTTTTGGTTCCATTGTTATTTTCCCAGAAAGATTTTGTTTTAGAAGATAAATAAATATCTGGTGATATTTTTCTTCATTTTACCCTCAGGTTAACACAACAGGAGTGATTCGTAAATGACATCTGTCCCAACCCACCTTTAATAAGTAGATGAGACTGGCTCTATTTACAACCTCTTTCTCCTTTTCCTTCCTTTCTTTCACTCCATCAACGAAGTAGGAGAGAGAAGTAAGAGAGAAAAAAGGGAGGAGATAGAAATCGAGAGAGTCAAGTTGAAAGAGATAGATAAAGTGAGACGGAAAGAACGGGAGTAATCGTTTGTACACTGACTGAGTGAATATGTATTTATGGACGAGTTACGCCAAGTCGGAGGAAGACTGTGTTGCGTTAAATATCTAAGAAATGATGGGGGGTTAAGAGAAATTACCTAGTTTTGAATGACGAATACTGGCACCGATGAAAAATACTGTTATTTCAAATACTGTTACCTACGTTTTGATTCTTCCTACACACGTAATAGCAATGAATGCAGAACACTATTTTCAAGATTTTCTCGAATTGATAACGGCCTAGTTAGTGATTATAGACTGTTTAGTATGTGAAAGAGTGATGTGATATATATATATATATATATATATATATATATATATATATATATTAGTTCGATAACTGAAAAAAAGCTCTTAGTCCCGTATATAATTTAAATAAATCGTTCTGCGTATTGGATTGGATGCTGTAAACCTGCAACATCCAATCCAATGCGCAGAAACGTAGTATATACTAGTCCATTGTAAAAAAAATGTTTTTGGTAGCGTTGAACCATAAAGGGTGCATCAGTGCCTGATACTCCGTGATGGGAGCGATTTGGCGATGGGATGTATGATGTTGAAAGACTTGAAACTCTCCGATGACCCAAATCAATTTACATCATTGACAACGCCCCACCCCAGAGCTCTAGTTATTATATCTGTGCACTTTAGTGAATGTTCTTATGTATGTCAGAGAGAGAGAGAGAGAGAGAGAGAGAGAGAGAGAGAGAGAGAGAGAGTGTGAGAGGGCAATACCGGTAGTCTTTATGATCAATACACAACCGGCCTTGTACCATGACAAACAAAAACTTTGTAAATATCATCTTACTATGGACGTGTTGTTTTGGTGGGCAGTTCCATTATCTACGATAAATATTTACTAAATTTACTTTAGTACAGTGCGCAAGGGAGAAATACGGACAGAGAGACTTATTCTAATCGAACTTATAAAGTGGGAGGTGTAAGGCCTGTCTTCTTCGAAAGATCAGCATCCAAAATAATGGCATTTATCTTGTGCAAAGTATACCTCTGTGACTGTGGGAAATTTTAGATGACTGTTCTAATTATGAGACTGGCTACATTAAATACATAGAATTTTACGCATCCACGAATAGAGCAGTTTTCGTAGCGCAGTTTTTAAAGCAAGATAGCCAAGCAGATAATAACAACTGCAACGAGTTCGATACGAAATGAGATCTTGAGCTAAACTAAGTTCTATTTCAGTGTGTCATATTGCATAAGTTATAAGATAGTCACCACTTACCGAATGACCCGTACTTTATCTTGAAAGTATTTTAATTTGCTATTTATATTATCTATGTATATTAACCGAATGTGTTAGAACTTGCATTCATGTTACTGAATATATTATTACACCTGCTCAAAACTTATTCATCACAAAAATTATCCTCAAATAATTTAATAAAAACATTACAAGTTCATGTGCCCTAATTCAAAACTTGAGCTCTACCAAAATTATCCTTAAATAATTTAATAAAAGTAACCATTTCAACGAAATATACTGCTGTTTGTATGGTTATTATGGTATGGATTATCACCCCTGATAAGAGCTATGTATATGAAAGAGTCTACTTCAGATACCCATAATTCTCAGTCAAATAAAGCTTAAGTTAAGCTACTCCTTTGTCAATCTCTCCACTAGATTTATCATGTCTTAAGTTGAAGGGAAAAGTAAATGTATTACAATGCTTTGCGCATGCGTCGGAACTGCTGCTAATACACAGCAAATTTATTTATGGTAAACTGGCAGTTTAAATTTGTTTAAGAAAGCATTTAGTAGTACAACTCTATCTAAAAATAGCAAAGTTTTTCTTATCTAAATTCAAAAAGAGCATTATTCTAAATTGAAGAATCAGTGACAATCAAGATTAACAGATTATTGGGATGCACGGTACCGAGTTGTTCTGTAGATAAAGTGGATAATAGCTTAACATAGGCCATACACCAATTAATCGTCTGGTATAAAAGTACATGATAACAAATGATGTAAAAAATTGGCCAATGAAAACCAAGAAAAACTAATGCTCTTGAAGACGGATTGTTTGTGTGAATCGCCAGAAAAGAATCTAATTCAACAAGTTGCATTCTTCGTGACCGATGGCGTATAAACTCCAGAGTATTCTTCTGCAGCGTTAACAGAAAGCTAAAAACTACTGCTCTTGTTTCACGATGTCATATCTAGCGACCACTTCTCAATCCAAGACATATACAGGGGCAGTTACAGAAGTGGTTGGAACACACGTTTTTAGAAGATGATTGATTTGATTTCTTTGTTTAATGGCATATCAACCTGTGTAGATTATTTAATGCCAAATATATTCTCCTAGAAGAACAGTAGTGGTACTATTTAACCCATAGCTGGGAGGATAAGGGAGTTTATACCTTTCTCAAGGGTATTTGCCCGAAAGTGAATGTAATAGCGCGACTGGAGTTCGAACTAATTTACTTTGATCTGCAGTCCATCGCTTTAACCATTACACCACGAGGACGCCTCCCAGAAGAAGATGAGCTGAGTTCAAATCCTGGACGAGGTTGTTTGTATTTCACATTGCGCTGATATCCTGGGGAAAGGTATGCATCTTACTATTCTTCCTCCAGATATGGGTAGATAGTAGGACAGACAGTGCTCTTTAATCATGGTATGGCAACTGGGCTTAGAGAAGGAACGCACAAAATTGAAAACTGTTAAACTCCGCTTAAAGATTGACCTTTTGTCGCATCCTTCTCGTGTAGAAGAGTAAGCAAATACATACATCTAGGAAGAAGTTTCATTTGGTGATGACTAAATTATGATCTGGAGTAGCTACCAACTCGTTCGCTTACAAGAATGATCTTGCGATTTTGCAAGGCAACATCAATGACCAAAGTTACCAGGAGCAAATCCTTGAAAGAGTTTTCGCACCTCATTTTGATGATCAACCAGTGGCATCATATCCCATCTTTATGCATGACAGTAGCTGACTCTATAGAGCATGTGCAGTTAGGGGATTATCAGCAGCCTAATATCAGTGATTCATTCCTATGTATAGCAAGAAATCTTATTGAATACTTGTACGGAATTTTGTGTTGTAAAGTGTTAGGTTGGGTACCCTCAGTCCAAGCACTTGTAGAAACTGCACAGGAGGTCTAGAAAGGGTTGCACGATATTCTCCAAAAGCTGATCAGATGATTAATAAGAAGCATGAGGAGGTGTTTGAAAAATTCTATTTGTGCAAATGGTTTTTTTTGGTTTCTAAGTTTTTAAATAGAATATCAACCTTCGTAGGTTATTTAATACCAAAGCCATCATTGTAGAAGAACAATTGTGATACAACTTAACTCATTGCTGGGTAAGGGGAGATAAAGGAGCTAATACTTTTTCAAGGTTATTAGTCCGAAAGGGAACACATTAGCGCGACTGGTGTTAGAGCTCGCTTACTATGATGTCGCTGTTCAGCACGTTAGCTGATGCAAATGGTGACTTTACCAAATATTGGCACCTTCGAATACACCAAGCCCAATAACGACTGTTTTTATTCTTTTATCTTTTTCAATAATTGTGATTATTTGCAGAATGTATTTACCCAACCCTCCGCTACGTTTAAGATATGGTACAAGGTCAATTTTTAGCGGAGTAAAGTTGGTTTGAATTTCTATTGAACAATATAAGAAACTATCAGACAGGGACGATTAAAAGAATTGGTTTGCAAAATAAATAAACAAATAAATAAATAAAATAAAATAAAATAAAATAAAATAAAAATCCCATGGTAAAGCCATCCCATGTCAGATAGTAATTAACATGTCTGTATATTAAATGTCTTGTTTTCTGTCTTTTTTATGTTAGCTCTTCTTTAATAAAACTATGTATGTGACTCAGGCTCATTTTTTGATCGCCAGTATATGCAAACAAAGATACTCTGCCTTGCGCGTGTTTATAATGTCTAAAATAAATATCACATTCACTCAACCGCATTAATTCACTATACTTTGTATTGGTTGCTTAAAAAAAGATACTGACAGTCTTCACCTGTTCGGAAATGTTTTCAATCTGAATTGTTGTATCGAAGCAATTCAGAAAATAGTTCGATTTTATCGATTTTTATCGATTTTATAAAAGCTCGCTAAAACATAGATATAAATAAACAAATATAGAAGAAATAACTTTAAAAAAATGATATTGACATATACACATAATATGTAGCAATATTATACTCAGATTTCAATAGGTATAGTTTCGGAGTCATTACTTCCAGGTTCACTTTTACCCTGATTGGTAGTGCTTGTTAGAGTCCGATGTCTGATGGCCACATAAAAATGCTGAATTTAAACTATGGAAATATAACAATAAAAGCAAAAACAAAAATGGCAACATTTCCCTTAAAAATAAATCAATCTCTCTTTTATCTTTTTGGTTTGATTTCTAATTAGCGCAAGACATTGAAATAAAAGACATTTTTTTTTTAAATTTCAAAGTATCAGTGATTTTTTTTTGTTATCGAGTATATCCTTAATTCATGAAGATATAAACAAATACCCTTTTATCATTCTTCTACAGATACCCCTTATACGTGCATTGACCCCCACAAATGTTACCGAGAAAATTTTTTTGCTCTTTTCTAAAAAAGAAAATATTAAGATTATAATTCAGTTGTGAATGGTTTTAAATCTTTATGATTTTTTAAATACAAAATAAGCGAAAATTCGATAAAATCTCAAGAAAAACAAACAAAAACCAAAAAACACCCACTCACATATATAGTCAGAAAAAGTTACTTAGCTTATAACCTTCGCTTTGAAATAATGCCAAGTTTCTTACGTGCAAAGCTATGGTCTACAACTTGTAATATATATACAGACAGACAGTTAGGCACAGATTCATTTTTATTGATTTTAAGATAATCCGATTTTTGCATGTATGTTACTGTAACAAAATGGCACGTCAATAGTGAGATGTTATTTACTAAGCTTTTGTTTGTCATGGTACAAGGCCGGATGCATGGGGCATCCGGTGCGACTCTAATTCACTAGTAATGGTTTGTTAGTCAAGTTTGCTGACCACCACAAAATATACACTTACACAACCTCTTCGCCTCGAGCAAAATGTAATACTAGGTCATTTTAAAAAGTGAAGTACTGCTAGTTTAGATTAAGAGTTTTCCTTCTCCCAGACCAGCCCAAAAGTTCAGTCTGTTCTACTATTCATCAAGAATTGTTGGATTCTTATCTTTTTTAAGTGTTGTTGTGGGGATGAAGCATTTTTTTGTGACGGTCATGCATGTATCTCGATTCGTGCATGGCCTCCCACTATGATATGACTCCATGTCAAATCTGACGTGACGGTAAGTCGGATAAACATCATACCTTTCCCAAGGGTATTAGCAGTATGTGAAAGGTAAAAAGCCTCGTCCAGGATTTGAACTCGGGTAGCCAAGACTTTTTTCTACTTCGATAACAGTCACGTCATGAGCGCATCAACAACAGGAGCAAGATTCATGTCAGTTAAAATGCTCCAGCTTAAAGAAACTGATGCCAGGATTTAGCGTGTGGTAATTTCTAATGATCTTGCCTAGTAGGTCATTGGTCATGAGTTCTTGTATTGCCTTTCAATACGCGCTAATGCTCTTTGAGAAAGACTTGAATCCATCTCTTCTTTTCCCCTCCCACAGCTATAGGTAAAATAGTAGACCAGGTTAGGTTCTCCAAACTTCGTAAGACAACTGATGTAAGAGAAAGAAAATCCTAAATGAGTATTGTTCCGAAGAAGTAGAGCACTTCCTTCTTTTATCAACTCGTCTAAAAAGTGCGGCTGGTTCTACACAAAATTTCACCATCATAAACAAATAACTCGTGTAGTTATTTGCTAACCTTCAACTTGGTTAGTCATCGATGCTGACTGAGGAACATTGTTCATTACAGCAAAATAGATAAATAAATAAAAGCGGATATAGAGATACAATAAATGATTATATCCCTTAAATAATTTGTGTATACGATCGAGGCCCTATACGGAGGTCACGTGATAGTCCCAGAAACACATTAAACTGTATGTGTTGTTAAGGCTCCAGTTCTAAAGATTTGGGGCATGTGGGGTACTCCTTCATTGTCATTACTCCCAGGTTCACTCTGATCCGAAGTGGTAGGACTAATTGGGGTTCTATCTATTGGCAAAATAGATCTGTTTGATTTTCAAACCTCTAGGCATAAAATAACTCTAGACAGGTTGACATGCCGTTAAAATCAATCAACCAATCAACAATTTTTGCACTCTTTTCACCTCTGGTCTTTAAACAGTAGAGACGTTGTCTCTGACTTCTGGAGAGAACTGTAAATCCACAAGGTTTTATTACCTACGCTTATCAAGTAAGCCATTTCCCACTTTCTGTTCCTGAAACAATATGTAAATATTTTTAGCTGTCATGACACATTTTTGTTTTCTTTTCTTTTTATACCACCTCTTGGTATGTTGAGTAAATAAAATGGTAAATCCTTTCGGGATGTACAAATGAGTTTATCTTGTCTTCTCTTCCGTTGTGTTCTGTGTTAGTATAACACGGTTATACTTTATTAATCCTTGGAGAGTGGGAAATTGTTTAAAACATCTTCACTACCAAACATCCAATGCATAAAATTCTTCGTCGGGTGAATATCGTATTCAGTAGCCGCCATGGAATTCAGTATTTAACCCTTTACATGATCACATTAAGCATGTACTCATTTCTATTTTCTATTAAGCATATTGTACTCATTTTCGGGGCTTTTTCTTGGGAATCTTATCTATCAAAGTTCAGTTATATGTGAGTAAAATAAGTTTTAATAATTTTTCTATTGCATTAATATTTTTGCATTTATTTACTGTGAAAATATTCTTGTTCAATTAAAAAGTCAGACCTGACCGATAAAATGAAACGCAGTTTCTTCAAAGCAGTGGTCGTGTCGATACTGCTATATGGATGAACTACATGGACGCTAACTAAATGGATGGAGAAAAAGCTTGACGGCAAATACACAAGAATGTTGCGAGCAAAACTGAACAAGTCCTGGAGGCAACACCCCACAAAGTAGCAGCTATACGACCACCTACCACCCATCACAAAAACTATCAAAGTTAGACGAACCAGACATGCAGGACATGGCTGGAGAAGCAGGGACGAGCTCATAAGTGATGTTTTCCTATGGACCCTCTCACATGGCCGAGCAAAAGCAGAGCGACCAGCTCGAGACTACATACAGCAGCTCTGTGAGGATACGGCATGTAGCCCTAAGGACGATGAGTAAAGTTGCATTTTTCTTACTTTCCCTGTCTTATGCCAATGGTAATAAAGCTAGTTAACGATCTTTAAAGTTAAGTTCTGAATAAAAACAGTAAATTAAACAAACAATTACATTTATTTAAGCATAACTAGATTTCCATCATCCATTTGTTGGGGATTGGTACTCAGGAATCAGGATTTTCTGTACACGTAAGATCAATGCACAATGGGAATAAAACGAATACTTTGAATTGTTAACACACACACACACACACACACACATATATATATATATATATATATATATATATATATATATATAACAACATAAAGTACTGTGACACTATAAGCTTTTCTGTCACTGGGTGCAATAATGCATATATGAGTGAATCTATATTAGCATAAATGTAAACGGAGGTGCCCGTGGTGTAGTCGTTATCGTCGTAGGAAATGAACACGGCGACTTGAGTTCAAATCCTGGACGAGAATGATTGCATTTCATATAGCACTAATACCCTTGGGAAAGGTATGAATCCAATAATTCTCCCTCCAGCTATGGGTAAATAGTAGGACAGACTGAATTCTTCAGCCTTGGTGAGGCAACTAGTCTAGGAGAAGGAAAACTCTGAATTGAAACCTGTTAAACTCCGCTTAAAAAATTGACCTTGTGTCATACCCTGCCCGAGCGGAGGGGGTGGTAAATAGGATTAGCATATATGTAAATAGGAGTTGTGTATAGGTATGTCTATGAATGTGTATCCGAGCGTATGTGTATGGGTGTGAATGGACACGTTATATATGTTTATATATGAACATGGATATGTATATATCGTAGTATCAAGAAGACAGCTAAACAAGTTTGAGAGGTCGGCAGCTTTTAATTGATGATAAGAGAAGGCTTTCTCGATGAGGATGAAAGGATTATTTTCTTATAAGCAGAAGACTTCGGCGTTAGTACGGTCAGAGTTCATTATACAGGGATACAATTTCTTAAGTTACCTTAGTTTTGTTAGGTTCAAGGTGGAGGAGCAGTTTTCTTTTCTGGAAGTCAGAACTCCATATATTCAAGGGACTAGCGAAGAATTAAACAGAATGCCTTTGAGAATAAGTAGCAGTAGGTCTTCATGAATACCGAGCGGTTCACGAAAAAGTTAGCAGTCGGCTGTTTAGACAGAGCGGGATAGAAATCTGCCCAGGGCTTAAGTCTATATTGCTAAGTGCCACCCCCATCAGGATAAACCAGAAGAGTGCATAAAAACGACAATACGTGTGTATTCTGAAATCAATTTGTTTCTTTTTTTCTTTATTGAGCTGACCTATGGTTTAGACGATTTCGACCAGAATATGCGGTCGACTAATCTTAGCAACAAACACAACATGCAATGATAATAAACAAATAAAAACAAAAAAAAATTAAGTGAAAATGATTTCTTTTTTTAGGTCGTACTTAAGTGTGTGAAAGTTATTTAATTGCGATTTTTAAAATTATTTGTTACTGATTTTTAGGACTTTTTGATTTGGAAAGTGCAGTTGCCATAATCTAAAAAAAATTTTCGTGGATTATTAAATAATTTAATATAAAAAATTCAGTGTAAAAATAAATAGTTTAACGAATTTCCATTAAATTCCGCAGTTCCCATGGTGACGCCGAGCATCACGAAAGTGTTTGAGTCTAAGAAAGAGTAAGTGGAAGAATCTAAAAATATTTTTTTTAAATTTTTAATTCTTTTTACGTCTGCGTTTTTTTTAGAGCAATTTTCTTTCGTGACTTAGTGCAATCCTTAAAAAATAATAAAATTATCTATAAGATGATGTAAATTTTATTAAGATTGTTTGCATTTTACAAAAAAATATTATTAAATTAAAATTATCCCTTTATGCAAAAAAATAATAAATGGATAATATTAAAAACAAACGACACAACAATGTTAAGGGGACTGCACAACTGCGCATGCCGACTTTGGAAAGAAAGAGATGATGGTTTTTTTTATTAAGAAGAATGGAGTTGGTGATCGGATTTTTTTTTACTACTAAAACTCATTTCAGTGTAAGAAATTGTTGAATTAATGTTAGTCATAATCACTCTAATCTTTATGTACGTTTATTTCTATTCAGTAGATAATGTCTGGAGTTAATTGTTTTCAAAGTATGCTGTACTTAATTTCAAAGAATGCCATTTTAAAGTTGTAACTATATGCTTGTATATAATTTTTTTCGTAAGCTATTGTAGGTAGTAACATGGACAAAAGATTCATTCATCTTGAGGGGTAGTAGCCAGGGCAGGTGCATTTAAACGAAACTGATTGTATTGCCCTCGAATCTGATTACATTTTTTTTCTCTAATCTAAAAATGTCTCTTGTCCAGTTTTCATTATTCGAGCTTGTTGAAATTAAAATAGTTTAAATATATAAAAAATTCTACGCAGAATTAATATTTTAAAAATGTATCTTGTCGACACAGTGTATGATAGAATGTTTTAAGGACAAATGACACTGTACTATTTCTAGTATGTTTAAAATATTTCCTCATGACTTAGTTCATATTTGTCTCCGTCTTCTATTTTTATCCATGAATAGGAAAATCAGAAAATTGCTTTAAATTGTTTTAATATAAACTAGTCACAATGGGAATATTTTCTCGTTATTTATTTGACCACCCAGATAATGTCAGTTTTCTTTGCCATTTGGAGTCAAATCATGTGAAAACCTAGGAGTGTTCTCTTAAATTTTCTTTTGATTAAAAACGCTTTCTGGCTTCAAGAACATACTGTAGGGGTATAATGTATTGTCGTGAATCAATAAGAAAGCTTACTAGATATAAAAGCTCTCAGCATTTCCCAAGTGGAAAATAACTTCAAATACGAAAGCAATTTATATGATAAAGATATGTTTCAGGTTGGCTACACTGAGTAAAAATCTGCAAATCAATGTTGATCTTGAACTTGCGTTGAAACATTCATTTCTGCTGAATAATCTTGAATCCTTTTCAAGTGGGTTTGGTTATGTCACGAAAATGGAACTCAGAATTATAGAATCAAATCTTGTGTGAAACTTTAGAACCGTAATATCACAGGCAAATTTAACAAGTTAAGAAACGATTATGAGTTTGGCACAAGGATGAGATAATGGAGCATTAAAGAGGAATAAACTCTTATTAACTAATTGTCACCTAAACTCGCTAGTTAAGCATCCATTTAATATTGGAAGAGAAGTCACGTCTTTTAATATTTTAATCACTTTTCCGTAAAAGTTTTCATCATTCCTTTTATATTAAAGGCGAATTAATAAGGACAGCATCGTTGACATTAATGGACTATATTGATAAGAATATCAAATGTATGTATTTACCCAACCCATCTGCAACGGGCAGAATACGACACAAAATCAATTTTTAAGAGGAGTATAGTTAATTTGAGTTTAGAGTTTTCCTTTTCTTAGATTGGTTGCCTAATCAAAGCTGAAGAGCCCAGTTTGATTTACCCATAGGTGTGGTGAGGCAAAGAAGAGATAGAGTCATGCATTTTCGATTGAGATTGACCCAAACTGAAACATAAATAGCTTCGTCCAGGATTTTGTGCTCGAGTCGTCGTCTCCAATTTTTAGGACGATAAATCTTACTCAATGGTTTAGTTTGGCTTCTTTGCTTAATGATATATTAACAGTCGTTGGTTATTTAATACCAAAGCAATCCTTGTAGAGGAACAGCAGTGATATCATTCAAGCTATATTTGAAGAAATTCGGGTGTTCATCCTTTTCCAAAGGGTATTAGTCCAAAAGTGAACATAAGAGCATGATTAGAGCTTGAACTCGCTTACTTTGAGGCTCCAGTCTAACACTTTAACCCTAACACTAACGTAACTCCCTTCTTTGCCTAACGATGATTACTGATGATAAATATATAAACATTGACATATTCTTTTGATTGCATTGCCGATTTTCTGATTGTTATTAATTTTTTATCTACTTGACATTTGATTTTTATATGCGCTCCTTAAATAAGAGGAAATAAGCACATCGCGTCCATAATAGAATTTCGGAAGAAGAGTTGAAAGAAAATTGTATTTTAGATATTGGAAGTGATCATTTATTCGCATGTGTCACTGATTATATTGACCCATCGGTTCTACAACTATATAAAATATCAAGGCAGAAATGAACTATTAATGATTAAAAAAATGTGAAAGAGAGAGAGAGAAAGAGAGAGAGAGAGAGAGAGAGAGAGAGAGAGAAGAGAGAGAGAGAGAGAGAGAGAGAGAGAGAGAGAGAGAGAGAGAGAGAGTGTTGTGGTTTGTCCAAATATTTGTTGATATCTTGATTTTGTGTTATACAGAGTAAAAAAAGAAGCTGATTCTTCCCTCTTTCCTTTCTAATCTCGTCCCTGAAAAGAGATTAAAATAAAAATAAAACAAAACAAAAAGTAAGAAAATTAAAAACTTGGACTGGTTTGATATTTTTGATGATAATTTTTTTTACCCCAGGATGAAAGCTTTTTATAACGCTGTTCACGCCAAAATAACGTCATCATTTATTTGGGTGAGTAAAAAGTTTTGCAATATTTCGTTAATTTTGGCTTCGCTGATGCGTACGCACATGGGCTCCCTTCATAGAGTTAACCAGGTACCACTTAAAACATCCGAGGTGCTACGCTTAGAAAAAGTGTCTGGCATCCTCTACATAGCTCTATGGATAAGATTGAAGTCTAGTAACTATTTGTACTTTTTATTTGTCTTCTTATCTTCGAATTTAACTCAGGGTGACACTAACCCCGAGGATTCTAATCATGCAGCATCAAATCTTCAAATTCACTACATAAGGATGTTCGAAGTAGTACAGACGCCTTGTCGACTCGTACATGTATGGGATCTTTTGTAAGCAGAACACGTGTCGCAGACTACACACAAAAAGTAATAGTTTTATAAATGATCAGTATGTAGTTCTTCAGTCTTCAGGCTAAAATAAGATGTTTATATCTGTTTACTTTTCTCCATATATATATATATATATATATATATGTGTGTGTGTGTGTGTGTGTGTGTGTACATATATGGAGAAATTGTTGATTTTGGTGAATCGGACAAGATAAAAGGAAAAGTGAATAAACCAAACACTTACAATGGGTTTAGTAGTGATATTTCGTTCTTTATTCATGGAAGAACTTCTTCAGACTTTACATTTTCTGAGTTTTTCTACATTTGAGGAAAAAATAAAATAGATAAAATAATGGAGAATGTAAAAAGTATAAAGGGAGAAAAAGGGTCTACAGACAAGGGACAGATTAATCTACTTCTGTCTGGTCAAATCTCGGATGAAACCTGATACACTGGATAGGACCTAGCTTTGGCCATCTACCCAGACGGTCACAGTCAAAACCAATAACCCCTACCACCATCACTCAAACCTATATCTATTTCTCTCCCTTTTCTTTCCTTATCTATCTCTTGTCTTTTGACCCATTCCCTCCCTCTCAACCTTTTAGCATTCTCCATTATTTTATCTTTTTTATCTCTTTCCTCAAATTGCTAAAACATAGAAAAACTAAAAAAAATATTCAGTCTGAAGAAGTTCTTCCGAGAATAAAGAACGAAATATTACTATTAAACCCGTTTGAAGTGTTTGATTTATCCATTTTTCTACTTATTTTTATCCTTTATATCTATATCAGTAAAATTAACCGATTTCCATTCTAAAAAAAGTGTTAATTTCTGTGCAAGCTCGAGCAGCTGAAAGTTTTGTATCGGTAATTTTGCATTTATTGATTATTCGGTGCTTGCACACCCCTTTTAAAACTTCTTTGAGATTTGCAGACGACAGTTTTTGAATTGCAACGTAAAATTTAAAGGATCAAAACCCAAAATAATTTCCCTTCTAGATGGTTTAAAAGACATTTTTCAACCAATCAGAATAATAAAAAAAAATCTTTAACTTTTTAAAATTTTATTTCGAGTCTACCTCAATCGAGTAAAAAAAAGCGATGAAATTAATGCACCAGCCAATAGGTTTTTACGGATTTATTCAGAAATCTACTCAAATTTTCGGTTTCATTTCTTTGAGTGAAAAATCAAACGTTCTGTTCCTTCAAGGACGCATCTAATGTCAGCCTCGATTACTTGTTTTTAATTAAACGAATATGTTTTGCTTACATAAATATTCGTACTGCTATTCAATATTTCTCCTGCAGATGAAAATTTCAGCTGCACCCACGAACATATTAACGCATAATTATACTTTCTCTCTCACACTGTGATATATTCATGCAAAGATCTTTTATACACACAAAATATATCAACTAGACTAAGACTATCGCAAACTACCGTATGAACTTTTTTCTCTTGCAAATATTTAAGGTCTGACTATTATTATCTTTTCTTACAAGAAAAGACTTTGTAAGTTGTGTTTTTCAAAAAAATTTTCATTCAGTTTAAAAAAATAGAATTTATTAATTTGTAAATCGGTGTTTTATTCAATTATTTACACACTATCCGCAACACACACACACACACACACACACACACACACACACACACACACACACACACACACATCTATATATATATATATAAGATGAATTAGAGTGATAAGAAGAATGCAAATATTTATTTTGTGTTATTTATTATTTGAGAGTTTCGAATTTAGGTCATTATCGGAAGAAAGTTTTTTTGTGAAAGATTTTTTTTTGATCACTCAGGTAATGTCTATTTTCTTTGCCGTTTGGAGTCAGATCATGTGAAAACCTAGGTGTGTTCTCTTAAATTTTCTTTTGATTAAAAACGCTTTCTGGCCTGAAGAGCATTGCTGTAGGGGTAAAATGTATTGCTGAACAAAGATAGAAAAAGTTTACAAGATATAAAAGCCCTCAGCATTTTCCAGGTGAAAAATAACTTCAAATACAAAAGTGATCTAGAATATAGAGAGATATGTTTCATGTTGGCCACCTTGAGTAAAAATCATCAAATCAATGTTTATGAGTTTGACACGAGGATGAGATAATGGAGCATTAAAGAGGAATAAACTCTTATTATCTGGTTTGGTTTGGTTTGGTGGGTTTTATGGCATATCAACCTTTGTAGGTCATTTAACGCCAAATCCATTTTTATGTAAATAATCTGTTCTATTTAAAACAATTGAGTTTAGCATAAGTACACAGTTTAATTGTCAAAAACATTTCTATTTCAAACTATTCAAGCAGTTATATGTAACAATTCTGTTAAGTGTAAATACAGTTTTAATGTCGAAAAACAGTTCTATTTCAAATAATTCAGCATTTTAAATGTAAGTATGGTTTAACTGTGAAAAATATGTCTATTTCAAGCTATTCAGTTTAATCAAACTATTCAGTTTAGCATAAGTATGCTGTTAGTTTTATTTAACACATAGACAGGGCCCTATCAGCTGCTACCACTCCCGGCCAGAGTGGACCTGGGAGCGATGAAAGGGTACTCCGCATTCCCCAAAGGTTCAGCACTGCTGGAACCTCACCATCAGATTGTTTAGTGTCATATCAGGACACTCGTTGGGGGGGATCTTACCCCTCAGCAGAGGTGCAGTCAGTGTATTCTACAGCCCCAGCAGACTGGGCAATCTTATTATCTAATTGTTACCTAAACTAGCTAGTTAAGCATCCATTTAATACTGGAAGAGAAGTCACGTCTTTTAATATTTTAATCACTTTTTCGTAAAAGTTTCCTCATTCCTTTTATATTAAAGGCGAATAAATAAGGACGACATCGTTGACATTAATGGACTATATTGATAAAATATCAAATGTATGTATTTACCCAACCCATCGGCAACGGGCAGAATGCGACACAAAATCAATTTTTAAGAGGAGTATAGTTAATTTGAGTTTAGAGTTTTCCTTTTCTTAGATTGGTTGCCTAATCAAAGCTGAAGAGCCCAGTTTGCTTAACGATTTACCCATAGGTGGGGTGAGGCAAAGAAGAGATAGTCATGCATTTTCGATTGAGATTGACCCAAACTGAAACATAAATAGCTACGTCCAGGATTTTGTGCTCGAGTCGTCGTCTCCAATTTTTAGGACGATAAATCTTACTCAATGGTTTAGTTTGGCTTCTTTGCTTAATGACATATGAACTGTCGTAGTTTATTTAATACCAAAGCAGTCCTTGTAGAGGAACAGCAGTGATATCATTCAAGCTATATTTGAAGAAATTCGGGTGTTCATCCTTTTCCAAAGGGTATTAGTCCAAAAGTGAACATAAGAGCATGATTAGAGCTTGAACTCGCTTACTTTGAGGCTCCAGTCCAACACTTTAGCCATAACACTAACGTAACTCCCTTCTTTGCCTAACGATGATTACTGATGATAAATATATAAACATTGACATATTCTTTTGATTGCATTGCCGATTTTCTGATTGTTATTAATTTTTTATCTACTTGACATTTGATTTTTATATGCGCTCCTTAAATAAGAGGAAATAAGCACATCGCGTCCATAATAGAATTTCGGAAGAAGAGTTGAAAGAAAATTGTATTTTAGATATTGGAGGTGAACATTTATTCGCATGTGTCACTGATTATATTGACCCATCGGTTCTACAACTGTATAAAAATATCAAGGCAGAAATGAACTATTAATGATTAAAAAAATGTGAAAAAAAATAAAGAGAGAGAGAGAGAGAGAGAGAGAGAGAGAGAGAGAGAGAGAGAAGAAAAAGGAAATTATGTAAATTTTCAGTTGTAGTTTGTCCAAATATTTGTTGATATCTTGATTTTGTGTTATTTAGAGTAAAAAAAGAAGCTGATTCTTCCCTCTTTCCTTACTAATCTCCTCCTTGAGATTAGAGAGATTAAATTAAAAACAAAACAAAACAAAACAAAACAGAAGAAACATAAAAGACCGGACTGCTTTGATATTTTTGCTGATAATTTTTTTACCTCAAGATGAAGGCTTTTTATAACACTGTTCCCACCAAAATAACAACATAATTTAACTGGGTGATTCGAAAGGTTTGTGGCGTAGTTGACTGGGGTTGTAGAATACACAGACTGCATCTCTGCTAAGGGATAAGACTTTCCCAACGATTGTCTGGATTATGATACTAAAAAATCTGATGGTGAGGCTTCAGTAATGATGCAGCATTGGAGAATGCAGATTACCCCTTCATTTCCATCGCTCCCTGGCTCACTCTATCCCAGAGTGGTAGCACCTGATAAGGTCCTATCTAAATAGAAGTAAACTGTGTAATTACTCTAAACAGAATTGTTTGAAATTAACTGTTTTTACATTTAACGGTGTGTAAAGAAAATCTGTTCTTATGGTAAACTGAATTGTTTGAAATAAGACAGTTTTGACATTTAAACTGCGTATTTATGCAAAACTGAATTGTTTTAAATAGAACTGTTTTGACATTCAAGTGTATGTAAGCAAAACACTATACTTATACTAAACTGAATTGTTTTAAATAGAACTGTTTTGACATTCAAGTGTATGTAAGCAAAAACACTATACTTATACTAAACTGAATTGTTTGAAATAGAACTGTTTTGACATTCAAGTGTATGTAAGCAAAACACTATACTTATACTAAACTGAATTGTTTGAAATAGAACTGTTTTGACATTCAAGTGTATGTAAGCAAAACACTATACTTATACTAAACTGAATTGTTTGAAATAGAACTGTTTTGACATTCAAGTGTATGTAAGCAAAAACACTATACTTATACTAAACTGAATTGTTTGAAATAGAACTGTTTTGACATTCAAGTGTATGTAAGCAAAACACTATACTTATACTAAACTGAATTGTTTGAAATAGAACTGTTTTACATTCAAGTGTATGTAAGCAACACACTATACTTATACTAAACTGAATTGTTTGAAATAGAACTGTTTTGACATTCAAGTGTATGTAAGCAAAAACACTATACTTATAGTAAACTGAATTGTTTGAAATAGAACTGTTTTGACATTCAAGTGTATGTAAGCAAAAACACTATACTTATACTAAACTGAATTGTTTGAAATAGAACTGTTTTGACATTCAAGTGTATGTAAGCAAAACACTATACTTATACTAAACTGAATTGTTTGAAACAGAACTGTTTTGATAGTTAACTATGTATTAACAAAAAACTATACTTATACTAAACTGAATTGTTTGAAATAGAACTGTTTTGATAGTTAACTATGTATAAACAAAAAACTATACTTATACTAAACTGAATTGTTTGAAATTTTTATCAAAATGACTTAATTCGTCGTTAAATGAGCCGAAAAGGGTTGATACGCCGTAAAACAAACCATAATAAAAAGTTTTGCAATATTTTGGTAACGTGAGTCATCATTCGGTAGCTACAGTTGCTATTGCCGATGTCATGAAGGTGACAAACTACTGTAGACTTTGAGATACCGAGTTCACCCAACACTATCCGAGTGCTACTTACTGTATTTGTTTCTATGGCTTGGAGCACAGCCTCGGAATCCATGATTTTAGACCAACTTGACTTTACCCGATCGTCGATATTGTTGCTGCTTGCGCGAAATTTCATGAGTCATCTGCTTACTGTACTGTGATCAAGTGAGCCTTCACATTTCACTCAACAAATGTTTTTTTAGGTTACTTCCATGGCCTTAAAGTTCAGTTCGAACTCTTAAAACATAAGTTCCTGTTTAAGACTTTGTTGCACGTTCATCTATTCGGCTTTCAAATCACACATGAAGTGAAGCAATGACACAATGTGTCAACGCACCAACTATCACTATACTGCCAACCATAGTGGATACCTACCACAGCTTAAACAGCTTTGGTCACGAGATATTCACACCGCAAACTAGTACCTCTGCCTAAGTAGTATCTGTGAACTCTTCTCAAGATCAAAGTGTCCTCACAGACATTTTTACTCTAGTTCAGACTTCCTTTATCTTGAATTAGGACCGGGATGTCATCTATTCCCACCTTGTGCCGGCGTGTTCCCCCTTAAACCAAAATCAGTAGGGTCGAAGTAGCCTGTCCTCAGCGTGATTGTGGTTGTGGCGGTTGCGCCTATTTTTGGCCTTGCTGATGCGTACGCACATGGACTTCCGTCATAGAGTTAACCACGTACCACTTTTAACATCCGAGGTGCTACGCTTAGAAAAAGACTCAGACATCCTTTACATGGCTTTCTTATATATGTATGAGATAAATAAAAGTGATAAGAGAAATGTGAATTTTTCTGTATTTTTTTTTTTTGATAGCTTCAACACTAGGTCATCGTCAGATGAGAAATTTTTGCGAAAAAAAGAAAAAAAAAGAGAAAAAAGGGAAACAAACAAAATTTTACAAACTTCAAAATTGTTGATATGTTATAAGAGAAATGATGAAAAATACACTAGTGAAGTAACATATCCATTTTTTTTTCTTTCATTCAAAAAATCGACCTTTCAACAAGGCTGAACGTTTTGCTTTAACTTCCAGCAACTTCTTTTCTATTTTAAATCATACTTTGTATCCATATGGGAATAATACTAAATAAAAATCATCAAAAAGATTTTAATAGTAATTAAGTTGATATTGAATCTTAAAAAACTGTCTCAGTATTAAAAAAGCGTGATATTGATTCAATATACTTTAAGTAGAAAATAAAAACCCAAAACAAAAAACAAATATTAAGCAAGTATTCATTGACTGGGCTGATTAAGATCTAAACGAACAATATAGGGTAGGAAGACCACTATTTCCTTGATTTCTTTCTTACACTATCAACCGGTAAAACAAAACAAAACAAAAAAAAACCATGACGACATGAATGAACAATATTCATTTTTATTTCAATTCTTGGTAACTTCACTTTCACCAGAACCTAATCTAAAATATCCATTTATCTTTTTCACAGTACTATAGAATTATTTCATTAGATATATAAGTAAATCAAGCACTTTAACCTTTCTTTTAAATCAGTGATTAAAAATGAATAAATTATGAGTAAATGTTGTAGAAGCTCAACTTTAAACAGGTGTGAGAAACAAGTGTCTTTTGCAATTTTCTATTTCCTTTTTTGTGTTTGTTTTTTTTTTACCTTAAGGTAGGAAAGACGCAGAGACGCACTTTTGTAAATAAGCAGTAGTCACGTGATTTGTCGGAAGTTGTGGGCGTTTTGAAATTATATATGCA
Organism: Sepioteuthis lessoniana; assembly: GCA_963585895.1. Taxonomy (NCBI): domain Eukaryota; kingdom Metazoa; phylum Mollusca; class Cephalopoda; order Myopsida; family Loliginidae; genus Sepioteuthis; species Sepioteuthis lessoniana. The sequence goes on from OY757919.1 coordinate 55,296,564, forward strand.
GATGCCTGCTTGTCAGTTGAAGTCAGTGAAGGCATGAACCAGAGCCAGCTTGCAGCCACTGAGTGGGCTCCGATGGGAGCAGCAGCCCATTGCAGCCTCTGGTTGAGTACCCCTGGCTGAGAAGCAGAAGAAGTGTTTAGTAGAATCTTGAAAATAACACAACGTGCTATGGTTTAGAGAAGAAGTTATGGGTCAATATAGCAGTCTGTCTTTGTCTCCCTATCTCTGTCTGTCTCTCTCACACACTACAGAAGCTTTGACTCCAAATATATATATATATATATATATATATATATATATAGAGAGAGAGAGAGAGAGAGAGAGATCTTTTTAAACCAAGTATTGTTGTTCATCCTTCTTTCCTCATTATGAGTATATAACACATTCAGCGTATTCTAAGCCTTCTCGTCATGATTGATTATGTGACTTATAAACTTACCACAGTGGTTACAAAGGATTCAGTTTCTTTCTTCACATGTCCTCTGCGTAGCTATGTCGATGACGTTTTATCTGCAATTCCTTTAACGTGTCTCCTGAAATGCTCTTTCGGTTAGTTTTTCTTTCTATTTTTATTTAAAAATTTTTTTCTTCAGTGTGATAAGGGATCTTCTCGTTTTGCTGTTTCTTGTTTCTTTATTTGTCGTTTTTTATTTTTCTTTTGTTAAGTAAGAAGAAAAGGATCTGTGTTTAAATGCTGACCTACGGTTGTTTCTGTAGGTTCACGTAATACTCATTTTCCTAATTTCTGAATTTATCATAAGTGATTTGCTGACATTGACTGAAGGTAAAAACACAAAGAATTGTAGAAGCTTTTGAGAAAAAATCCTTTTAAATCTACTTAGCATTGCTCAAAAGATAACGTTGGGAAGTTTGCACCAATCTAAGACAGACAGACAGACAGACGTACATACCATTCATACATTTGACCACAACTCATTTTTCATCTTCTTTTCACGTTTTAGCATACATTTGGACACTATACATTCTTGCATGGTAGAAATTTGGAGTGAGGGTTTAATCTACAGTATGCTTACATAAAGCACTCTTTTTATTTCCAGTAATTGTCTGACAGCAGGTTTGCTATCATCAAAGCAATCTTTATGCTTCCTCATTTTAAATCCAAGTACATCTACACCAGTGGAATAAACTTGGTTTCTTAAGTTTTCCCATGTATCGTCAAAGTCCAGAAAATCAAGTCGTTCCGTTAAGTTTGTACAAACTATTTTGTTTTATTTAATCACATCGAGACGTTTTGGGACTTTCACTCAAAGCATATGATTCTTTTTGTAAATACGGTGTTTAAACCTTCCTCACACCAAACTGATCTGTGTAGCATTCTGCTCAACGCATGACACGTACATTACAGAAATTACTAATATCAAGTTTGTGGGTTATGATGGCCATGTATTGATCTTGAATGGGTCCAAGTAATCTTATATTTAAGTTTTTGCCAGTAAAGAATATTGCAAATAGTCAAATTGAGCTCTGAACAAAGCTCAAGTAGCTTCAGACCATTTGCTTTTACTTTACCAATGCAATAATGACCAATTACATTCCATATATCAAAATTCCTGTCAACACGTGATTTGAAATTACCAAGGATGATCAACTTATCATCATTTGGCGTTGTGACAATAGCAGCACGAAGGGCTTCATAAAAAGTCATGACAATCTCCTCATCAGCCTGGAGAGTTGGGACATTAACATAAAGCCACATACCATTAACACTGGATACGTAATTTAATTATGCGATCATTAACTCTTGAAGTAAGCTCAAAAAAGTTTGCTTGTGTTGTTTAAACTGTAAATCCTTCACGCCGTTCACATCATTAGTTTTACAATCCAAGAGAATTTAGAACTTGATGATGCTTCAGTTAGCTGATCCTCTTCAGACATTCGAGTAATTAAGAGAGCAGCAATATTAATCTGTAATCTCTGAGTGTTTTTTGTCCCAAGTGCTGTTCTTCTTTCTGGTCAGTTGGGAGAATTATGGTCTAGAAGAATTTTAACATTCCAACAGAAGATGTTATGTTTAACCATGTAAAAATGATTTTATATTTCTTTTCTTCCAGACGAAAATGAGTCACTATTAGCCGCAAGAAACTAACTAATATTGAGGCGAGAGGCAATGTTTAGTACACCTTTATTAGCACTTTCTCTGTAGTCTTGGTGAATATTGCTCTCCTAAATAGGGCTGCTCAGACACAAAAATCTTGATCGGGGTCAGAACTTGTCACATGAAGACATAACAAGGATGTTAAGATAAGATCCCTGCCACTCATGTGTGGATATATAACTGCATGGTTCCAACTGGTCAAGTCTGCACACGTCACCATACCTTCATCGCAGTGGGACATTTTTTAGAGAAATTTTAATTTCTTAATATAGATATTTTTTAGTATACCTCATATGTCGGCTACTTTTAGCAGTATATTGTTGAAATAACCTGATTTTACTCAAAAGCCTGTGTAAAACACACACACACACACACACACACACACACACACACACACACACACACACACACACACACACACACACACAAAAGAATAGCCATAGGTCTTTTATTATTTATTAAATGTAAGAATCTACAGAGCACATAACACTCTTCTATTTCAAGTAGTTATAATATCAAAACTTGGTGGTGGTAGTGGTGCATAGAGATTCTGCTGGTGAGAAAGAAAATATTTTAAGTTGATGTATATGACGTTGCCATATTTATAAACCTATTCCAATAAGTCTTGATGTTATGATTACTTGAACTCGTGTAAATATACGTGTTTTAGTGCTCATTTTTTACTTCACCTTATCTTAGTGTCTTGGGTAAGACACTAAACTGCATCTGACGGTGAGGCTCCAGTCCTGGAATTTCATTACCATTAATCTGAGTTTCATTCCGATCCAGGGTGGTAGTACCTGTTAGGGTTCCTGAACAGTTCAATGATTTTCTAAGAATTGTTATTATTAGTTATTTGAAACCATACAGCAATATGTAAATCTCTCGTTTTTTATGGGAATACTTGATAAATAGAATTACTAATGTTTTATAGCAAAACTTGAAACTATTTAACCATGGGCAAAGGAGTAATTAATAATAAACAGTTTTAGTAGTGCTACATAGCAATACTTGAAACCAATTAATTGTGCGCAAACAAGTGATTAATATTAAAAGGGATTATTTGTTTTTGATAGGAATACTTGAAACCATTTACCTATCTGCAAGCAAATGTTTGATATTACACAGAATTATTAGTGCATGATAACAATAATGGTCCCCATTTAGTTGTGCAAACAAGGGATTAGTATTAGAATTATCAGTGTTATATAGCAATACTTGAAACCATTTAACTGTATGCAAACAAATGATTAATATTACACAGAATTATTAGTGCATGATAACTATAATTGATCCCATTTAATTGTGCAAACAAGGAATTAATATTAGAATTATCAGTGTTATATAGCAATACTTGAAACCATTTAACTGTATGCAAACAATTTAACTGTATGCAAACAAATGAAACAAATAAAGCTCTAACTTGTTAAAAAAGTATTTTCTTACAAATCATATATATATATATATATATATATATATATATATATATAAACAGGATTTAGCATTAAATAAACCATAAGGGTTGATATAGCATGAAACCAAACTAACAACAACCTTCAACTTTTACACTTTTGGAAAAATGTTTAATCTGGGTCCATTGTAATATCCTTGGACTTATCTATTCAAGTCTGTGTATCAGTTGTTGAACAATGAAGTCCAAGTCATTTATATGTGTTTGCAACTGATCTTCAGGTTCAAAATGAATGACTACGATGTTTAAGAAATATGCTTGCAAATGCAGTTGATAAACAGACAAGACTTAGTATCTGTCTCAAAAAAATTCACGCTGCTAAAGCCTCTCATTTGAAATCGAAAGAGCTGCATGAGATTACTTTTGAACATCCGATTAAAAGCTACAAATTTCGCAAAATATGTCACCAACAGTTATTTAGAAAACTCTGGTATGTGATGACTGTTTTTAAAAGTGGCAACCTAAAATATCTATAATACGACTCTGGTTATTTTTCTCCAAATCTTGGGTTTATCTCAGCCGGTAAGTGTTGTTTTCTAATCTCAAAAATATATATTTGGAATAGAATCGAACGTGATTCTTCACGAGAAGAATTGGATTTGAATAACAGTTGGTACATATTACTTATGGCATGAATCAAAAATGATCATGACTGAGTGAACCAATCTTGTTTTATTTATATATTTCATTTTTGAGAGAAACATTGTCAAATATTATTATTATTATTATTATTATTATTATTATTATTATTATTATTATTTACTCATAAGTGTTTTTCACATCAGCGTTAGCTGATGGTCTTTCACTGGATATTGAGTGACAGCAAGTCTCCTCAAGTCTCCAGGACTCTTCTCAGTATTCTGGCCGTTTTCAATAATGCGGTTGTTTGGATGGTCTCCACTCAGCCGCCAACTTCCAAATCTTCTAGGCCCTTTAATAATCCTTTAGTTACCGTGCCAAAAGCAGCAATCACAATTGGTATAATTGTCACCTTCATGTTCCAAAGTTTTTTGTTATCGTCGTAGGAAATGAACACGGCGACCCGAGTTCAAATCCTGGACTTGACTGATTGCATTTCACATAGCACTAATACCCTTGGGAAAGGTATGAATCCAATTATTCTCCCTCTAGTTATGGGTAAATAGTAGGACAGACTAGGTTCTTCAGCCTTGGTGAGGCAACTAGTCTAGGAGAAGGAAAACTCTGAATTCAAACCTGTTAAACTCCGCTTAAAAATTGACCTTGTGTCATATCCTGCCCGAGCGGAGGGGTTGGGTAAATAGGAAATAGGATGTTCCAAAGTTTTTACAATTCTCTGACAAGGTCGAGGTACTTATCTCTCTTTATTATTATTATTATTATTAGAGTTTTTCACATCAGCGTAAGCTGATGGTTTTCACTAGAGATTATTATTATTATTATTATTATTATTATTATTATTATTATTATTATTATTATTTACTCCTTTAGAGTTTTTCACATCAGTGTTAACTGATAGTTTTTCGCTGGAGTCTGAGTGACAGCAAGTCTCCTCAGGTCTCCAGGACTCGTCTCAGGATTCTAGCCGTTCTCAGCTATGCTGTCATTTGGATTGTCTCTACCCGTCCGCCAACTTCCAAGTCCTCCAGGCCTCTTAATAATCCTTTAGTTATTGTGTCTAAAGCACCAATCACAATTGGCACAATCGTTACTTTCATGTTCTACAGCTTTTTCAATTCACACCAGTATTAGCTGATAGTATTTCAAATGAGTCTGAGTACCTGAAAAGTCTCGTCAGGTTTATAGGACTCTTCACAGTATTCTGACCGGTCTCAAAAATACTATCATCAGGAGGCTCTCGGTTTGTCCTCCGATTTCCGACTCTTTCCATGCTTTCAAGTACCGTTCAAAAGTAGTAGTATTCTATGCGAGTTTTTCACACTAGTTTTAACTGGTGGTTTTTCACTGGAGTCTGATTGACAGCAAGTCTCCTCTAGTTACCAGGATTCTTCTAAGTATTTTAGCCGATCTTAACAGTGCTGTGGTCTGTATGGTCTCGATTCTGCCTCTGATCTCTAGTTCCACCAGTATCTTTTCCATGTGCACCAACTAGAATTAGTATCACCGTCATCATCATATTCCACAGCTTTCTTAGCTTTCTAGCAAGGTCCAAGTATTTGTTGATCTTATCGTTTTCTTTTATTTTCCCTCTGTCATCCTCCAGAACGGTAAAACCCACTTTATGACAAATTCTTTTCTTCTTGTTAATTAACCCTAAGTCTGGTCTTCTGGTCAGAGAATTTTATGCGTCTAATTTTCTAGCTCAGATTCTGGTTTGTGAATATACCATTTCACTTGGTCAAATTTTCATCTCTTGCACAATTCCCTGTAGATCGACTTTCCCACTCGGTTGTACCTAGTCTTGTATTCTTTTTATGCTAGTTTGCTCCTTTAACTCATATGATTGGCCGTTTAATCCCCGTTAACTTTTTGTGAGTTCTTTTAGAATTGTAATTGTAATTGTAACTGTACTTTTTCTTAAATTTTTACTTTATAGTTTTGTTTCAAGTTGTTTTCTTGTTCGTCTAAGTTATTCCTTTCTTATTTTTTCTTTCATATCTGTTTGATTGTTCCTGATTCTAATATTCCCAGGCATTTACAGGTTCCTTTTTCTCCGTCCTTTCTGATACTCTCCTAATTTGCTAGTTATATTCTTTCTGTTGATTCTTTGTTTTTTCTTTATTCATTTTTCCATACCAAATTCCATCCTTATTTCTCGGTTGAAGAGTCTAACCGTTTGCATTATAGTTTCTAATATTTTTTTTTTCCTTGGCAAAATTTCGACATCATCCATCATCTTGTGATTTTGAAAATCTTTATCATCCCTTACATTTTCGAATGATATAATTCAGTGGTATGATTAAGAATAGTAATAGCAATAATAATAGTTTCTCGTTAATATGCCTCTTTGCATTATAAATTCGGTTAGGCTTGGTCTACCAGCAGTTAGTTCCACTCTCCAGTTTTTTTTTATAAACTCTTGTGATAAAGTTGACCACTTACTCGGAAATTTAGAACACTTTTAAACATTTTGTTATCCATGGTTGTGGGATCATGTCATTTACTAAGCTTTGGTGACACACAAACCTCAGATTGCTTACAGTACATGCTGTTCCTAAGTGTTCATCCATTTCAGAACGGGCACATTGGTACTTCACTTGACCGCAACAAATTTTCCGTCAGCGGAACGTCTGGTAAACATTTGAATGAACTATAAAACTAGAAAACAATGTCCATTTCTCTACAACTAAATTATCATTTGGTTAGCTGAGTTTTGTTTGACACAAGCCCAGAAGTATATGGTATCCAGTGAGAATCGAACTCACAAACAATTGTCCCTTGGATTAGCTCGCTAACCATAAAACATCGAGAGGTGCTCCTTCTCTGCAACTGAGTTGCTGATTATTCCCTTCTTGCAATGTACTATTATTTATTTTGTCTCCTAATTTCTATACAAGTAAAATATGTTATTACAGGAATCATTTTCGGCGTGACAAAATCAATTGTATTGTTAGAGAACAATGTAGTTCCAGTAGTACTGAAACAAATCTTTTCTTTTGGCTCAATATATTTTTTTGTTGTTTTACAGCTTGACGTCACCTAACATGGGTGTAATCACGTCATTATCGTCGTGGAAAAATGGACACCGTGATCCGAGTTCAAGTCCCTGACTCTTTGCTTTTCATATAGAGCTAATACCTTTGCGAAAGGTATGAATCTGGCTATTCTTTACCCATCTATGAGTAAATATTAGGGCGGACTGGGCTCTTTAACTTTGCTATGGCAACCGGTCTTTGAGAAGGAAAACTCTGAATTCAAACTAGTTATACAACGCTTGAAAAGGATCTTGTGTCACACTCTGCTCGTGGAGGAGGGTTCGGGTAAATACAATCTTATCAGAGTTCAATCATGAATGCATTCTGTTATGGTGACCTATTTACACGATAAGGAACTCTTCCTCCTACATAAATACTAACCCGATTTACTCTCGAGGAGATTTCTTCCCAGCGAGAGCTAGGAAACACTTCAGTCGGCCATGTTGATCGGTATACGGATTTGGCCGTGTGTGTCCTGGTTCCACTGGCAGTCGGTTAAGGCCGTCTGACATGGATTCCGGTAGGTCGGCATTCATGTCGGGTGCGCCAAGACCGGCATCCTCGAGCCTCGGGAGGTCGTCCCTCAAAGCTCTACCCCTCCTTGTCACCTGGCGCCTGGGGCGCTCCATTTTAGGGGAATACCGACGGGGCCCGAGGCATTTTTGGAGTCACCGGGGATGTCTGGGCTACAGCCCTGCGCCAGGACCCACCTAAAATAGGCCTTGTACCACATTCGTCCGGTCGATGGGACGTTCGACAAATACCGACTTCCTACCAGTAGAGTGGAGCATATGCACTACTCTCTGCGAGGCGCTGGGCTAGGACACATTTCGGTCGGCCGCGTTGGTTGGTACATAGATATGGTCGGGTGTGTCCTGGTTCGTTGTAGCCTAAGGGGCCGACCCTCTAGGCTCTAGCTCTCCTTGGAGGGGTTAGGTTTATCGCTTGGCGCCTGAGGCGCCCCTTTTTAGAGGAATGCCGATGGGGCCCACGGCATTTTTGGAGCCGAGTGTCTAGGTTACGGCCCTGCGCTCTGACCTACCCGTCTGATCAGTGGGACGTACAAATACAGACTTCCTCTCAGCAGTCGAACCTGACAGTTTCGGACGGACACTTCTACCTGCTGTTCTAACACTCTTAATTTGTATATATGTTCTGTTTATTCAATACACTTGTTCCACCTACTTTCTCTTCTTCCGTGTCTTTCTGGCTCCTAACAGGCCACGCCACCTTCTTTTTTGCTTGAAGGTTGTCTTGCTAGACGGGACTATCAGGGTCGAGCATCTTAATCTGTAGCAAGGAAAGTTAAAGGTATTTTTCATTTCTCAAAGAACCATGAAACAGTTGACACTGGGTTACATAGTATAACTTGTAGAGTAATGCTTCGTGCTTGAGGTGCTTCGTTATTATTATTATCAGTGTTAGAAACATTTTTATGCTCAAGTAAAAAAAAATCAAAAAATATTTCGCATGCATATTATCGTGGCATTTGGTATATCTGCGCAACTGAATCATCCTAACCTTTTGGCGAACATGGTATTGCTGCTAATTTTATCAGAGGTCAATAGCATCATGAACAGAAATATCGATGTGATTTACTATATATCATTATATATAGTGTAATACTATATGGACTGATGATGTATCATCCGGAGATCTGGTAACCCACTTCATGTTGAATCTGACAGGATCATTCAGGGCTCAAAGCATACATGAGTCGCCGCCAGTAGTTCATCTCAAAGAAAATTAACGAGTTCCGACAGATGGAAAATACGAAGATGCCAGACGTATAAATTTATCCGACTTCCCACCAAGTCAGTTTTGACATGAATTCAGGTATTGCAGGGCCCACGAATCAAGACATATGCGTGGCTGTCACAAAAAATGTCCGTCCTCTCAGAATTCTCCTTTTGTTTTAAAAATTCGATCGGCAAAATTCAGCTCATTGTGACAGGGTGGATAGGGACTCTACTACTGTCATATAAGATACAATGAACCGACCTGAGAACGTACCTCTTAGTGTTTAGTATAGAGATAATTGTTTTCCGACGTAAGGTCGAAGGGAAAAGCTGAAAAAATGACTAATTGAATTAGTATTTGAATACGGTAATCTTTGACAAGTTCACCTACCTAGGAAGCAGTGTTTCATCAACCGAGACAGACATCAACACGCGACTAGGAAAGGCATGGACAGCTATCGATAGACTATCGGTCATATGGAAGTCAGACCTGATCGATAAAGTAAAACGCAGTTTCTTCCAAGCAGCGGTCGTGTCGATACTGCTGTATGGATGCACTACATGGGCGAATGGAGAAAAAATTTGACGGCAACTACACAAGAATGCAGTGAGCAATATTGAACAAGTCATGGAGGCAGCGCCCCACAAAGGAGCAGCTGTACGGCCATCTACCACCCATCACGAAAACTATCAAAGTTAGACGAACCAGACATGCTGGACACTGCTAGAGAAATAGGGACGCGCTCATAAGTGATGTACCCTGTGGACCGCTTCATATAAACGAGTAAAGGCAGGACGACCTGCTAGAACTTACGTACAGCAGCTCAGTGCCGATACGGGATGCAACCCTGAAGACCTGCCGGAAGCAATGGACGATAGGGAGGTGGTGAGAGGGTCTCAGGGATATCCTTGCTGATGGTGTGACATGATGATGATGATGATGATTTGAATGCGAAGAGACTGATTAAGAAGATGGAATGAATCAATACATAAGTAATAATTAAATGTTTGGTTGAAATTCAGACATAAGAAGAACTAGGAACAATCCTTCGTTTTCAAAAAAATAATTCAATAAAGTTATGGTTTGTGACTAGGAATGAAAGGTCACACGAGTAGACAGGTAAATTATTTAAAAAAAATAATCTACCTGTCTACTCGTTTGACCTTTCATTCCTAGTCACAAACCAGTACTTTAAAGTGCTCAATAATTAATAAATAAATAAAAAAACTATAAGAAATTCAACCAGGATTAAAAAAAAAAATCTGGTTGAATTTCTTATTGTTTTTTTTTCTAGAAAAGTGCGCGCTGCATTTAATTTTTTCTTTATTTTCTCCATCAAGTAGTAGTAGAAGTAATTTTTTGCAGTGAACTCCAAGAACATACGGGAACAGAAAGCGAGAAAGCCAGAAAGCTTCCATAAAAGCTGTGTGAATTGAAGCAAAGTGATAAATTATGAGATTGTGTCGACAGAGGAAACAAAGTAAGAATTTTAAAATAACAAAAACAAACAACTTGGAATCTTAATCTTCGTCATCTTTAAAAATTACTTCTTTCTTTTGAGTTATTTCATTGCATTTGTTGTTCAATTCAGTGGTTAAGATGTTTGATGCAATAATTTTATTGGCGATTCCGACATTGGTAACCAAGATACACGTACTTAGAAAGGTAACTTTTTAACCAGGCAAATTGAGGTGTAGAGATGGATGGAATGAGTTGCAGCTCTTAGATTATCTCTATATCAACACACTTGTTTGTACCTACCTATCTATCGTATTTGTATGTAATGCATTTTGCTATAAGTTTACATATGGTATCACCTGCTTTTTTTAAAAAGCTAAACCCTTTTACCAATCGAACAGGGAAGGAGTACACACACACACACACACACACACACACACACACACACACACACACACACACATATGCAAGAGAGAGAGAGAGAGAGAGAGAGAGAGAGAGAGAGAGGGGTCTTGAATAAGCAGGGATGATAAAAACAAGGTGAGAGAGAATGGACAGAAAGTTAAGGAAAAATTATGAGGGAAAGAAAAGAGAAAATGAAAAGGAGAAAGTGGAGAAAGATGTGGAAATGAAGAAGGAAAAATAGGAGAAATGAATTATTTAAATTGTCTTGATGAATGAAAAGAGGATAAATGAAAGTAATTGGTTTTATGAATTATCAGAAAAATACTTACATATATATATATATATATATATATATATATATATATGCGTGTGTGTGTGTGTGTGTGTGTGTGTGTGTATTTACCCAGCCCCTCCAGCACGAGCAGGATGTAAGACAAGGTCATTTTTTAAGTGGAGTAAACCGGTTTGAATCCAGAGTTTTTTTTTTATTTGGTTGCAAAAAAAGTCCAGTGTGTTCTATTATTTATCTCTAGCTAGGATCAGAGGAAGAGTCGGAAGCATGCTTTTCCTAAGGGTATTAGCGCCAAGGGAAACACAGATAGCCTCGTCAAGGATTTGAACTCGGATCAGCGATTCCATTTCCAACGACGATTACCGCTACGCTAAGCGCGCCTTATATATGTATGCGAGTATGTGTATGTGCGTGCGCGTGTACATATGAATTTATACGTATGCATATGTGTGAGCAAATATATATATATATATATATATACTTAATGTTACATTGTCCAACGTTAATAAATGACGTTATTAGGATGTGATGAATTTTTTATAAAATGACAACATTTATCGATAATATCACAACGAATTTATTGATATCAAATACAATATTCTAACCAAAACTAAAGAAAAAATAGCCCGGTCGGATCTTTGCAGGGAGGTAAGACCCCACCCCCCGCCAGTGAATGTCCTGTATATGACAGTAAACAATTTGATGAGGCTCCGATAATACTGAAGCTTTGGGAAATGTGGAATACTCCTTCATTACCATCGATCCCAGGTCTACTCTGGCCCGGAGTGGTAGCACCTGAAAGGATCCAATTTATCAGTCAAATAGAATTGTGACGTTGCATAAATAATTATCCCAGGACGAGAGTTCATTTTATGCGAATGTGACGTCGAGGGCAATCTGGCATTTGACCCTCCGCAAAATAAGTCCCAGTCAAGACTCCTATTTCGCACACATGGTAAACCGGCAAATAATGTGGAGGTTAATTTGGGGCTAGACTGATCTCAGACGCTGGTAAGGGGGTACCAATTCACTTTCACATACCCCACCAAGTCCTTTGTCTTCCTATCCCCTCAGCGGAAAAACGGACTTCGAGGTTAGAAAATATTAACTGAAGTCAAATTTCCCAAATCCCCTTGTAATGTTTTAGGGTGGCAATAAGACTTTTAGCGAGAATTAATCAAAGCGATACGATGTTGAAATCGATATGTGCAAAAGAAGACGAATCGATAGAGGAAATAACACAACTAAAAGATTTCAACACAAGGGTGCATTTAAAATACTACAAAATTTTAATAGGCGACGACCAAACAAATGATGATAAGATTTAAGAAACAGTTCCTTTTTCTCTTCTCTTTTCTTTTTAAAATACCGGCAATATTAAGCCAACAGGAAGTATCAAACATAAATGTCTCTCAACAGTCCTTTTCTTCTTTCTCTTTTTCTCTCTTTCTTTTTCTTTTACTTGAGAAAATGTCTAAATTCACTTGTAGAAGGAAAACAAATTGTTTTCCTTATCTGTTGTACTTATTTTTGACGAGTTTCAATGTTCAGATTTCTTTCCCTTTTTTAACGGGCGAGGGATCTCCCGGAGCTGGTTGACCTCAGCTATCTGTCTCTGTCACTAGCTTTTTCCAAACTCTGTTCTACTCTTTTTACGGGTGACTTTCCTCGTAGTCGGCTGAGATCAGCGTGTTTCTCCCGCTGACTTCTGTCCCATACTGAAGATTCTTTTCCAAATTTCTCTAATGGATAATGGTATTTTGGCGCCAAGGGTCTGCGGGCTAATCATTCGACTTTTCCTTCTTCTATTTTCCCGTCAGGTCACGCTACTCTAGTGACCTGGATTCCTTTCTTTGTTCAACAGACTACAGGTCACAGAGTGCGGGTAGCTGACCTTCTTTCATATACCATTTTAACGGCCAGTCCTAATGCCTGTTGATTCAAATACAGAAGGGTAAGGGAATTGACCCCCCTTCCCTCTCTCTGTAGCATACCACGTCACAGAATTGTTTGACATTCAAACTGAGTCTAAACTTATGCTAAATTGAATTGTTTGAAAATAGAGCAATTTGATCATTTAACTGACTGATGTTTGATAGAATTGTTAGTGATACATTGCAGTAGTTGGAATTATTTAATTGTGTGCAAACGAATGAATAATGCTGGATAGAATTATAAGTGTTAGATAGCAAGAAATCGAAACCATTTAACTGTGTAGAAACAATAGCAATACTAGTGTGCAAACAAATTAGTTTCTTTACTCAAATAAAGATGAAATTATCGACAAACTAATCTCTTACATATCATGTATATCTATTTAAATGTGTGCAAACAAATGACTGATATCAAATTGTTACTGTTATATAGCAGTACTTGAAACTGTGTACAAAAAAATGAGCTCCGGTTCCTTTAAGGATGTTATCAACAAAACATGGTTCCAAATCATTTATTATCTAATATATGTATAAAGAGAATTTGGCATTAAATAACCAACAATGGTTGATATGACATAAAACCAAACTTAAAGAAAAAAATTTTGATCAGTTTTTACACTTGATCCATATTTACAATATCTTACTCGCCAGCTGGAAAAAAAAAGACTAAATAAGTAATCCTTCTGTCTTACAGTAGTTATTTACAAAATTCTTTGCTTCGATGTGACACAAGACCGAATAAATAGGGCATCCAAAGAGACTCGAACTCGTTGTAGGTTTGCTAGTGTAGCTTGCTAACCATTACTCCACCCAAAACTTACAGTAAATGAGACATATCTAAAGAGTATTTGCTGCCTACGTCACACACACACACACACACACACACACACAAATATATATATATATATATATATGTAAGAATGATATAATTTTTTTTCAAAAGGTATTTAAAAAATTTTTTTTTTTAAAGTGCTCAATACTGACCTGCAGAGGAGGATAAAACCTAAAATAAACGTAGTTCACTTATCCCCGCTTTGACTTTAATTACTGCCAGTTTCATGCAATCCTTTTGAAGGAGTAAAAAAATTGCCATCTTCAGATGTCAGCAGCTCTCTCTCTCTATATATATATACATACATATATATATATATATATATACTCTTCTGGGACCCCGACTACACGTAGCCGTTACATCAAAACCTTAGAAAGATTCCATCAAGCATGTCTTTGGAGGAACCTTAATATCAAGTGGCACTCTCTTAAACTAGACACCACTGTTCTCCAGCGAGCCGATTCACCCAGTATTGGGATGCTCCTCTTTCGGTAGGCTCAGCACTTTATCAGGACAGAGAACATTATGCTACCTAAACAACTGCTCTGTGGAGAGCTGCAACACATAAGACATCCAAGATGTAGACCTATGAAACGTTTTAAGGATTTCGTCACAAACAACCCTAGGTTACTCAGTATAGACATGGGAAACTTTGAGCAGATGACAGTAAATCGATCAACATAGAAGAAAGTGATCTACGAAAGCTGCAAAACATTTGAAACACAGAGAATCGAACTCTCCAGTATTAAACGAGTACTTTGGAAGCAGGACTTGGCCTCAGTCCTTGACACTTCTTAACCTGAACATATTTGTAACATCTGTAGTAGAACCTGTTTACTCAAAACGAAACTTGCAGTCATAACAGCAAACTCTGGAAGACTAGTTTTACGAAAGTCTTGCAACCTACTGGGAACTCGTGTCAGTTCTCTAAAAACATATGGGCGTTAGCAGTAGGTTTGAGAAGTCATATAGGAGTGCATAGGAGCAATGTCAATGGAAAATACAGTTACCTCATTTGTCGTACTTGCAATAGGGCTTGCAAGGATGTTCTCGGCACAAGGAATCACACGCGTTCCTACGGTTACTGTAAACTAATCTAGGAGGTAACTTTTTTTCCAAAGAGGCAATCACTATATATATATATATATAAGAAGAACAAAAGTGATAAGACGAACAGAAATAATATTTCTTTGTAACTATCTACTTTTTAATTGTTTTCTTTTTAATTGATCTCAATTAGTTTTGATCTCAGCTCATTGCCAGGAGAAAGGTTTTTGGGAAGGACTTTTAAAGAGTTTTTTTTATATAAAAGTTGATCATTCACAAAAGAAGCGACCAAAAATGAACCAGTAACGTAGCATATCCAAATGTAAAATATTTGTTTTGTATTCAAGTGTTTTGAGCAGACCGTTTTATGATCTAGTTGCACCGTGACCACGTGACACTTAGGAGCACATATGGGAAGCAATCCCAAAGGTTATACCATGGGATTGTTTCAAATCAGCCATAACAATTTTAATTAAATATTTAATTTGAATGTTTACTTAAATATTTATTTGGCAACCCATTTGTCCATTCTATTTCAAAACGGTGATTTGAGGATAGTTTAGCTTGATGTTAAAGTCACTTGGGAGTCTGCGTTGGGAGACCTTTTAGTCATCGCTCTCTATCTCTCCTTCTTTCTTTCTTTCTTTCTTTCTTTCTTTCTTTCTTTCTATTCCGGATTAAGTTGTTTGCATTCACTCCACCTTTCAGAAAGGCGTTGACCCATTTCTTCAAGTCGAGCTATGATTAAAATCGTAGGACAGGTTGAAGACTATAGCTGTGGTAGGACAACCAGTCAAGGATAAGTACAACTCTAAACTCACAATACGTGATGGACCAGCTCGACAAGGTAAGACTCATTACTCCATATGTCTAACAGATCCAAGGAAATGCCTGAGTTCTATAGTGGACTGAGAAAAAAATGTTGTCTGCACTATCCAAAAATGCACTGCTCTAAGTCTTATCATTAGAAGCTTCTATTGTAAACCCTAATACAAACTGAGAGAATATACAGTCACGATATAGGAATGGAATTTGGCATAGAAAAATGCGCCATGCTAGTAATGAAAAGTGGCAAACGACGCATAATGGAAGGAGTCGAACGACGAAATCAAGTAAAAATCAGAACGCTCGGAGAAAAGCAAATCTACAAATACTAGGGGATATGAAATAAAAAATTAAGAGTATCTCAGAAGAACCAGAAAGCTACTCGAGACAAAACTCTATAGTAGGAACCTTGTCACAGGGATAAATACCTGGACTGTCCTCTTTATAAGATACTCTTGAAGTGGACCAGAGAAGAACTTAAACAATATAGTTAGTCTATCTTTGTCTCCCTCCGTTCGTCTGTCTCACTCACACCATAGAAGCTTTGACTCCAAAAAGAATAAAGAGAGTTATATTTTAATAACGAAGGGTTATGGTCATTCCACCATCCATATATATTCATTCGTTACGGCTATCCAATATTTGTGATCCACAACAAATATAAAAAAAATAATGAAAAATTACTTTTAATTTGAAAAAAAAAACATCACCTCATTTTATTTATATTTGACATAATCTTTTAGTGTAGTTTGCATCATTCTTTTTTTTTATTCTTAAGCATCTCTGCAGTCAAGTAATTGTGCAGTTTTGTTGTTTTTTTTTATTATAATTACTCGTACTACATCAAAACCGTACGTATTTCTGTATTCATACAAGCTGAAGTACCTATCCACTTCGGATAAGAGTTCAAGACTTAGATTGCAGCTGTTTATAATGACAGTAAAACTGTAGTCCTGTTGAAGAACTGTTATATGCTTATTCTTACAACATGGCGGAGTGCAATACTCTTTTTGGTCGCTATGCTCACAACGTTTCGGTGGCTGTACTCTCCGGTTTTCTTCTGTTACCTTTTATGAGAGAGTACAGCAACCGAAAAGTTATGAGTATAGCAACCAAGATGAGTAGAGCAGTCTGCAATGTGTAGTGTATAGTTATAAAAGTAAAAAGTAAAGTTGGCGACCGTAGTCGAGTGTGACCCAAAGGCTCCCTTTTCAATAGCTACTACACCAAGGTATAGGGAAGAGCGCTACTCCTTTCCCTGGATTGCTCCACTTTACCCTTGATCCTTACCTTATAATGCCTGAGTGTTAAGCAAGGTGGCATCAAGTACCATTTTATGACTCGACCTGGGATTGAACCCAGGTCTCCCGGATCATTGGCGAACACTCTAACCATAATGCCAATGTCCAGTAGTGTATAGTGTAAAACTTTTCCACCCGAAAAAAAAGGATAATTAAAAAAATAAACAAGCAATAAAAAATCTTACTTTTTATAATAAAAACATTTACCGTGTATACTCGTATAATAAACGACGTCTTAAGATCAATTTTTTAACTAAAAAAATGGGTTGTTCATTTGACAGGATTTGTCTGACATCCCACCGTATCAGAGGTTGGCACAAAGCCATTTTATGGTGGGGACCGCGCACAAATCGAGACTCATGCGCCGCAGATAAAGAATTCTTGACCCCACAGGCAATCTGATGATGTGGCGCCTGAAGCACGTAGCAAAAACTCAGTCCTGCAGAAGCGGGAAAAGACATCGGGGGACGGCCTCTTGTGGTGAAGGTGTCGTTGCAAGCATACAACCGCTCGGCACAATGCCAGGTTGCGGCTCGGAAGGGCATGTGGGCGAGACTTGGTCATTAGACGAGATATTTTTTAAACGTCGAACCTTACCTTGTTTCTAGGACTAACCTTGCCGTAATTACAACCCAAAGTGTGCCAGTAGAGCGTGTACGTAAACAAAGGCTATTAGTTAAGATAATAAAGGTTACTTAACATTGTTTACTATTCATAACACTTATGTATATAATATGTACAAATATTATAAATAGTAAACAAAGTTATGTAGAAAGATTATTATCTTAACTAAAAGCTTTTGTTCAGGCAAGTAAACACGGTAAGCTACATCAAGGTATAGACTAAATTGTCTATTTGCGGAACTGAATTGGTTTTGATTGTATTACAGTAGTTTTCCAAGAATAAGCGTTTGAATGTTTTTATGTAGTTGGATGTTAAAGAAATATTTAAGTAGGTTAGCATAGCCAAAAGTTAAAAGTCATTCATAAAACGAAATATATCATAAAGACACTTTTGTGGATAAAAATTAGTAGTAGTTTATTACACAAAGTCGTGCATTAGTCAAGTATATCAAATAAGAAAAATTATTTGTGATGTATAACAAATATAAGTTTTGCCTCGTATGATATAATGTTTATTTATATCCACACACACACACACACACACATGAACCCCCCTATATATATATATACGCAGACACACACAAATGTATATATATATATATATATATATATATATATATTGTGTCATGGGTCCTGAAGCCTTGGGTAATGTGGAGTGCCCCTATACATTTCTATTACTCTGACCTGGAGCGGTAGTACATTCTATGAGTCAAATAAATCTGTTTGAGATAGTGTTTAGAATGATTATGAACTACGTTAATACAAATAGATATATATCTGTGATAATGAAGTGTTTACACATTTAAAATGATGGTGGAGTTACATTTTGCTCCGTATATGATTGGAGACTATAATTGTTAAACTGACTTCAGAATAATATACTAACAAGAGTTACCATTTTATAAAAGCAACCAAGTAACCAAGCAACCAAATAAAATTGATTTGTTCAGTTTGTATATGAAGTTCATTATCTCAATAGATTTAGCACTTAACCAACATCTAACTTGTAAGACAAAAAGTAACATTTTTCTATCGTATATAATTAGAGACCTTAATTACTAAATTGACGACAGCATAATATCTCAACAAGGGTTGACATTTCAGTAACATTTCTCAATTAAAAATAAAATACAGTGAAAAAGAACAAACAACAAAAAACAAAACAACAACAACAACAAAAACAAAAAACAAAAAAAAATAGTTTAATTACAGTACTTTGAATAGCGTTCTTAATCTGTTCCAAAAGTGTGTCTCTACTTTCAAAAACACACTATCGAAATCTTATTTTAATGAGTTTCAAAGTAATTTTTCCAGCCAAAAATACGGATGATAAAATCAATAAAAAAGTTTTACTTTTCATTATCGATACTTATAATTAAAATCCATGTGTGATGCGTAAGAAACTCACGAAAAGATTAGAAAATTAAATAGACTTCCTCTAATTTGAAAAAAAAAAAAAAGCTGTGCTGAAATTTATCAAATTAAGCTCTATAATATCCTTTGCATATAATTTTTACTTTGACATTGAAGAGCATCTTTTAAAACCTGATATTCTATCTAATGTATTATTGTTCGGATTCTTTCATATCGTCACATTGAATGTGAACAATGGCAGCTAATTTGATAACTGGATACTTCCAATTGCGAAACGTTTTACGAGTCAATTGAAGATTATAGAATTTTATGATGGCGTTTGATCTAATGAGATAATTCACTGATTTATTCAGTCTTTGTAAATTTAAAGTAGTGGAATATTACAAATCTTTAAATATGAAATGATAAACATACTTTATTTTTTCAATTGTGTCATACTACGGTTTCTTAAGCATACTTTTAGGAATAAAATGAAACAACATATACATACACAATGATGTCACTTCTTGTTAGATGTCTTTCTCTCTAATCAAGAATTCTGTATTGTTCGTCGATGTGTGTGCTGGTTATTCAGAAGACCAAATTGCCTCTTGCAGATACGTTCATATATGTGACATTTGAACTATCTATTGTGAACTGCAGTATTTGAAGCGTTTTGATGCCCTTTCACGTATCTAGTCAAATCTCTAGTTGACTTGCACTTAGCAGATTGGTTCTATCTTCGTTCTTGGGTTTGGTGGGATTAACAAAACCAGGTTTTGGTAGAAACCCACGATTACAACTGTTACAGGTCAGGTTACATTGTTGATTGATGGATAACACCATATCACCATGCTTTCAGTGCTTTCGAAAAGTAGGTTTGACTTAGCAGCGATTCAAATGTCGCAGTTCAAGTATGGCACTTCCTTCATGAATGGGTTTACATTACTCTGAATGGTCTATTGACCGGAACTCCCAGTTATTGACATCGATTTCCGCAGACCTTAAGTTAATAAATGTAGTAATTATCGCCAATTAAAAAGTGTTTGCAATAGTCAGTTGGCTTGATTTGGGTTTAGTTTGTAGGTTATTTAATGCCAAATCCATTTTATACTTATAAACAGTTCCATTTCAAACAATTCAGTTTAGCATAAGTACGCAGTTTAAATGTCAAAACAGTTCTATTTCAAACAATTTACTTTAACATAAGTACGCAGTTTAGTTTATTTGATTCTTAGATAGAACCCTATCAGGTACAATTACCCCGGGCCAGAGTGGAACTGGGAGCGATGGCCATAAAATGTTACTCCATATTCCCCCAAAGCTCCAGAATTAGTGGAGCGTTACGATCAGATTGTTTAGTGTCATGTACAGGACACTTGTTGGAGGAATCTTACTCTTCAGCAGGAATGCAGTCGGTCTATTTTACAGCCCCAGCTGACAGGGCCAAATGGTTAGTTGGAACACACATTACATATATGTATACATATATGTAGGCGTTCGTGCGCATATAAAAATTAGAGTATTCTATCACGACTTGGCTAAATCATATTTATTTCCAGTAGATAGCTATTTCTTTAATCAAGATATTTGGATCACATGTCAATGAATGCGCAGATGACTCAACTGGCCAGTTTCTCTCTTGCAAATGTATGCATATATGTGACATTTGAGGAATCTGGTGTGTGGCACATTTTGATGCTCTCTCCTGTTTCTACTAAAATTAATAAATGGCTTTCATGCTTTGCCGTTTATTGAGCGGACGTTCCAACCAAGTGACAGGATTCTGTTTACGTTTGTGTGTTCGAGTGTGATGAACAAACCCGGCTTATAATAGGGACACACGATTACGGGTGTTACAGGTAAGATCAAAGGGGTAACGTCTGCTTTCGTAGGACACGTTTCAGTTTACAATGATCGACACGTTGCAATTCAAATGTAAATCCTTACTTCATGAATCAGTTTACGCCACTCAAACGGCCAGTTGCTCGGAACACACAAATATTGATGCTGATTTTTCTTAGACTTCATGTTATTCTTGATGACATCGTTTAAACATTTTCTCAGCCAATGCTGGTAACGTTTGGTAGCAGTTAGTTCACCATAAAACAGTGTTGCTCAGTCGGCTGGGGCTGTAGAATACATCGATTGCATCTCTGCAGAGGAGTAAGCCCCCCCACACCTCTCAACGACTGTCGTGGATATAACACTAAACAATCTGATGGTGAGTTTCCAGTAATGCTGGAGATTTGGGGAATGTGGAGTACCTCTTTATTGCCATCGCTCCCAGATCCACTCTGGCCCAGAGTAGTAGCACCTGATAGGGTCCTATCTATGGGTCAAATAGAACTAAACTGCGTACTTATGCAAAACTAAATTGCTTGAAATAGGACTTTTGACATTTAAACTGCGTACTAATGCTAAACTGAATTGTTTAAAATACAACTCTCTTGATATTTAACTGTGTGTAAACAAAAAACTATACTTATACGAAATAGAACTGGTTATATGTATAAAAATGGATTTGGCATTAAATAACCAAAAAAGGTTGATATGCCATAAACCCAAACAAACAAACATAAAACAGTGTCTTTAAAAAGTGTCTATTGCATTCCATACTCAACTTCACTGACAATTGATTAATCGTTTTTCGATCGTAGGCCTCGAAGGAACCTGATAATCAGGTGTAAATGAGTTCCAGTTCATTCTTAGAATTAAAAATAAATAAATAGATACAATGTAATGTTGAAAATATACTAAAGATTACAATGAAACATTTACAAATGAATCCGATTTCGGCATTAAATAACACATAAGGAGTTGATATGGCGTTAAACAGTCAGTAGTTCTTGACTCACAGTTATCGACTTTCTCAGCTGATCCTGGTGACAAATGCCGCTGGTCATCTCGCCATAAACAATAACTTTGGAAGTCTGTTAACCTCTATTTTTACGACAAATGATAATGCATCTGATGGCTGGTTGGTTGATTGGTTGTGTTTTAAGGCATATCAACTCTTGAGAGTTATTTAATGCCAAATATCACACACACACACACACACACACACACACACACACACACACACACACACACACACACACACACACACACACACATATATATATATATGTGATTTATTTGTGAATAGTTTGTAGGTTACATTATTTTAAAATCTGCCAGAGCTCATTTGCTTGCACACAGTTAAATGGTTTCAAGTATTGTTATCTAATACTAATAACTCTATTTAGTATTCAACAGTTGTTACTTCACAGTTAAACGGATTCAAATGTTGATATCTAACACTAACAATTCTATTCAATGATTTGTTTGCACACATTTAAAGGTTTTTTATGTAGAGTAAATAATTAAATAATTCTATTTGATCCATAGATGGGATCCTTACAGGTACTACCACTCCTGGTCACAGTGAACCTGGGAGTAATGGAAATGAAAGGTTACTCCACGTTCACAAAAGCTCCTCAACTGGACTTTCACCATCAGATGATTTAGTGTCATATCTAGGACTCTCGTTGGAGGATGTTCCACTCCTCTGCGTATTCTCCTATCCCAGCCGACAGGGCAGGTAACACATCTGGCATGTTATCAACCACTTTTCAGTGCGAGAACTCATAGTCCTCAGGAGACTCTCATATTCAGAAATTAATGACTCCAAACTAATTTCTAAATTTATTCGAAGGAAGCCTTGATGGAATTTTTCTCGCACTTTAATAATAGGTAGTAATTTACTAAGCTTTTTTTTTTCTTAGATGTGGTTCTTGACCGAATGAATGGGGCAATCAATGAGACTCGAACTCATTCGTGACGGTTTGCTTATCTAGCTTGTTAACCATTACACCACCGGAGATGCTGATGTCGGAAATAGTCCAGATAGGTATATGTTGAGGACACAAGATTCGTATACGCTAAGCTTGGTAATTCGTCAGTCTGATTAATAAAATAAAGCAATTTTAATAATATAATACAAATAAAGTCATGTGATCGATTGAAGATTTATTTTTGATTAATTGGAGATCTATGCTACCTCGCCAAATGATTTTTGTTTATTTCGTTGTTAAGAAAAAAACCTGTTACCTTTTCATTTAAAGGAAAACACTTTACAGCTTAGCAAATCCAGATTGCCGGCATCACTATTTTTATGTTGTAGGGATACAATAAATAATTATCTCCCATAGATGATTGGTATGTCCAGTAGGATGTCACATGACAGTCATAGAAACCCATTCTCAGTCCCTTTTGCCTTTGTTCTTTGAACAGCATGGACGTTGTCTCTGACTCTACCAGTGAACGGTAAAGCCTCATGACTGTCTTTTACCTCCTAATTAAGTAAACCTTTTGCTATTTTGTTCCCCTTTCTCCATACTGCTTGTCTATGGTTACAATATGGGTACAGTTCTCACTATCGGGACACGTGTGTGTATTCTTTCTTTATAATATCATCTGCATGTATATTGTGCTTATAAATATTATATGTGTAATTTGAGTTTATTTTACTTTTCCTTCTGTTTTGTGTTAGTATATAACGGATATCGTTTAAGTGTGGGGAAACGACTAAATATCTTCCCTAACACCAAAGATATCGATAGTTCTTTGAGATACTTATACTGTCTAACATAAATTTTGTTCTTGAGAGTATATGTTATTTTCTTTAATTGCTTATGTGGTAAAAGTATATGAAATTACCATTATTCTTCAAACTTTGCTTGTGTGTTTTAAATAATGAAATTTAAAAATATCCAGTATATCTAAATCTCCGGAGGGGGTGTCCTCGTGGTGTAATGGTTAAAGCAATGGACTGCGGAATCGTAGTAAGCGAGTTCGTACTCAAGTCGCGCTATTACGTTCACTTTCGGGCAAATACCCTTGGGAAAGGTATGAACCCCCTTATCCCCCCAGCTATGGGTTAAATAGTACCACTACTGTTCCTTCTTGGAGAATGGCTTTGGCATTAAATAACCAACAAAGGTTGATATGCCATTAAACAAAGAAACCAAACCTAGAAACCTAAATGTTCGCTATCACTACTAAGTTTTAAAGTTATTCAACGAAGCTTTGATGTAATCTTACTAGGAACTTGATATCTCTGTAATAGGTTTTCCAGTTTTAGAGAAGGTTTGGTTTTATGGCATATCAATCGTTGTAGGTTATTTAATGCCAAATCTATTTTTATACATATAAGCAGTTCCATTTCAAATAATTCAGTTTAGCATAAGTACTTTCTTGTTTACACATAATTAAATGTAAAATCAATGCTATTTTAAACAATTCAGTTTATCATAAGTACACAGTTTAATTGTCAAAACAGTTCTATTTCAAACAATTCAGTTTAGCGTAAGTACACACTTTTTTTATGCTTACACGCAGTTAAAGGTAAAGTTGTTCTATTTCAAGCAATTCAGTTTAGCATAAGTACACACTTTAGTTCTATTTGACTCATAGATAGGACCTTATTAAGTGCTACCACTCTGGGCCAGAGTGGAACAGGGAGCGATGGCTATAAAGGGGTTTAGCGCATTCCTCAAAGCTCCAGCATTACTGGAGCGTCACCATCAGATTGTTTAGTGTCATATCCAGGGCACTCGTTGGGAGAGTCTTACTCCTTTGCAGAGATGCTATTCGGTGTCTTCTTCAGTCTTTGCCGACTGGGCCAAGATTTCAGAGGAGGAAAGCAATATGCAAAGACACAAAATTAATGGTGTTCTTGTCAATTGCTCAGTCTGACCAAAGCCTTCTCTCGAAACTTTCAAAAGCATAGTTTTTTAAAATTTTAAATGCAATGATGATTTTCTGGATTAAAAATACTATCTTTTAACTGCACACTACAGATGTACACAAAGTTATCAACGAGTCTCATTTTTGAATCATAAACTCGGTGTAAGGTTCCCCGTGAGCCAGTGTAAGCATAACTTCTGTATTTTTTTAGATTGTCAAACCAAATGCATTATAGGCCCTCGAAAAATATCCTTTAATCATCTCGTTTTTAGAATGCGTAACGATGACTACGTCATCAATGCAGAGAAGATCCCGAACTTACTCGGCAAGTCTTTCAATTTAAACAGCGCAAATTGAAAACATTTCTAGATGATCAAAAACGCAAACCCCAACATCACAACCTTTATGAGCAACACCAGAATTGGTTGGAAACAGCGTATCTCTTTGCTTGACGCCAGCATCAATAGCTATCGGCTTTAATAACACATAATTGAAATTGAACAATACCTTCATATCAATATGTAATTTCCTAGAAATATCCACGAAATCAAAACAAGCAATCTTTTCTAAAATTTCCCAAAGCACACAATGATTAATTGTATCAAATACAGTACCGCGCGAACGTATTTGGTCACTTTTGACCATTGTAAATTTCTACTAATTGCCAACTTATGATTTGATGTTTTATAGTTTTGATGGCCTCTACTCATTCTCTTATTTCCAAGTCCTCCAGTCTCTATACCAATCCTTTCGTAACTTTACCGAGGGAACCAATTACAACTGGTATCATCGCCACTTTCATGTTCCATTTTTTTCAGTTCCATTGCAAGTTCCATGTACTTATCTTTCTTCTCGCTTTCTTTGAATTTTACTCAGTGGTTCTCTCTTTTTCTCTTCTTTTTTTGTTGACTATCTGGTCTGGTCATCAGGTCGAGATTAAGTGATCCGTTTGTTTCCCAAAACCCCAGAGAAGTTTGTGCGTCTCATTCTCCGGGACATATTCTAGGTTATGCATTTACCATTTGTTCGTATGGTCAAATTTCAGTTTCTTGCACAATTCTCAGTGGATCACCTTCCCCCACCCTTTCGTGTCTAGTCTTATGCTCTTTCTGTGCTAATTTGCTGCATTCGCTTATAACGTACATTTGCTATTTTGTCACGTCTTATCTATCTTTACTAAGATATAATTATGATTATGGCGTTGTTTTGTGCCGCTATTAGAAGAGATTCAGTTCCTCTCTTAAGGTTTCCTCTTTTTAGTCCCGTTCAAGTTTTCTCTATAATTACACTGGTTTACAAAAATAAATTTTTGGTCTGACGCAAGAATGGGGATAGGTGTTTTCTGTTAATTTGGGTGTGCTGAATTCAAATTTATAAATAGTTTTGCTCTATCACCTCTAGTTTTCTGGCTTTTAAATAGTCTCATTTTAGTATAAACAGAGAATATATGTGCATATTTCAAGAGTTGTAGCAGCTTATAACAGATAAAACAGGATAGATAAAGAACACTGATTGGATCAATATACTTGGATGACACAATTACACAATTCATAGTACCACAGACAGTCAAAAGTGTGTTTTCTTAGAAGATCTGGTGTATTTTGTCTCAGGGATGTCACGCAAGAGCATCCAGCAGAAGTCTCCCATAATGCCGGGCTTTCATTTGACTTGATAGTTGCTCTCGAAATCCCTGGGAATTTTATGCATCTCATTCTCTACAACGGTAGTACAAGACTTCTTACCTTTTCTATGTAACTCTATCTTTATTGCGTAAAACAATCTGTTATCTAATATCCGTGTTTCCGTTTTCATTAGTGACCCTTTCCTGGGCCACAACATACATATATCATAAAGTAGTTTGGTCAAATTTCAATTTCTTGCATCTTTCCCACTTAGTTGTGTCCCGTTATATTAGTTTGATGCATTCAATTATTAACCGTTTCATATTTATCAACTCATAACCTACACTTGCTATTATGTTGGGTATTATTTATTTTTGCTTTAGTATAACTGGTCCTTTTGGCATTGTTTTGCGCTGCTATTAGAAGAAATTTTGGAGGTGCCCGTGGTGTAATGGTTATCGTCGTTGGAAATGGACACGGCGACACGAGTTCAAATCCTGGACGAGGCTGATTGCATTTCACATTGCACTAATACCCTTGGGAAAGGTATGAATCCAATTATTCTCCCTCCAGCTATGGGTAAAATAGTAGGACAGACTGGGTTCTTCAGCCTTGGTTAGGCAATTAGTCTAGGAGAAGGAAAACTCTGAATTGAAACCTGTTAAACTCCGCTTAAAAATTGACCTTGTGTCATATCCTGCCCGAGCGGAGGGGTTGGTAAATAGGATTAGAAGAGATTCAGTTTTTCTGTTAAGGCTTCCATTTCTTAGCCAGGTCTTCTCATGTGGGATTTCACCATTTTGTTGCTTGAAATATCCATACAGTTGTTTTACTTACAATATTTGTTTCTTAGTTTTTGCTTTCCTGCTTTCTTTATGTTAGTACTGTTATTGGCTACTGTAGTTAGTTTTTCTTTGTTCTTTTAAATGTAGTCTTTGAGTCGTCGTATTGATGAATCCACGCTACTTTCACTGATGATTTCCTTTTCTCTTCGCGTTCTGATTCTTTCGTGATTTGGCAAATTCTGTTCCTTCCGTTATTTCTCTTTTTCTACTTTTTATTAAGAGCATGGCACCTTTTTCTATGTCAAATTCTATTCCTGGTCGTATATTCTAGTTGTTTGTATCAGAATCTCCAATTCTTTGTCATTTTTTCGCAAACAGCTTGATGTCGTCCATATACCTATGCTGATTAATGTTTTCTTGTGATTTTGTAGATTTGTTGCCCCAGGGTACTTCCTAAGTATGTAATTGAGTGGAATCATTGCTGTTACCAATAGTAATACCGAAAGTCCATCTATATCCCTGGAAGATGCTTCCTTGGATTTTCACCTCTGTTAAAGTTTTTCCTCTTTCTGTTAATTCCACTTTCCATTTTTCATGGCTACTGAGATGAATTTTATGACTTTGTCGGATATCTTGTACATTTTTCAGACAATCTACTCTCCAAGATTGCGTAATCATATCATTGGGTTTCTTGTAATCAATGCACGCCATGGCAACATTTTTTCGCCTCACTATGCTCTCTTTATAGATGTGATGATCAATGTACAGTAATTCACCTTTTCCTCTTGTTCTTTTGTGATACCCTTTCTATTCTTCGGAAGACAGTTCACAGCATACATGTGAGCAATAGAACACCTTAATTTTCCACATCATATGTAGACACGTTATCGGTCTATATTTGCTGGGGATGTTTTTTTGGGGTTTTTTTTGTTGTTGTTGGGTCTTTCTAGATCAGGGTATTTTCCCCCTTAATTATCCATTCGAGCATTCTTGCTTCTTCTAAGCTGCTACTCAGTTGAAGAGCCAATATGTCACGGATGGACATGAATTTTTAAAATTAGAATTCATGTATCCTGTCACAGCCAGGCGTTTTCCAATTCGGTACTCTCTTTTGTGTTACTTCGAGTCCTTGAAATTCTTTATCATGTTATTTATCCATTCGGCTTTTCTGTTATGTTCTTTCTTATCCTATATTTTACTCCAACTTTTTTTCTTTGCTTCCTTTGCACCCGGTTGTTACTTTGTTCTGGTGCATTATCCACCTACTTGATGGTTGAATGTTCTTTCGTTATTTTGGAATATCTTGTTTTGTTTTTATTGCTGGACACTGTCTCGATACCTTTTAAGTCTCCCTGTTCTCGCCAATATCTTTTGATTTATCTCAAGTTGCACTGTTAGACTTGCCTACTGTTTCGTTTTGGTCTTTTCATCCCCCAAAATCTCGAAGTGTTTTTCCTTCCTAAGCACTTTTGCTTGTCGCAGTTTCTTTACCTGTACTTAAAGCCTAATTTTACATCTAGGTTTTGTATTTCTGCTCGGGTTTCTAGGGGGAATACTAATTTTATCACTGAGTGGTTTCGCGCCTGCATAAATTTGCTAATTTAATTCTGTTGGGATATTTGGTTATAATTTGTTTATCTATGTTAACTTTTTTCCAGTCTTGGTTGCTGAGAGATGGTAATGTTTTCAGTCATGATTTTCTTTGTTAACTCTATAATTATTTTGTCTTCTTGTGTTAACATTTGTTTTGTGGCGCTGGGGTCTGTAGTGTTTCGGTTTTCACCATTTTCCGCTTCAAATCGGTTAGGAGTTTCTTGCTTTTCAGTATTTAGTGTTTTGATTCGGGTTGGGGGATTTTGTTCATATTCTTCACTATTACTTGTTCAGATATTTCTACCATTGAAAAGTCAGAAAATCAACCTTTCTTTAATATTCTAGCTTGGTCAGCAAGTTTTCGGCTTGTTGTATTAAATGTAGTGGCTTCTGCCAAAATTTCTATCATTCTTTTTCTATAGCTACATTGTGCTGGATTGCGCTTAAAATAACAGTCAAATTCATTTTGGTTGTCTAATCTGGTCCATTTTTTCTCTTGGTGTCTCAGGCTTGAGTTGTTGTTTTAGTCATTGTTTGTGTACCTGAACTTAGAACAACCAACATTCACAGGATGTCGGTAGGTCCCCTATGCTGGCTATCAAGGGAGTATCTGTTGATCAGGACACTCAGATCGGTAATCTGAGTCCCACGTTAATTTGGATTAGGATTTTCCTTATTCATGGGTAGTATAAAGTGACTCTACCAGAGCCAGGACCAGGGGTTAATTATGATATAAGCTCCTGTCATAGATGTGACCTGGTATTCTTCAGAAGAATACACTTCAGCAAGCCACCAAAAAACGACACTTATACCTTTGAAATATGTTTCAACGCAAAAGTTTTATTCATAATTTTTTGGCTTGAAACCATGTATTTAAATTCAGAGAGCGTTCATTTGGGGTCTTTTGGGGTGACAAGACTTATTCATGTGTTCCTTTTGTTTTTCTTTAACCCCAGTTCTTCCTCATCTCCTACCAATTTTCAATTTTCGGCTGTAGGATTCTAAGTTAAAGTGAAGAAAACAATAATTAAATTTTACACATATTCATTTGATTATAAACACAGTGGCAAAACAAATTAGAGATAATGTAGCTTAAGGTTTGGACTTCAGCTTTCAATGTGATTAATTTTATTCATATTTTTGGTCAGATTAGGAAAATTATTATTTGTTTTTCATACTAGTTTTAACTGGTGGGTTTCCATTGGAGACTGAGTGACCAAGTCTTAGGTTTCTTGGACACTTTTAAATGTTCTAATTGATCTTGGCAGTGATGTAGTTATGATAGTTTCGATTCTGCCTCTGATCCCAAATTACTCCAGCCTCCTTTTCAAGCCCTTGCAGGATCGTTCCAAACGTGCCAACTACATTTCGTATCACCATTTTCCTGACCTTTTTCAGCTCTCTGCTAAGATCCAAGTATTTCTTAATCTTTTTGCTTTCTTTTATTTTCACTCCGTGGCTGACTGGTACAGAAAAATCCACTCGATGACAAGGTTTTTTTTCTTGTTGATTAACACTAAGTTTAACCTTCTGGTCTGGATTGGATGATCCATTTGTATCTCATAATCCCATAGGATTTGACTATTTCATTCCTTTTGAGTTGTTCACGCTGTCATTTGTTGTCGGTCTTTCACTGGAATCTTAGTGACTGCAAGTTTTCCCAAGTTTGAGTATCCTAGCCGATCTTAACAATGCTATGTTCTATTTGGTCTGGATTTTTCCTCGGATTTCCAATTCCTCAAGTTTCCTTTCCAAACCTTTAATATTGTTGTTGTTTTATTGGATGAATATATATTGAATAAGTCACCACAAGTAACCAAAGGATTTCATAAAATCACGGATGAATTTACTGATTCTATGAAATCCTTGACTAAAACAGGGTTTTCATGAAATTAATGAAATGTTTCCTTTGAAAATTATTATCATTATTCCTTGAGAGTTTTTACATCAGTGTTAGCTGATTGTCTTTCACAGGAGTTTAAGTAACAACAAGTTTCCCCAAGTCTCCAGGACTCTTCTCAGTATTCTGGGCGATCTCAACAATGCTGTAGTTTCGATGGTTTCCTCTCGTCCTCTTATTTCCAAGTCCTCCAGTCTCTTTATTAATCATTTGGTGACTGTACCAAGAGCACCAATTACAATTGGTATAAACGTCACTTTCATATTCCACATTTTTCGTCAATTCTCTAGCAAGGCCGAAGTATTTACCCTTCTTTTTACTTTCTTTGAATTTTACTCAGTAGTCAGCCGGGACAGCAAAGTGCACAATTTTGCAAGATCTCTTTTTTTGTTGATTATTATGAGATCTGGTCTTCTGGCTGAGATTAGGTGATCAGTTTGAATGTCAAAATCCCCGAAGTGTTTGTGTGTCATTCTCCAGGACAGATGTTGGATTGTGCATGTACTATTTGTTGTATGGTAAAATTTAAATTTCTTGCACACTTCCCAATTAATCACTTTGCCTACACCAAGTCTAGTCTTTTACCTTTTCTGTGCTAATTTACTGCATTCGCTTATTATGTGATTGATGGTTTCGTCTTTATCACCACATAACCTACATTTACTGTTTTGTTGCGTCTTATCTATTCTTGCTTTGATACGATTGGTTCTTATAGCATTGTTTTGTGCTTTTATCAGGAGGGATTCTGTTTCTCTCTTAAGGTTTCATTTTCTTTGCCACGTCCACATTTTCTTGTGTGAGATGTCGCTTATAAGTCGCTTAAAACATCCGTTGAGTTTTGCTTCCCATTTTGTTTTCTAGTTATTGTCGTTCTGTTGTTCCTCACGTCAGTATTGTTTCTGGTGGCTATAATTAGTTTTCCTTCACGCATTTGTATGTAGTCTTCAAGTCATTGTACTGATGCATCAAATCTTTCTTCAGAATTGGCAAGTCCTCTTTCTCCTCCTTTTCTTGACACATATAATCAGTCAATGTCATCTCTGGGATGTAACGCCTTACGCATGGTCATTAATTTTCTTATTCTCATGTCCATTTGTTTAAGTTCTTCTCTGGTCCACTTCAAGAATGGTCCCAAATATTTCACAGGGGTGGGGACAGCCCAGGTATTTATTCCTTTGATAAGGTTTCAGCCATATAGTTTTGTCTCGAGTAGCTTTCTGGTTCTCCTATTATTATTATTATTATTATTATTATTATTATTATTATTATTAACTCATTAGAGTTTTTCACATTAGTGTAAGCTGGTGGTCTTTCACTGGAAATTGAGTGACAGCAAGTCTCCTCAAGTCTCCAGGACTCTTCTCAGTATTCTGGCCGTTTTCAATAATGCTGTTGTTTGGATGGTCTCCTCTCGGCCGCCAACTTCCAAATCCTCCTGGCCCTTTAAAAATCCTTTAGTTACCGTGCCAAAAGCAGCAATCACAATTGGTATAATTGTCACCTACATGTTCCATAGTTTTTTCAATTCTCTAGCAAGGTCAAGGTACTTATCATTCTTTTCACATTCTTTCAGTTTTATTCTGTGGACAGCCGGGACAGCAAAATCGACAATTTTGCAGATTTTCTTTTTTTTGTTGTTGATTATTATAAGGTCTGGTCTTCGAGCCGATATTTGGTGATCCGTTTGTATGTCAAAGTCCCATCAGAGTTTATGTATGTCATTTTCTAGGACAGGTGCTGGGTTGTGCATATACCATTTGTTGGCACGGTCAAATTTAAATTTCTTGCACATTTCCCAGTGGATCACCTTGCCCACCTAGTTGTGTCTCGTCTCGTACTCCTTCTGTGCCAATTTGCTGCATTCGCTTATTATGTGGTTTCATCTCTCTCACCACATAGCCTACATTTGCTATTTTGTTGCATCTTATCAATCCTCGCCTTGATATGATTTGTTCTTATGGCGCTGTTTTGTGCTGTCATTAGGAGAGATTCTGTTTCTCTCTTAAAGTTTCCTTTTTTTTTAGCCATGTCCAGGTTTTGTCATGTGAGATGTTGTTTATTTGTCGTTTAAAACGCACATAGAGTTGTTTTCCTACCCTTTTTGTTTCCTAGTTATGGTCATTCAGTTATCTATCGTGTTGTCAGTATTGTTTCTGATGGTCGTAATCAATCCAAGTTCGTGTTTTTTATGTAGTCTTTGAGTCGTATTATTATTATTATTATTATTATTATTATTGTTATTATTATTATTCCTTCTCGAGTTAATCACACCAGCGTTAGCTGATGGTTTCTCACTGGAGTTTTAGTGACAAAAAGTCTTCTCAAGTCTCCAGGAATCTTCACAGTATTCTGACTGATCTAAACAATGCTGCAGTTTGGATGGTCTCCGCTCGTCCTCTTATTTCCAACTCCTCCAGTTCTTGTACCAATCCTTTGATGACTGCACCAAAAGTACCAATTACAATTTGTATGATCGTCATTTTCCTTTTCCACAGTTTTTTCAATTCCTTAGGAAGGTTCAGGTACTTATCCTTCTTATCCTGTAGTCAGCCGAAAGATTAAAGTCCACAATTATGTAAGTTCTCTTTTTTGGCCCAGCGGTTAGAGTGTTCGCCAATGGCCCGGGAGACCTGGGTTCAATCCCAGGTCGAGTCATACCAAAGACTTTAAAAATGGTACTTGATACCACCTTGCTTAACACTCAGCATTATAAGGTACGGTTCAAGGGTAAAGTGGAGCAATCCTGGGAATGGAGTAGCGCCCTCCCCTACACCTTGGTGTAGTAGCTATCGAAAAGGGAGCCTTCGGGTCACCCTCGACTATGGTCGCTAACTTTACTTACTTACTTATTACAAGATCCGGTCTTCTGGCAGAGATTAGGTGATCCATTTTTTTTTTGGTCAAAATCCAAGAGGAGTTTATGCGTCTCATTCTCCAGGACAGATTCTGAGTTGTGCATTTACTATTTGTCTGCATAGTCAAACTTCAATTCCTTGCACAATTCCCAACAGATCACTTTGCCCACCCAATCGAGTCTAGTTTTATACTCTTTCTGTGCTAATTTGCTGCATTCGCTTATTATGAGATTGATATTATTATTAGTATCAAATTATTATTATTATTATTATCGTAATTTGCTATATTCATAAATAAAGAGTACTCAATATCGGTAATAGAACATAAGTAGATCTAAGTTAGGAGAGCGCAGACACATAGTCAACAGCATTTGATGATTACACAGGGAAGAAACTCACTGTAACCAGACGCCTTGTTCTTAGTTTATATACTGCTCTGTCAACTGGACATTGAGCACTTCCATTTTTAACTTTCAACTGTCATATTTTATATATATATATATTATTTCGGAGTCTGTCTTAACTGATGTCCACCAAGGCTGATTTCTAAATTTCGTTTCTTTAACCAACAAATTCAAAACAAACCACTTCACTGAAAGTTCAGGTTTTGGCATAGTGATTCAAATAATGGCGTCTTTTTCATTGTTCATTGAATTAAAAATAAACATTTCTTTACAAAACCGTCGTATAATGGCGTCATTTTCATTCATAAATAAATAAAAAATATTTCCATAGAAAACCATTGTTTTGCGATAATGATTAAAATTATGGTGTTTTTTAAGGTTTTTTTTTTTATCAATGGATTAGAAATAAACATTGTGGTGACCAATAAATTAATCTCAATGAGAACCATTTATAGCTATAGAACGCTCCGATGTAATTATCAACGCGTTACGGGACGTTCCAACTCATTTTCCAACCAGTCAAATTCACGTCCACTTTTTTTTTAAATAGCGTCACTTTGCTAGAGCATGTCTTTAGCGTCATTTTAATGGATTCATTCTTCGATTCATTAATTGTATAAATTCAGGCAACAGTTATTAAATAGTCAGTTGAGATTCGGCATTTAATTGACGAGTACCTTCAGTCTACGACATTTCGACTCAAACGCCAGGGACGTTTTCTTCGCTGAAGACAAACATCTACAAGTTATCACGTGGTGTAATGGTTATCGTCACAGGATATGGACACGGCGATCCGTGTTCAATTCCTGGACAAGACTGATTGCATTTCACATAGCACTAATACCCTTGGGAAAGGTATGAATCCAATTATTCTCCCTCCAGCTATGGGTACATAGTAGGGTAGACTAGGTTCTTCAGCCTTGGTTAGGCAATTAGTCTAGGAGAAGGAAAACTCTGAATTCAAACCTGCTAAACTCCGCTTAAAAATTGACCTTGTGTCATATCCTGCCCGAGCGGAGGGGTTGGGTAAATAGGATCACGTGGTTTTCTTGAACAAGAATGCCACTCCACTCATTAGACGTCAGTCGGATAACATTTGAAAATGACTGAGTGACCTTTAACAAATGAAGACAACAAAATGTGAATTGGAACAAGTACAACGTGGGCACTCTTTCTCTCTCTCTCCCTATCTCTCTCTCTTCCCTTCTCTCTCCCCATCTCTCTCTCTCTCTCTCTCTCTCTCTCTCTCTCTCGCTACGGATAAACTTTCTCTTTGGCCTTAGGAACTCATCTACCCGTTTACCAATCACTCAAGTTGCACCCGTTGCTGACACCCTGCGACTCGCTCCACACTCTGAACTAACTTTTGTACCAAGGTCAGTTCAAATTAATTATTGTTAATATTATATGCTCTCCTATCTTCTCTTCAAATATTAAGTGCTTGGAGGTATTGACACAAGGCTATCCTTTCACAGCACCCCCACAATATTTCCATAGAAATCGTTGTTTTGTAAAAGTAATTCAAATAATGGCAACTTTTTCATTGATCAACATATTAACAATGAACCTTTTCATATAAAACCATTGCTTTGCAAAAGTAATTCAAATAATGGCGATTTTTTCTTTGATCAACGTACTAAAAATAAACCTTTTCATAGAAAACCATTGTTTTGCGATCGTAATTTACATAATGGTGTCTCTTTCATTGATTAACATACTAAAAATAAATATTTTCATAGAAAACTAATGTTTTCTGATTGTTACTCAAATAATGACGCGTTTTTTGGTGACCAGGTTTTATGTATTTATTTACGATTTCCTAGTAGACCTCAAGGTTGATAAGTAGAGAAAACCGAAAATTCTTTGTCAAATCTGAGAAATCGGCAGTGGATCACTTGAAATTGGTCCAGTAGGTAATGAAGTTATCAGCCGAGCAGTGTTTTGAGTGGCAATAACTCTCAAGATCTCGAGAAATTGGAAGACTTGTACGCAAGATTTCCAAGACGCCTGAGAGATAACATCTGATGCAATCGATTTGATTTCAAAATCCTTCAACATGCCCATCAAAAAAATAAATTCGGCGACCTTAGTCGAGGATGACCCGAAGGCTCCCTTTTCAATAGCTACTACACCGATGTGTAGGATAGGGAGATACTCCTTTCCATGGATTGCTCTACTTTATCCTTGATCCTTACCTTATAATGCTGAGTGTTAAGCAAGGGAGCATCAAGTACCGTTTTTAAAGCTTTTGGTGTGACTCGATCTGGGATTGAACCCTGGTTTCCCAGACCATTGGCAAACACTCTACTCATTAGGCCAATTACTTGTTCATTATTTATCCAAGACAAGTTTTTTCAACGGCTTTTCGAAGTATCAGGTGTGCTAGACAAGAAATCAAAATTTTATTACAATTTGACTCCTGAAAAGACATGATTTTTAAGATGATGTCTAAGATGCTCGTCAGCCAAATCCTTTAAAACTCAAGTTATATGTTCATTAATCATTTTGAACAAGGTTTTTGAATTGGATTTGTTCTAGCAAGCTGTTGTAACCTTGTTAGTGGATAGAAATAAAGACACTAGAGAGGAAATGGGTTAAACAATATATTAACAAAGAACAGTAGTATAAACATATACAAACATATACAAATGAGAGGGTTACCAGCGAGACTATTCGGTCCGACTGTCGGGGCTGTCTGCTGGAATATAGATTTCTACCCAAGATCAGTACCTGCTGCTATTTATAGCTGGGAGAGTTCATGCGTGCGTGGGTAAATTACCATAACACAAGCATGCTTAATAATATACTAAAGGTCTATTGCAGTTTGATGACTGGAAAGGTTTAGGTATTTACCCAAGCTGTTCGCTATAGAAAAGGTTTGTCAAAAGGTCAATTCTTAAGTAAGTTACCGTTGGTTTTGAATTCAGTGTCTTTAGTTCTTCTAAAATGGTTGCTGTTACAAAGCTAAGGGAGATCACTCTACCCTACTATTTACCCATGGCTGGGTGTAGAAGAGATGGATTCATGCCTTTCTAAAGGACATTTGTGCGAAGTAAAACGCATGTGGCCTCATCAAGCATTTGAAGTCGGCTTGCCAAGACTATTTTCTAAAACAATAACCGTTACAACACCTCCCTCACTTCAATGTTAAGGATAGCATCCAAGATGCCCACTAGCCAGATCCCTATCACGCCCATTACGCGTTCATTTATTTATTTTCAAGTTTTCTAGACTATCAGGTATGCTTAATCATGTACTAAAAGTCTACCGCAGTTGAATAAAAAGAAGCATTATTTTCAAGATGGTGGCCAAGATGGCTGATGGCCAAATCCTTGAGATATCCGTTACTTGCTTATTTTTCATTATAGAAAAATATTCTTAGCGGTATTTTGCAGTTTCAAGTGGGTTTAATTATATAAACAAGGTCTACTAATCTGTCTACGGGTGATGTTTAATTTGAAAGATGACATCCAATAAATGTTCTCATCCATGTTTTATCTAGTTTTAATGCTTCAAAATATCTAGCTGGAGGAGTCTCTGTAGCGTAGTGGCGAACATTGTAGTTAACAAGTTTGAGCTCCAGTTGTGCTATTACATTCACTTTCGGACTAATAATCTTGGGAAATATATGAACTCACTTATCCACCTCGTCCCCGTTATGAATTAGACTATACCACAACTGTTCTTCTACAATGATGGTTTTGGTATTAGATAACCCATATATATGCCATTAAAAACAAAAAAGAAAGAAATATTCGAGTAAAATATTCCTCTCATAATAGTTGTCTGATTCAGTGAGGTATATTAAAAGTGCAAATGTTTTCACCTAGTACTTCTCTTTAGATAAATAAAATTAAAAATAACCGATTTTTGGCAAGAACGAGTTTTTTTTTTAAATCTTACACACATGTGTACCCAAAAGTTCTTCTGCGATTAACACTTTTTGCCCTGTTAAGTATTTGGAAAAATCTACGTAGTATATTTTACTTTAATCATATTTCATTTGGTAAGACTACTTTATAAAATACAAAATGTTTTATTTCTTACATTTCTTCAATGGATCTTCAGTGATGTTTTTCTTGGGTTCCCGGGGGTGGGGGATGTCTTGCAACATCAGACCCTCTCGCCCAAACGACCCAGTTGGACCAGATTTTATATTTCCAACTTCCATACCGACAGCCCCTCCATGCATACTGTTCGCGACGAGAAATCTTATTCAAATGGCTTAAAAACATCTCTATTTATGGTATTTACTATTTTCGGACGGTAGCCAATCAGAGAATTGTTTTTGAGAGCTAACGTTTTCCTTAAAAAATCCTTTTTTTTCCCTCCCTTTGGAGAAAATCACTTGGTACCCAAGTACTCTTCTATTCACTAGTTAATTTCTAAAAAAATATAAAACTAGCGACGACCTTTATTATATTTAAATTAAAGCATCACACATATATACACTCAACGTATATATATATATATATATGATGAGTAACGCTATTCCTTAAAGAAAGAAAAATGAATATAACGAACAGATTGTAAAAAGAAAAAAGAATAAATAAATAAAAACAGAATTAAAAAAATAAAATAAGACCATGCTTGCTCTTATATGAAAGAAGCAAGCGATAAAAAATGAATAAATCTAGCGACAACCTTTTCTATAGTTAAAATAAACGTTACAGATGTACACACACACTCAATGTAATATATGACAGATTATATAATGAATAAAAAGGTTTGTTTTACGCTATTGACTAAAAAATTAATGATTAATATAACGAACCGGGCCATTGGCCTAATGAATAGAGTGTTGGCCTATAGTCTGGTGTACCGGGGTTCAATCTCAGGTCGAGTCATACCAAAGACTCAAAAAAGGGTACTTGATGCTCCCTTGCTTAACACTCATAAGGGAAGGATCGAGAGTAAAGTGGAGCTATCCAGGGAAAGGAGTAGCACCCTACCCTACCTCGGTGTAGTAGCTATTGAAAAGGGAGCCTTTGGTTCACCATCGACTAAGGTCGCCAACTTTATTTATAACGAGCGGTTTGCCAAAAAAAAAAACCCTAAATATGGAAACTCGACAAGCCATTTTTTACTTTTTCATTTTGAATCTGGGGGAGGTATACACATTTTATACTATCTTGCCTTATTTTTCGGCATTATAGGTATGTATCCTTTATTTGACTTTTCTTTTTCATGTGTGAATTTAAAATTACGCTATTCGTTAAAAAATAAAATGACGAATATAACGAACGTTTTGCGAAAAAAACAAAAACAAAAAAACAGCTAAATATAAAAACTCGATGAGCTTATTTTTTCTTTTCTTTCTTCTACCCTTTTGTTTTCTATTTTTGAGGGATTATGTACATATTTTATTATATTGCCTTATTTTCCAGTATTATAGCAATGTATTTTTTAAACTTTTTTCTATTAATTTAGTATTTACAATTATAATTTTTCTTTTCGGTTTCCTCGTCACTATTTTTGCCCAGTCGGTTGGGGCTGTAGAATACACCGACTGCTTCTCTGCAGAGGGGTAAGACCCACCCAACGAGTGTCCTGTATATGACACTAAACAATATGATGGTGAGGTTCCAGCAATACTGGAGCTTTGGGGAATGCGGAGTACCCCTTCATTGCCATCGCTCCCAGATCCACTCTGGCCCGGAGTGGTAGCACCTGATAAGGGCCCTATCTATGGGTTAAATATACTTATGCTAACAGTATACTTATGCTAAACTGAATTGTTTGAGTAAACTGAATAGCTTGAAATAGAAATGTTTTTGATAATTAAACTGTACTTACATTTAAACTGAGTGCTGATGCTTAACTGAATTATTTCAAATAGAACTGTTTTTCGACATTAAAACTGTATTTATATTTAACTGAATTGTTACATATAACTGCTTGAATAGTTTGAAATAGAAATGTTTTTGACAATTAAAATGTGTACTTATGCTAAACTGAACTGTTTTAAATAGAACAGATTATTTACATAAAATGGATTTGGCGTTAAATAATCTACAAAGGTTGATATGCCATAAAACCCAACAAACCAACCAATCGTCACTATTTCCAAACCCAGCTATCCGCCCTTAGAATCCATAACCAGTACGTTGCTCTTTCTGCGGAGCTGGTAATATTTTTCAGGGCCTTTCTTTTTGATGCCCCTGTAACACCGATGCTCTTTAAGGCTTTGCTAAGTGATCTTGCATTAAAACCGTGACACCCCACCTCGGCTGATTAGCTTGTTGCTCCAGCCAACCTTTAACGCGGCATTGCTCTACGAGCGGTTGGTATTTGGTTATCTTTCTTTCATGCATTGACTCCATGTTTTCTTCCTATGGCACCGAAAGTTCCCACACAATTACTTTCTTCGTTTAATCCGAGTAAATTATTATGTCTGGTCCGAGCCTTGTCTCAATGATATATGCGGGAAACTTTATATGTCTTTTCAAATCCGCAAGCAAATGCCAATCTCTAGTCGAGGATAACAGCGTGGCTTTACTTTTAGCTTGAACTTGTTTCTTGCTTCCTGCTCTTACAAAGTTAATTTCGGGCTTTCTAGGTCGGACTTTATTAGACTTGAAAGCCTCCACTACCACTTCAGCAGTAGCTTCGAGTATTTGGTCGTGTCGCCAGCAATACCACCCTTCACTTAAAGCATCTTTGCACCGAGAAAGGAAATGCTAGAGAGATCCTCTTCCTTCGCATAAAGGACAGGCGGGGGAATCACTCTTGCCCCAGGTGTGAAGGTTTGACGGGCTTGGTAGAACGTTGCATACTGCCTGGATCTTGAATCTGAGATGGCTATTGTCAGACCGCCACAAGTCAGACCATCGTAATTTTCCTGTTTGATCCAGGCTCCCTGATGTGAAAGTCCTACCATCTTTGTCAGCCGAGTCTCCTCCATGACTACTGTTAATTCTTTTTGCAAGATTGTTCTTCTTTCTTTTCCTCTTGCGTTCTCTATCCTGGGACTCGGAAACTATACAAGGCCTGTTGCCCCCCTCTGGCCGCTGTACCGACAAAGAGCCCTGCTGCTGAAGCCTCTCTTCCGCTTTATGTAGTTCCCTGAATGCGCTTCACTTTTTTCCAGTGCGAATTACAATTCCTGCTCGGGAGACACCTGCATCTTTAGAGTCTCAATACAGGAGAGCCTCTCTTGTACGGATCACTACAAACTCTTCTTTGAGGCTGTTGAGGGGAAGTTGGATCGCATTGGTGGTCCCATATAAAACCGCGCTACTCAGGCTCTTTGGCAAACCCAATCACCTCCTTAGGAAGCCGCTTATTATCCTCTCTATTACCTCGACCATCTTGTTAGCTACCTCGTTTAAGAGAAGTGGCCATAATATCCGAAGCAGCATGGCGTGCTGATATATCCACGCCTTGAACTTGTCGGGTAGTCCTGATCTATTGATCTTTCTTAGACAATCATCAAGATCGCTCTCTATTCACTTGATTGTTGATTGATCATTGGTGCTACAATCAAACCACTTGCCAAGGCTCTTTACTGGCTTCTCGTTTATGGTTGGGATTATTTCACCGGTAATTGCAAACCGAGCCGTTCTCTTGATTTTCATTTTTTGAAGGACTAAGGACCTGAATTTTCCTGGTTTAAACTTCATACGTGCCCATATCATGAGCTTTTCCAGGCCCCTTAATACCCACTTACAACCTATGACCAATGATGTTGTCAAGCTAATATCGTCCATGTATGCTCTCAATTGATCTTGTGCCTTTTTTAGTTGTATGGCATTTGTGTAATCGGTCATATGGAAATCAGACCTGACCGATAAAATGAAACGCAGTTTCTTCCAGGCAGCGGTCGTGTCGATATTGCTGTACGGATGCACCACCTAGACGCAAAACGGCTCGAAAAGAAGCTAGACGGCAACTACACAAGGACGTTGCGAACAATATTAAACAAGTCCTGGCGACAACACCCTACAAAGCATTAACTATACGGCCACCTGCCTCCCACCACGAAAATTATCCAAGTTAGACGAACCAGGCACGCAGGATACTGCTGGAGGTGCAGAGACGAGCTCATTAGTGATGTACTCCTATGGACCCCCACTTATGGCCGAGCAAAAGCAGGACGACCAGCTCGAACATACATACAGCAGCTATGTGAAGATATGGGATGTAGTCCAGAAGACCTGCCGGAGGCGATGAACGATAGGGAAAAGTGGCGAGAGAGGGTCAGGGATATCCGTACGGGCAGCACGACATGATGATGATGATGATGCTCTCAATGGCGGCTGTCGAACGCCGGACTTTGTAACTGGACCCCGACACTCCACCTCAGCTGACTTCACTATGATGTTCATCGCTAGGGAAAAAAGAGTTGCTGATATCGAATAGCCTGTTATTATACTTCTCTCCAGCCTATGCCAGTTCGATGTCGTAGTATCAAAATGAAATAAGATACCGTATGAAATAAAAAAATGAAGGCGCTCATGGTGTAACGATTATCATCGTAGGAAATAAATAGTGATCCGAGTTTAAATCTTAGTCGATACTGTTTGTATTTCACCTTGCGCTCATTCATGTGAGAAAGGAGTGCACTCCCGAAACGGGTAAATAGTAAGGCAGACTGGGATCTTTAACCTTGGTATGGCAACCAGTCAAGGAGAAAGAAAAGCTGTTAAACTCCGCTAAAAAATAACCTTGTGTCACATCCTGCTCGTGAGAAGAGGTTGGGTGAATATTACCGTATGAAATGCTAAATTTAAAAAAAGATATGATAACGAAAACACAAAGCTCTTTCTTCGGAATTCTAACATGAATTTAGTTTATTTCACCAGCTATAAAACAAGTTGAAGTCCTAATAAATGTCTAGGTGAACATACCGGACCAAACCAGCCTTGCTTTTCTGCAACCATAGGTATTTACACATCCTGTCTCACAGACATAGCTGATAAACTTCAACAATGTCTTAGGAGCAGCTGGTAGGTCTGTGGCAATCGTAATTAGCGTATTTTCTTCTGAATTTTACCCCTACCCTGTGGAAGTTAAGTACCAACCTAACTACTACTGAACTTGCCGATGCGTTCTGAAAGAGTGCATTTTAGCTGCGGCGGTGATTCGTTACAGACTAGCTAATGGGATGGTGTCATTGCCGACATTTTTTAGAATCGGGTGTTTATGTGCCACGTGCCTTAAGTTGCACATTCGTGTGCTGGGTGATGCAAAAATAAATCACCTCAACTTCAAGGAGGGAGAAACTCCTCTCCCCCTCGGGCAGTACGTGTCCTCTCGTCTAGCGGGGCAAGATCTTTATTTATTGCCCGGTGCCTTACACTTATCTTTAAGGAAATGCCGATAGAATTGAGCTATCTTTGGTATTTATTTTTCTTGAGGTCGTCGTCTGAAACCATATCCCCACACGGTAGTGGTGGTTAAATAATACATACCTGTATTTGTTGAGTGTTGCACTTTTCAGCTTTATACAGTTTGTGCAGAAACTGTCCCCCTTGTCGAAGCTTCATCTTCATAGGTGTTTGAATGTTCATTTAGAAAGACACGTTTTGAATCATTTTTTTTTCTGGGGTAATTTTAATGCTCTCACTTTTCCCAGTTTATCATATGTTAAATTGTGAGGGTTTCGACAACTGTCTCAAACAGGTTGAGGAGACGAAGAAGTTGTCGATTGGTTTTAGTGACAAAAACAGACATTTGTTACAAAAACCTATCTTTACCTTGAGTTTTACTTCTGTATCGGTCTCAGGGACAAGAAACTGTAAAAAGGTTTTTTATTCAGTAAAGTTTCATTCTTTTATACATAACGGATTGGGAGAGGGGGGTCTCACTTAAGCCTCAATATACACGTCTGTTGCTTTTAGCTCCCAAACATCAACCTTTTTTTTTATTTCGTGGGTGAATATCTACAGCCGACCACAAGAACCCTCATAGTTTTTATGTTTCTCATAGATTCTCATGGATGAGGATCGAATCTGACTCGCCTGCTGTCGATTACTCATTAGTGAATGTTTGCCATATATGTTGGTTGCCGGGAGTGTTTCTGAGAAGGTCTATACATAACAAAGGCACTGATTTGGTATCACACCCAGTCATGATATATAGAAAAAAGATGTTCTGTTTTGTACTCTTTATTGTCCGCTGAAGTTGCTTATTGTTGTTGAGCGTGACACTATTTATCTAATACAGAATAAAGAGATATATTAATGAAGTTCTTGCTACCAATATGTCC
Source organism: Sepioteuthis lessoniana (assembly GCA_963585895.1). Lineage (NCBI taxonomy): Eukaryota > Metazoa > Mollusca > Cephalopoda > Myopsida > Loliginidae > Sepioteuthis > Sepioteuthis lessoniana. Next base: position 55,340,695 of record OY757919.1, read on the forward strand.
AACAAATCTTAATCTGTTCCAACAAGCACCAAATTCAAACTCTGGACGAGACTGTGTTTCTTGTGTGCTACTTTCCTTGGAAGAGTCACAAATACATCTCTTCTCTCTCTGGCTATGGGTAAATGGTATGGATGGCTGAGCTCTTTGGCCTTGGTACGGCTATCAGTTTAGTTGAAGGAAAACTGAATTCAAATCAAGTTTAGTCCGTTGAAAATATCACAGTTTTATTAGTTTATGATCATTTGCACACAGTTATATGATTCCAAGTATTCCAATGTAATACAAATAATTTAAATCCAGTTGTATGGTTTCAAGTATTCTTATCTAATACGAATAGTATGTGGTATCAAGTATTCCTATCTAATATTGATAATTTATACACAATCATACGGTTTAAAGTAACTCTTCCGATTTAGTAATAATTATTTGTTTTTACATAACTATATGGTTTCAAGTATTCCTATGAAACACCAATAATTTGCTAGCAATTATATGGTTTCACGTAACCAATAGTAACAATACTTTGAGAACAATTATAAGTAAAGTTGGGAGACCTTAGTCGAGGGTGACCCGAAGGCTCCTTTTCAGTAGCTACTACACCGTGTAAGGGTAGGCTCTACTTTATTCCCTGCATTGCTCCACTTTACACTTGATCCTTACCTTATAATGCTGAGTGTTAAGAAAGGCAGCATCAAATACCATTTCTTTGAGTCTTTGGTATGACTCGACCTGGGATTGAAATCCGGTCTCCCGGACCATTGGCGAACACTCTACTCATTAGGCAAATTATTGCTTCAAGTAATTATTCTTAATATGAATAATTTGCACACAGTTATATGGTTTCAAGTATTGCTATCTAATACTAATAATTTGCGAGCAATTATATGGTTTGAAATAAGTAATACTTATAACCCTGAATAAATAATTATAACTTCGAATAAATTTTCTTAATACGAACAATTTGTACACAGTTATATGGTTTCAAGTATTCCTATCTAATACTAATAATTTGCAAGCAATTATATGGTTTGAAATAAGTAATACTTATAATCCTGAGTAAATAATTATAACTTCGAATAAATTTTCTTAATACGAACAATTTGTACACAGTTATATGGTTTCAAGTATTCCGATCTAATACCAATACTAATCCTTTTCAAACCGGTTTATTTGACATAGATGATACTCTAATAACTACGGCTACTCTGGTCCAGAATGTATCTGGGACCAATCGCATGCAAGTAGTGACGCCATACTATTCAGAGGCCAAGAACTGGAGTCCCATCACCGGATATAGTTTAATGTTATACCCAGCATGGGATGTCATCGGTGTATCCTGAGCACAGCCGACAGGTTGTGTTTAAGTGAAACGGCCGAGATTGCTTTTGGAGCAAACTTTTAGTAAATTATTAAACACACCTGATATTATTTAAACAACATTTGAAAACCTTGATCACAATAAATAATAAAAAAGTACAAGGCATTTTAAAGGATTTGGTGACCATCTTAGACGCTATATTGAAAAATCAAAAGGAGGATAACAAGGGACTTTAAAATGTTATTCTTCCCTATATGAGCTATATGAGGGAACTCTCTCTCTCTCTCCCTCTCTGTCTCTCCTTCCCTCTCTCTCTTTATCTCCCCCTCTCTCTCCCTCCCTCTCTATGTTTGTATTACGGAACTCACCCGATGTGGGTTGAGCCGATTCCGCACTTGTATTCAAGTGAAGTTTCTCGAGGTTTAATATCTAATGGTGCTCTCCACCAACATTTGTGTGCCAGTTTTATTTTTCCCAGACCAATTCCCGTACCAAGATTAAAGAGCTCAGTCTACCCTACTATTTACCTATAGCTTTGGATTGTTACCTTTACCAAAAGTATTAGCGCTTGGTGAAATGTAAATAGCCTCGTGTAGGATTTGAACTCGGGTCGCTGTATCAATTTCCTACGACGATAACTCTGAGGTAACTTGAAGTTTTATTTACGAAGAGATATTCTAATATTCAGCTTTACTTCTAATATTTCGCAAGCCAAAATTATTTTAGATGGTGTCTTGGACAGTTCATTCTATATTGAGGTCAGATAAGTACTATCAACATTGGTGTCTTTAGGTCTGTAACTACGGACACATATGCCAATATTCCACCAGGTTTGGTCGGTAAATCAGAGGAAAATTCGTTCTGGTTCACTTGTTCCTCGCGTTTATAGAATTTTTTCTGCGAATCCAAAATCAGTTTGGATAGAACCACCTGTTCGTTAAATCCGATAATCGTTATATCGTGGTTCGTTGTAGTGAAGGGGCTACTGTATTATCTTAATGACGTGAATTCCAACCAACCGCAAAAGAAATTTATTTCGAGAAATAGTGTGGCCTGTTATTAATTAACATTGGCTGTAAACTGGGAAGTGTGGAAGAGAGTGGCGCCGTCTGTATGGGAGCTCAACCAGTGAAGAGTAATAATTAAATTTGTAATCATCGTCATAGCATTCCTGGAAAATAAAAAGGAAAGATAAAAAAAGAACAACTAAAGTTTGAATATTAAAAAAACAAACAAACCAAAAACAAACCTTAAGATTTTGCGCAACTGAATACAAGTCACTCAAAGTATGGGCACTGTTTTTTTTCCTGTTTTTTTTTTGTCGTTTTTTGTTTGATTTTTTCGATAACAAATTTCTTTAAAATTAAAATAGGCGTTTTATTGTTCAGAAACCAAACTAATTTGCTTTTCACTTGCAAAACACATGAATGAAAAAAACTCTGTTTGACTTATGGGATAGACGAGTTCAGTGTAAACGCAGACCTCACACTATTATAATCAAGACGCGAATTGTACTGAAAATTGTTTTATTCTCTAAATTGATTATTTTACCATTGTGCTTTAAAAATCACGAATAGAAAAAAAAGTCGCGAATAGAATGGAAAATTGTTATAGTCTCTAAGTTGGATATTATGATATTCCACAAACAAAAACATCGCTAAATTGTACCATTTTGAGGTAGCATACAAATACTAAAAATCATGTACTAAACAAACACACTGGCTTTATATATATATATATATATATATATATATATATATATATATATATATATATATGTGTGTGTGTGTGTGTGTGCATGTGTGTGTGTGTGTGAAGATCGTTGTTTTCCTAATGGGAGAAAAACATCTTAAAATGAATAGGTCCAGAAATGATTTCAGACTTGGTATTTAAGTTTTTATTATATCATATACTTGTATGTGACACGTGTTTCGGACATTACGACTTCTTCAGGTTGCGATTTGTATTGTAAGTTTCGGTTGTTTCTTTTTATTGTGAAGATTGCTTTAATTTGATTTTGTTTAGTTCCATGTTTTGTGTCTGTGATTTTCTCATTGGAGTTGATTGTCCTGGAAGACCTTTAATCAATGCAAATGTTTCTGTGAGTATATAAATAGGTATTCTATGTATGTGTATGCGTATGTGTGAGTAAATTTTAAAAATACATATATACATATATATATATATATATATATATATATATATCCTGTATGCATGCGCACAGATATATATTGGCATGTACACTTATGTATACATACACACATAAGTTTTCAAGAGTATTGGGGGATAATGCTTTTTATATTAAACCCACCCATTGCACTTAAAAATATATAATGTTATTCATACATATGTGTATATACATATATACATATACATACGAACACAGGATACGTACATACGAGGTACCTTCAATAAGTTTCCATACTTTTTTGTACAGGCATTTAAAATTGTCGTAGACTCTTGAAAATTCAGTATCTTATTGCTATACATTGTATGAGATGATTGACTAATTTTTATGATTCCAGATACAAATCAACAGCAGCAATTGGAATACACCCTACTAAAGCCTGATTGTCACAGCTGGTGATTTTCAAAAATGCAATCTGGACATGAGGACACTTTAGAAGAACGATATGCAATAAAATTCTGTTTTAAACCTGGAAAAAATGCCACAGAAACGTATGGAATGCTTCAGACTGCTTTTAGACCATCTTGCATGAATCGATCATCAGTTTTTGAGTGGCATAAGAGATTCAAGGAAGGCAGGGAGTCTGTGAGGGATGATGAGAGGTGTGGGAGGAATAAGGAAGTCAGAACACCAGAGTTGATTGGCCAAATAAAGAATTTTATGGATAAGGACCGTCGTGTGTCTATAGAGACAATAAGTGCACAGTTTGATGTCAGTGTGGTGGGAACTGTACACACAATTATTCACGAGGAACTGAAGACGCGGAAGATTTGCGCGAAGTTTGTCCCAAGGGTGCTCAGAGAAGATCAGAAAGAAAGACGTTGTCATGACAGCAGGGAGATGGTCGAGGTGATCAATTCAGATCCCGCAGTTTTTGATGCTCTGGTGACCTGCGATGAAAGCTGGATCTCCTGCTATGACCCAGAGACCAAGAGACAGAGTTCCCAGTGGAAGCATGCTGGCTCTCCCAGACCCAAGAAGGCCAGACAGAGCAAATCTAGCCATAAACTTTTGATGATCCCTTTTTTTGACAGCACTGGCATGATCTACATGCACTGGGTTCCCACTGGACAGACAGTCGACAAGGAATACTATGTTGAAGTTTTAAGGGAGTTCAGGAAGAGATTCCGTCGGAAGAGGCCAGCACTCTTCAAATCGGCTCAAATTTCCACCAGGACAATGCACCAGTCCACAACTTCATCCTTGTCACAGACAATTTGAGCAAGATGGGAATCAAGACAGTTCCTCAGCCTCCCTATAGTCCAGACGTTGCTCCCTTTGACTTTTGGTTATTCCCTAAGCTCAAGGAAAAACTTAGAGGCTGTCGTTATGAGACAATTGAGGAGATGAAAGAGGCTGTGACGAAGGTCATTGACATGCTCACACAAGAGGACTTCGATGGGGCCTTCCAGAAATTGTTGGAACGGTACAACAAGTGCATTGTAGCCGGAGGAGATTACTTCGAAGGGGACTTGAGTTTCATGTGTGTAATGTCAATAAAAGTGCCCATACGAAAAAAATCTGGAAACTTATTTAATGAGCCTTGTATATAAAAAAGTGATTTTGTAGCAAAATATTGTAATTTTGATACAAAGTGGTTTGAGAGCCTAATTTGGTCAGATAAGTCAAGATTTTGATTTTATAGTGATACTTCAGAACATAGTTTCAGAAGATTAGGTAAAAATTTATTATCAGGATATCTGAAAACAACGGTTGATATTGATGTTGAGTAAATAATGGAATAAATTCTATTGCTGCCGTTAGTTGAGAAAGTATAGACAATTTCATACGTAATGAAGAAATATTTATTTCTTCGCTTATTTATAAAATAAATTCGATAATGTAATTTACAAAGACTTTTTGCTTCGATGTGGCACAAGGCCGAATGAATGGGGCGCCCAATGAGACTCGAACTCACTCGTGTAGGTTATCTAGTCTAGCTATATATATATATGCTACTATAATGACGATCTTTAAAAAAATTCAAAATTCATTATTTAGTCACTCGATAAAGATGCCTCGCGTAGTGTAATGGCTTGCTAGCTAGAGAGGGAAATTATTACGCGTGAGTTCGATTCTCGGCTAGCACCTTATTCCAGACTAATAATAATAATTTTTTGCCCAGTTATATTATTTAAAGTATTTCTATCTAATAGTAATTATTTTCAAGCAGAACTGTTGGATCCATAGTTCTGACCCTCGCGTAGTGTAATGGCTTGCTAGCTAGAGAGGGAAATTATTACGCGTGAGTTCGATTCTCGGCTAGCACCTTATTCCAGACTAATAATAATAATTTTTTGCCCAGTTATATTATTTAAAGTATTTCTATCTAATAGTAATTATTTTCAAGCAGAACTGTTGGATCCATAGTTCTGACCCCAACAAGTTTATCACACCAATAATAGTGGACTTGGGATTAATGACAACGAAGGGGTACTCCACACTCCTCAGAACTCCAAAACTGGAGCCTCACAACCGGATGCAGTTGATGTAATACCCAGAAGAATCCAATGCCCAGGGCATTGGATTCTTCATCCGGTTGTGAGGCTCCAGTAAAAAAAAAAACACAGTAAAAAAACTTGGATCCAAATAATGAAAGATTTTTTAACTACACAATTCTTTAAGAGAAGCCCGAAATGTATTATCAAGTAACTTTTCATGCTTGATTATTAAGTTCACAGCCATTGGATATAGATGCCATATCTATTGTTGGGAGTAATGGTAACGATGGGGTACGCCACACTCCCAGGGGGAGTCCCCCGTGGCGTAGTGGCTAACGTGCCGGACTACGACATCGTAGTTAGCTAATTCAAACCCCAGTCTCACTATTACGTTCAGTTCTGGACTAATACTCATTGGAAAGATATGAAGATATTATTTCCTCAGTATGTGTTAAATAGTACCCCTACTGTTCTTGGGATGACTTTGGCATTAAATAATCCCCGAAGGTTGATATGCCATTAAACAAAGAAACCAAACCAATCAACACTCAGCAGAGCTTCAGAACTGGAGCATACCCAACGGATGTGGTTTAGTGTCATATCTAGTTGGGTTTGTTGACAGGGCTTAAGGGTTACCCGGTGAGAACAGAACTCATTAATAATTATCTATAAATCTTTATACTACGTATAGCGCACAAGAATTGACTAAGTTTTGCTTAGTCAGGCACATAAGTCTTAAGAAAATTCTGTAAGGAACCAGCTGTTTCTAAGTGGTCATCCAAATAAGTTCTGATTGGGCTTATCGTTGCTCAAGTTCGATGATCTGGAAGAAAAGAATGGTTTGGCTTCTTTGTTTAATGATATTGGTTTAGGTTCCTTATTTGATTGGTTATTTAATGCCAATTTTATCTTTGTGGAAGAACTGCCGTGATGCTATTTAACCTACAGCTGAGAGGGATAAGGGGGTTCAATACCATTCCAAAGAGTATTAGTCCGAACTTGCCTACTTCGAGGTCGTACTCCAACACTTTAGTCATTATGCATCGTAGAAAGAAGATAAGAGAAAACATCCGTGCGCACTTAAAAACCTGGTATAGTTATTTTAAACCTGTAAATAATTTTTATATTTGTTGCTTTTTTTAATACCTATTTTCATGGAAAGATGAAGATAAATATTATTTCAGGTTACTTCGAGCAAAATTTAACAGTTCTAATTGAAATTAAACACACGTAAGATAATTAATATCCGGTTGCAAAATATGAATAATTTATTATCTGAAGTGTACTGCCAAAAGCTACCATAATCGGAAATGATTGTTTATAGTAAAGACATGTTTTTAAAAATAAATATCACTCATTTAGAAATCAATTTTATCTTCTTCAAAGCAATTCTCCTGGGAAGCCCAACACTGACGAAGACGTTATTTACACGACTGGAAACAGTTCTGGAAGTCTTCGACTGACACTCGTTAGTTGGTTCGTTTATAGAAAACAGACAAATAAACACACCTAAATTATATACATATATAACAAGATGAACTAATAGTTTGTCTAAAATAATTTGTAAATCAAAAAGAGCTCAAATGCTGGCTAGCAGGGCAGGATAGACCAAAAAGAAATTTACATCTTACCTCTTTTTATTATCGTCTCTTAACTAAAAATTTCAAGCATAAACTAGGATACAATAATCATAAGAAACGTAAGATCTCTCTCTCTCTCTCTCTATATATATATATATATATATATAAGTAGAATGTTCGCCAATGGTCCGGGAGACCGGGGTTCAATTCCAGGTCGAGCCATACCAAAGACTCAAAAAGTGGTACTTAATGCCGCCTTATAAGGTAAGGATTAAGGGTGGAGTGGAGCAATACAGGGAAGGAAGTAGAGCCCATCCCTATACCTCGGTGTAGTAACTATTGAAAAAGGAGCCTTCGGGTCACCTTCGACTAAGGTCGCCTACTTTACTTTATATATATATGTGTGTGAGTGTGTGTGTGTGAAATCGGACTTCAGTAAGGGAGGGAATATTATTTCTGGACACCGCTTTTGTTTATTATTTAAGGAATGGACTTTCGTTCTGTTTTACTGACCCAATTTTTGTTTTAATAAAAGCTTAATAACAAGGTACTTTTTATTTATTTCTTTACAACAATCTATAAACACAAAAACTTCGGAACCCCTTTATGTTGAGCTTGCAGCAGATTTTTAAGAATCGTGGAACGGTTACTTAGACCAGATAGACATGGCAGTGATCATAAGTCAGGAGGGTCTCAACAGGAATGCTAAAAGTAGTTTGGAACCTTCCAGAACTTTCTACAATTCGTAGTAAAGAGCGATGTTCACAAATTGGAATTATGAATTTTTTCCTCCCCAAGGATTTACAGCTCGTTTTTTTTAATGTGCCACACCCGAAGAAACCAACAATGTGTGGCATTTACAAATGAGAAAGTCTTCGAACGAATATTTTAAAGCTCTGAAATATTTAAGTAGGGAATGCAATTTTTAGGAAGTGACTGCGACCCAGTATGAGGACAAATACGTTCGGGAGTGGGGGGATTTTATGGGTGGCTTACAGTGTTTCTTTAATCTGACAACAGTTCTTAGAAAATAAAACATTCGATTTAGCAACTATGTTTATTCAAGCAAGAGCATTAGAAGTACTTCTAAAAAATTCAGGCGCGTATGGATCCTATACTTCAACCACTATGTAGTGCTAAATCCGGAATCGGAAACTGAAAAGACAGATTCGTTATCTGCAAGTTCTACTTCCTTTAAAAAAGGAAAATGTTTTTTTTTGCGTTGGTCCAGTCCACCCATGTTTCAAGTGCCCAACATCTGAAGTAACTTGCAGAAAGTATTGAAAAAAAGAAAGAAGAAAAGCGGGACATTATACGTACGTTTGTCGATCTGATGTTTCTCTAAGCGCCTCGTTTTTTTTCTGCCAACAATGTATTGCTGCCGCCCCAAGTTCATTGATTAAGTTGGTTGCATAGTTTTCTTTAAATGATGGGTAAATCAATGGTTTGATAGACATTAGTAGCGCTGTTCATTACAAATATACCATTCAAAAAGTACGAATTTCGAGGGATTTAGCTTCACTTTCAGTTGCAATAATGTTATTTTGCAAGGAAACCCTTCAAATAAATGGATGTGGTTACAAAGTTCGTATGAAGATCTTTATGTAGACGTGGTATTAGGACAGATCTTCCAAAATTTTGTCATTTGTTGGAAAATTACCTTCCGTTATAGTATGTGCCTTAGAAAACTTCATGTTCAACCATAAGCATTGTTTGTAAACCCAAAGTGGGAATGTCACCCAAATGCCGCCAAATAAAGGCGCTGTTCTTACATTGATCGTAAATTTATAAGATAAGAAATCCAGAGATTCCTTAAGGAGGACATTATAGAACTTAGTAATTCGCCATGGTGAGCACAAGTAGTTTATATTAGAGACAATTCAGAAAAAAACAATGCTGGCAATTGACTATTTAAAAATAATTGATTTAAACTGCTTAATAGTCATATTCTCACATGTATTGATGAAACTAAATAAAATTGGCCGCTACCGTATTTTCTATACTGTAAATAATCGCTGTGAATGTCCAAGAACAAGATAAGCCCTGTACTGCATTTGAACCATGTAAAAATTTTACCAGTTCCCAGAATCCCTCTTGGAGTTACAACGAAGTTGCGTGTTTTCAACGGATTATGGATTTATTCATTAATAGAAACTGGAAGGTATATTTATCATATTTACCCAACCCCTTCACTCTGGCAGGATATGACACAAGGTCAATTTTTTAAGTGGAGTTTAACAGGTTTTAATTCAGAGTTTTCCTTCTCCTAAACTCGTTGCCTCACCAAGGCTGAAGAACCTAGTCTGCCCTACTATTTACCCCTAGCTGGAGGGAGAATAATTGGATTCATACCTTTCCCAAGGGGCATTAGTGCTATGTGAAATGCAATCAGTCTCGTCCAGGATTTGAACTCGTGTCGCCGTGTTCATTTCCTACGACAATAACCATCACACCACAGGCACCACCTGGAAGGTATATTTATTTATTTATTTATTTATTTATATAACATCACTAATATGGAATGACGTAAAAGAATCATGATATCAAGTTCTTGAGGTTATAAAAAGGAAAAAAAAATTCGTTAATTATGAAAGTGTCCTTTCTACGAAGAAACTAAAAATCTTAGGATATGAGGTGAAAAATAGCGAGAAAAGACCTGATCCTGACTGGCTTCGACTATGGCTAAATTTACCATTTCCAAGTAATTGTAACTCTCTTCAACAAGTGATTGTCCATTTCACATATCATTTACAAGGAATCTGTAAATTTCCAACCAAAATCCGCCTCTTAAGTACTAAAAATAGATATACAAGAGTCTTTTATTTAAGCTATAGATACAGCTATTCATTTTTAGGTTGGATCAGATGTTGCTGTCGTCATGATCTTGACTCAGAAAGGGGGATCAGTTGTTGTCTTAAGAACACTTCTAGGTTCAGAAAAACGCCATGCTGCAGTTGAAAGAAACCTGAGAGAGCATAGAAGTTGTCAAATGCTGCTTAACATAAATACATATGATTAACCGTACCAGCTGGAGAGGGAAACGGAGGTGAGTGGTCATCCGATTAATTTTGTTTAACTTAGCTAGTTTCATTCGTTGACCAATTCGTATTTGCATTAAATAACCGAAATACCTCCTACTCCCAAAGAACAACCCTTCTTAAAACCCCAATGAGGATAAAAACGAATGGTATTTACAATATGAATGATAGATGGAAGGGACTGAGACGAAGTCTGTCCAGCGTTCAGTAAGCTATATGTTTAACAAACAACATAAACCCCTCACCCCACTAAAAACAAAACACGATCAAATATTACGCTGGAGAATGGAGCTCTCTTGCAATGATTTTGAAATATTCAAATATAATAGATATTCATTGCAAATGGTTTCACCCATCTACAACAAATGAATTCATGCCTGTTGACCGAATTTTATTTGCCTCAAATGAGTACTTCCATTTATAATTGAGCACAAGGCCCTGATGTTTTCTAAGGGAGTGGGAAGGAGAGTTGTCGTCAGTGCAACTGATGCAATTCTATGCTAATCTTAGCTTACCACATTCACTTCGACAATATTGACTACCATTCGTTCCATTTATACCTCAACCACCAAAATATTTCGATTACTCTATGCAAGAAAAAAATTACTCGATGCGAGAAAACCCTACTCAAAAATTTTACCCCAGTTAGAATGATGAAATGTTATAAATAATAAAAGAAAGTATGTTTAAAAGTTCATGATAAATGTCCTATATGCAATAAAAAACAATAAACTATGATGAATTTTAAAAATTAGATCTATAATACAATGGGCCTGGGGAAATCTATAAAGAAAGAAAAGGAAAATCAAATGAATATTCAAATGTGATAAGGAAAGATATTTTCTCCAGAGTATTATGTGGTATCACAAATCAAGATTAAAGATGACATTCTTAACTTCATGAAACCTGGTACCTTTTTGGGGTAAAAGCTTTCATCATTTTGTAAAGTCAAAAAATCTGCCATATTTGGTCGAAAATATTTAAAAAGTAATCTGGACCCAAAAGTAATCGGGACCCAAAAGTAATCGGGACCCAAATCGGAATGCATACCAACATTTTGTGTTATGAATATGACTAAACTTATTAAAACCACAACACTTTTTCAGAGAGTTAATCTTGTCTTGTAAGGTCATCTTCCGAGTACTGACAAAATAAGTATTTTCCGAGTGTTGTTGACGAGTATTCAACATTCTCTTTCCATGAGCAGATAGGACTACTTATACAATCATAAAATGTCTGTCAGTAATATTCCGTTTTTGGCCGGCCAGTATATATATATATATACTAAACCATACATACATACGTAAAGAACGTCTTTTATGAGCAAGATACTTATTGATTTTCTAACTTATAAAGGGATTGCTTGCAGCATAACTACAAATTACATCCTATAAAGTAATGTACAGGCTGAAAGATACCAAGAGCTTATTAGCAAAGCAATATCAATGTTTTTAAAATATCATAGTCTATCCCTTCAGCATTGGCGATCGGTATTACCGAATGCTCTTAATTATAAAAACTTTTTTTTGTGCACGACCCCGAATGTTACTGCTCCACACCATGAAAGACTACTTAACTTTTCCTGTCGTTCTTCTTCAGAAACTTCAATACCATCTTGGCTGAGGGAATCAGGTCCGGTTTTGTTCAAACGACATATACGTGCAAGCAAAACCAATCCTTTTGTAGATGAGTTCGAACCACTTCAGGCCAACCCATTTTTCGCCAATATCTGATATTCGGACGGCAGAGAAACTACTGTCTCCGTAAAATATGTAACTCATACCGAAAGACCTGTAAATGATGATCAAGTACATTCTCATTTTTCAGAAATGACTCTGGCTCCAATTGAGGATCTACCAGCTTCACCCTGAGAGTCAAGTGAAAGTGCTCCAGCTAAAAATCCTGTAAATTAAAATTCACCATCAGACCTTTGAAAGTATGAAAATGTACGCTTCGGCCACCTGATGGGCTAAATTACGATTAAACTAAACAGTTATTTCTCTAAGTTCTGCGTGAACAGTAGCTTCAAATTTAAATTCGAAGTTATATGATAATTCTGAGAAGTAAAGAGGGTGAATGTTGTAAAATTGGACTTCTACGGTGTTGGGACTATTATTTTTGGACACCTCTTTTGCTTATTACTTAAGGCAGCTGTCCACAATTTTTTTGTACTATAGACCAGTTTCATGCCGGGCAATTTTTCTGTGGACTGAAGGCATACAGTGTAATTGAAAAAATGTCACGTAAATGTAAGTATTACATTTTATATTATGCACTTTCGATGATTATTACACTATTATCACACCAATATCAATGGAGGCTCTGAGCTTGTTTCTTTGCAATTAGGTGGTCTCATCTGAATGTGATGGAAGAGAGAGACACTCAACGTCTGTTCCTTGTGTCCAGTCTACTTTGTAATCTTGTTTTGGTTGCTGTCACTCTAGAAAACTTCGTTTCGCAAATATATGATTTTGGAAAAGGAAAGTAGAGCTTTCAGTGGTGATGTTAGAGCTTTTGTGACGATGTCGGGGTATTTTGCCCTGACTTTAATCGAGAATAAAAAAAAATAGTTGGAGTTATCTCAAACATACTCTTAAAGCCGTCATTATTGGCAATATCAGTCAGCTGATATTCTTCTGGTAGGGTTAAAGGTGATTCACCTGGCTTGTTCCAAAATGAATTGCGGATCAATTACTTTTCCGTCAGGGGGTGCTTTTATTGTTGTAAAGTAATGATAAAACTTTTTTTTTTGAAAACTGAGACAAGTGATTACGTACAAGCTGAATGAATAAAAGCCCAGGCTCCGAGTTTTCAATGATCCCTGTCAATGTGTTCATTTACCGTCCTCATGATTTTAGTTGGATTTTGAATGCAGCAACATTATTTGCCAACTTGAAAACAGTGCTCATTTTCCCTTGAAATGAGAGACTGATGGTTTGGTTTGGTTTGGTTTCTTTGTTTAATGGCATATCAACCTTCGTGGGTTATTTAATGCCAAAGCAATTCTCCTTGAAGAATAGCTGGGAGGATATGGGGGTTCATACCTTATTTGCCCGAAAGTGATCGTAATAGCACGACTTGAGTTCGAACTCGCGTGCTTCGATTTCGCAGACCATCGCTTTAACCATTACGCCACGAGGACACCCCCCATGAGAGAATGAGTTTATTAAGCAGGTTGAATATGTCACACAGGTAAACAAGTTTTGCGAACTATTTTGTGTTACTGAAATGCGCTGCCAGTGGTGACTGCTTTTCCAAAAGAAATTTTTGAAGTTATTCTCGTCACTCAAAAACTCCAGCCAGCGATCTGCCTTTAGAAAGCAAACTAACTTCTGTATACAAGACAATACGTTTATGTTCGGCATCCACTTCCACACAGTCACTCGAATAGACGCAAGTTAAGATCATGTGCTTTGATGTGGTTAATAACTTTAATCACATCTTGCAAAACACTATTAAGCTGAGGTGATATTTATCAGCTCGCCAACATTTCTCTATGAATTGCACAGTACAGAGACTCACATTCGGAAGCAACCTCCTTGATTCGTGTTTTGAGGCCAGAAAGCGGTCTAGTCATTGCAACAGCTCCATCCATGCCAACATCGACAAAAAAGATCAAGTAGGTTTTCCTGAAATGTAATTGTTCAATGACTTTCAAGCAGCTGAATGTGTTGGTTGGCCAAAACGGCGCATATAACAAATCCCCGCGATTATCTTCCTGAAAAATACATATCACACAAAAACGAACAATGTAGCTTTATTGTCAACATCATTAGATTCGTCTCTCTGGATTGGGTATTACGGCGACTCATGAATCCTCTATAAAAAAACAAAAAAACAAACTCTGCCTCGACTTTATCTGCTATTTTACCAATTCGTCTAATTATGGTGTTAATGAAAGAGGAGCGTTTGCTACTTTCTAACTGCAGCCAATCCAAAAATGTTCACTGCAAATGATCTTAGCAGGCAAAATCAGCTTTTTGCCAATAGTGAAGAGCTTCTTGTCTTAAGCAATGCGGTCAGCCACGAAAAATGATACTTTCAACGCTGACACATTTATTAAAGTGTTGGCTCTCAATAATCACTTCTATCCTTTATGTTCGCAACTTTTTTCTTTAAAAAAATTTCCAAGGCTTGTCTTTTTATGCAGTGTGCTTAGTTTCCATGCGGCGAAATAGCTTTGAGGGTTTCAAATCAATTTTATCCTATTCAAACTAGTTCTTTTAGGAAGCCACTCATCGAAAAATAGAGTTGATACTATTCTAGGAAACGATGCCTGCAGTTTAAACTTCTCGATCTGTTGCATGCTATAAATGGTAACTATGGAGCTGGGTTTTGATTTTTTGAAACAGGATCTGTTAAAGGATTAAGATAATGGGAATTAGAAGTTGAAGTAAGGCTGAAATATTCTTTTTGGTTTCTTTGTTTTTAATGGCATATCAACTCTTTATGTTATTTAATGCCAAAGCCATTCTCCTAGAAGAACAGTAGTGGTACTATTTAACCCATAGCTGGGAGGATAAGGGGGTTCATACCTTTCCCAAGGGTATTTGCCCGAAAGTGAACGTAATAGCGTGACTGGAGTACGAATTCGCGTACTACGATTCCGCAGTCCATCGCTTTAACCATTACACCAAGAGGACACCCCCCTATTCTTTTTGATCAACAAGTAGTTCAAACTCTGCCTTGATTTTTGTATTTAGAAAGATACGAGACACTTTTATTTTCCAGTTAAGTTGCTCTAATTGAAAAACAAAACAAAGCAAAAAACTGCTTATCATTGTTAATTTATCATTAATTATTCTAAAAATTGATCAGATCTGATAAGTCTTCACTTCCGACGTATTTTCCTCATTTAAGTGACTGACCGATCAGAACGAGGTTGAAATGCTTTGAGCCACCTAAAACCTGTGTCCGAGATAAAACTCGACATTCATAAGCCTGTATTGACTTGTTGCATTGTTCTGAAATTTGACATAGCATTTGATCTTGCGTTCTATTTTCATGACACACTTAAACGTACTTGCAAAATAATCCAATATAACTCTGGTGAAAGTTAATTCTAACGTGGCTTCAAGGTTAACATTGAGGAGATGATTTTCATTCAGGGTTGCTAACCTGAAAAAAGACCTCCATCGTTGGTTTCTTTGCATACCAACCATCGTTAGTTATTTAATGCTAAAGACACCCTTAGAGAAAAATAGTAGTGGTACTATTGAACGCATAGCTGGGAGAATAAGAGGGTTCATATCTCTTCCCATGGGTATTAGTCCGAAAGTGAACGTAATAGCGCAGCTGAAATTTGAACTCACTTTGTACGATTTCGCAGCCCAGTACTTTATAAAGAGTCTGTTCACATACCAACCTATTAATTCTTATAGTTGTTGAAACCGCCAAAATCTCGAAGAAAAAGCAAACGTATAATGGATGTTATGATATTTCATTTTTTGTATGCATGTTACCTTAACACTGTTTAATAGTTGTCGTTGAAGGAAATGGATACGGCGGCTCGAGTTCAAATTCTGGACGAAACTGTTTGCATATCACATGGCGTTAATACCCTTAGGAAAGTTATGCATCCAACTATTCTCCTCCAGCTACGGGTAAATAGTAGAGCAGACCAGGCTGTTTAACTTTGGTACGGCACAGCTCTTGATGAAAGAAAATTCTGGAATACAATCAGTTAAACTCCGCTTAAAAATTGACCTTGCGTTTTATCCCACTGAGGGCAGAAGGGTTGCGTAAATATATACCTCAATGCAATAAAAATTACATCGTAGCGAGGTTTTTGTTAGCCCAATAACTCTAAGATGCTCTAACATCTAAAGACATTTCCAATACAATCTGCAAGTTAATAATTAGTATAGTGACTTCATTCGTCACGCACCGATCATTATAATTTATAACCGAAGAAAACTATTAAATACTAATTTTAGATTTCTTCCGCTTATTTATTTATTTATTTATTTTCTTTCTTTTTCCTGTTTCTTTTATTCTTGGTTTATTTTCTCTTTTGTTCTTTCTTCCTATTTCGTTTCTTTTATTTTTTTTCTTAGTTTCTTTTATCTTTCTTTGTTTCTTTCATAATTTTTTTTTCATTCATTATTTTCTTCTTTTGTTCATTAATGCAGTAAACGGAGACGATAAAAAAACTAATTATACATCAATAAAAATCGTGTATCAAAAAGTTGTACTTTATGTATTTTTATGTCTTAGTATCAGCTTTTGACTCCTTAAAGTTCAGCTTTCTAACCCGACTATGTTTATCAAGCCCCTTCTGCAAGATCGGATTAAATTCATTCGATTCCAGCCCTTCCTTTAAAATGAGTTGAATAAGAATTGAAGAGCAAAAGAAAACGTTACATAGGATTCTTTTCTCAAATCTCCAACACTTCTTTCCGTGATCGGATTAAAGCCACTTGATCCCATAAATCCCAGCTCAACAACAATACTCTTCACCCCCGTAAAGTTGTTGGTTTTAATTTAATAACACGGTTGGATCATAGTTAAAATATCCGTCACTTTATTGTATAAAGTAATATAATCAATGATCAATTCAAGAACTTATTTCTTCACACTATTCACATCGTACCATACTTTTAAAAAAGGACACATTTCGTTGATACTACTAGAGTCTGAGTGTTGTTTGAGAATTGAGGGAATGAACTTAGAGAATTTAGGATGTTCAGGAACTTTTTTAGATGCATCTAAAATAAAATAAAAATTATCCATCGAGTAATAAATATATATATATATATATATATATATATATATATATATATATATATATATATATATATATATCTCAAAGACTTTAAAAATGGTACTTGACACCTCATTGCTTAACACTCAGTAATATAAGGTACGTGTCAAGGGTAAAGTGGAGCAATCCAGGGAAAGGAGTAGCGCTCTTCTCTACACCTTTGTGTAGAAGCTATTGAAAAGGGAGCTTTCTGGTCGCCCTCAGCTACGGTTGCCAACTTTACTCACTATATATATATATATATATATATATATATATATATATATATATATATATATATATATATATATAACAGCATTTTCTAAACAATAGTGATGTAGAAATAAGTATTTCCTGACCGGAATTTAGGCTACGTGGTATAGTTGTTTAAAAGGCCAGAAGTATAGGATACCGTGAGAATCGATTTCAGAACTAATGGTCAGCTAATTTACCTTGTTAACCATTACATCGCATAAGGTGCTCAGGTCGCATAGAATATGTACTTCGTAGCACAAATATAAGCCGCTCAGGTTCAGAGGGTTGTTAATAATAATAATTATAATAATAGTAATAATAATACTCATGTTGATAATTATAATTTCTCAAGAAAGTATCAAGGAAATGCTAATATAGAGTACTTCCCCCGAATTCATTTTAATTCTAATTTGGAATTATCATATGAATTCTCTGGAATGGAATTAGAAAGGATGCTTTTAAGTGAATATATTTAAAAAGAACTTCTTCGAAAAGCTGTATTATGGCTATTGTTGGCTGGTACTGTGGAATACGCCGACTGGACCTCTACAGAAGGGTAAGACCTACCTCCCAACGAATTTTCTAGGTACAACACTAAATTGCATCAGATGGTCTTTTCGGAATATAGAATACCCCTTAATTGCCATTACTTCCAGTTTCACTCAGACCCGGAGTGGTAGTACCTGTTGGGGTCTTCGGCGTAAAAAAGAACCGTTAAATCTCTTACAAGGGATTGTTATTAGTCATTTGAAAGTATACAGTTGTGTGTATTAGATTGGAATACTTGATAAATAGAATTACTAATGTGAAATTGCAATACTTGAAATCATTTGTGTGCAAACAAATGAGCCCCTACTCTTTTAAAAATGAAGTTACCTACAAACCATTCACTTACAAATCATAGCAGTTTGTCGCCGACCACGTTATTGACATTCAGTGAGAGTCGTTGACTACACCACAGATATTAATTTGGGTGAGTACGAAGCTAATGTTTGTAAATACTAAAACGAGACTTGCTTGAGCAAACATTTTATCACACACACACACACACACACACACACACACACACACACACACACACACACATACACACACACACATATATATATATATATATATATATATATATATATATATATAATTTGTGATCAATTTTTTATTATTATTAATAGATAAAAACAGCTGTTTTATGTTAATTACAATTATTCATAAGGACGTTTGATGTTCAATCCAATCATGGTTCATTTGAATAACTACAATGAACAGGAAACGGCTGCCATGAACCAAAAAATAAAAAAATATTGATCATCAATAATAAGAAGCAAAAGAAAAACTTGTCATCCAGTGGATTTTGCTGTCCCAGGGGACCACAGTGTGAAAATGAAAGAATGCGAAAAAATTGACAAATACTTGCATCTTTCCAGTGTTGGCGACTCTAAGAACGAAACAACTCTTTGGTTATGATAACGATATAAGTTTTTTATAGAAAAGTTTAGCACACGAAGTAGGAGAAAAAAGAGAGGTGAAGAATTTTGCTGGTTTGTTTTGCTATATGCAAATAAACATGGAGTTTTGCAGTGCAAAAATGGTTTTGGTGCCGTCTGAAGAATTTGGGTGGCCTGCTTGGTTTGGTTTGGTTTGTTGGGTTTATGGCATATCAACTTTTGTAGGTTATTTAACGCCAAATCCATTTTTATGTAAATGATTTGTTCTATTGAAAACAATTCAGTTTAGCATAAGTACACAGTTTAATTGTCAAAAACGTTTCCATTTCAAACTATTCAAGCAGTTATATGTAACAATTCAGTTAAGTATAAATACAGTTTTAATGTCGAAAAACAGTTCTATTTGAAATAATTCAGTTAAGCATAAGCACGCAGTTTAAATGTAAGTACGGTTTAATTGTCAAAACATTTCTATTTCAAGTTATTCAGTTTACTCAAACAATTCATTTTAGCATAAGTATGCAGTTAGATCTATTTAATCCATAGATAGGGCCCTATCAGGTGCTACCACTCCGGGCTAGAGTGGACCTGGGAGCGATGGCAATGAAGGGGTACTCCGCATTCCCCAAAGCTCCAGCACTGATGGAACCTCACCATCAGATTGTTTAGTGTCATATCCAGAACACTCGTTAGGGGGGGGGTCTTACCCCTCTGCAGAGGTACAGTCAGTGTATTCTACAGCCCCAGCTGACTGGGCAATACACAGAGTTTTATTTCAGATAATTCAGTCCAGCATAAGTACACAGTTTAGACATCAAAAACAGTTCTATTTCGAGCAATTCAGTTCAGCACTAGTACGCAGTTCCAATATCAAAACAGTTCTATTTTAAACAATTCAGTTCAGCATAAATACGCAGTTTAAATGCAAAAATCAGTATAGTGAAAAAAGCACGGTTTAGTTCTATTTAACTCATAGATAGGACCCTTATCAGGTGCTACCACTCCGGGCGAGAGTGGACCTGGGAGCGATGGCAATGAAGGAGTTTTCTGCATTCCCCAAACCTCCAGCATTGCTGGAACCTCACCATCAGATTGTTTAGTGTCATATCCAGGACACTCGTTGTGGGGGGGGGGGTCTTACCCCTCTGCAGAGAAGCAGTCAGTGTATTCCACTGCCCCAGCCGACTCGGCAATGTGTGGCCTGTAACTACGTTATTTTTTTTTCGTCAGAGTCTTCTCACGGCAAGTTTTTGTACGGTCGCTAACTTAACTTTTTACTTATCAATCCCTCCGCACGATCAGGATGCGACACAAAGTAAATATTTTTAAAGGAGTTTGACAGGTTTTAATTCAGAGTTTTCCTTCTCCTAGACTAGTTGCCATATATTGGTTAAAGAGTACTGTTTGTCTCACTATCTATCCATGACTGGAGAGAGAATAGGGTGTTAGCACTATGGGAAATGCAAACAGCCTCGTCTAGGATTTTTCGATTGTTGATAGACGAATGATGAGAGAGAGAGATGGGAATCCGTGCTTTCAGCACACTTTGATGATGATAATGATGATGACACAGGAAAAATCACTTATTTTAGAAAATGACTGGAATTATTTCGGAGAACACACGAAACCCTGGATTTTTCAAACGATTTTTATTTTTATTTGATTTGGACTTACGAATTCGAATATTTTCCTTTGTTTATTCTCTTTAACAAGCGATGCATAATTCAAGAAGACTGAATACTGATGTGGAAAAAACATTCCCCTAAAGTTACGGATAAACCTATCACGAAAATTATAATTAATCAACTAGACACAAAACTAGGACAGTTTGCTCAAGAAGAACTCGACGAAGTACTAATAAGAATTAACAACAGGAAATACCACCAGAAGTATGGAAGACAAGGAAATTCGACAACCTACTGCTTCTGTACTACAACGCCGTATATAAGCAGAACATAAAAGAGAGATGGACAAACGGCTGCATCTTCCCTTTCCCCAAGAAAGGTGACCTCAGAATTGACAAGAACTACCGAGGTATAACTCTCACTTCTATAGCGGCTAAGATTTATAATGTTCTGTTACTCAACAGCATCGAACCAGAAATTGAGAAAATTCTTTGGAAGAATCAAAATAGTTTTCGGAAAAACAGATCCACAACATCATAGATTCTAACAATCCATCAAAATTTAGAAGGAGTTCATGCAAAAAACCTTGAGGTGACACTCTTATTTGTAGATTTCTCCAAGGCATTTGACTCCATACAGAAAAGGAAGATGGAGCAAGTACTTCTAGCCTATGGTCTCCCCAAAGAAACTGTCACAGCTATAATTATGCTATGTAAAAACACGAAAGTAAAAGTTCGCTCACCGGATGGAGACCCAGACTTCTTTGACACTGTTGCTGGTGTTCTGCAAGGGGATACATTATCCCCATATCTGTTTATAATCTGCCTAGACTACGTACTTTGAACATCGATAGATATAATGAAAGAAAATGGTTTTACTCTAAAAAAGCAAGAAGATACCCCCCAGAAACTATTACCGACGCAGACTACGCAGATGATATAGCACTTCTGGCAAATACACCTGTCCAAGCCGAATTCCTGTTGCATAGTCTGGAGCAGGCAGTAGGTGGCATTGGCCTCCATGTGAATGCAGAAAAAACAGAGTACTTGTGTTGTATTCAAAAAGGAGACATCTCCATACTAAACGGTGGCTTTCTGAAACTAGGGGACAAATTCAACCCTCTCCGAAACAGCGTCTCATCTACTGAAAATTATATCAATATGCGACTAGCGAAGGCATTGACATCTATCGATAGACTATTGATCATATGGAAGTCAAACCTATCCTATAAAATAAAGCGTAATTTTTTTCCAAGAAGCGGTCGTGTCAATACTATTATATAGATGCACTATATAGACTCTGACGAAGAGTATAAAGACAAAGGTAGACAGGAATTGCTCAAGAATGCTACGAGCTATATTGAACAAATCCTGGAAGCAACATCCCATAAAAAAGCACCTGTAAGCGATGGATGAGAGAGGGAGAGAGAGAGGGAAATTTCTACTAGCAGCACGACATGATATATATATATATATATATATATATATATATATATATATATAGTGCTAATGCATTCCCTTTCAGAACTCCAGCAACAATGTCAAAGAAATCTGTGCCTCTATACGGTAAGTGAACCTTGACTTTCGTGTTACTCTAAAACATCATTATGGCTGTAACAGTTTCTTTGGGGAGACGATAAGCTAGAAGTATTTGCTCCATCTTTCTTCTGTGTATAGAATCAAATGCCTTGGAGAAATCGATAAACAAAAGTGTCGCCTCGAGGTTGTAACACCATATCTGCCTAAACTACGTACTTAGTTTGTTGATAGAATTAATAAAAGAAAATGGCTTTAAACTAAAAAAGGCAAGGAGCAGACGATATCTCGTAGAAACTATTAAGCATGCAGACTATGCATATAACATAGCATTTCTTGTAAATACACCTAAGCCGAATCCCTGCTGCATAGCCTGGAGCAGGCAGTAGGATGCATTGGCTCTTATGTGAATGCGGACAAAACGGAATACATGTGTTTTAATCAAGAAAGTGACATCTCTACTCTAAATGGCAGTTCACTGAAATTAGTGGACACGTTTACGTTCCTCGGAAGCAGCATCTCATCAACTGAAAGTGATATCAATATGTGCCTAGCGAAGGCATAGACTACTATCGACAGTCTCTCGATCATATGGGAATCTGACCTATCCGATGAATTAAAATGGAATTTCTTCTAAGTAGCGGTTGTGTCAATACTACAGTACAGATGCTGACAAAACGTATTGAAAAAAGCCAGACGGGAACTGCACAAGAATGTTACGAGTTACACTGAACTAATATTGGAAGCCACACCTCACGAAACGCAGCTGTACGGCCACTTACATCCCGTCTCTAAAACCATCTAAATAAGACGAACAAGACATGCAGGACACAGCTGGAAAAGCAAGGACGAAATCTTAAGTTCTTCTATGGACCCTTCACATAGACGTGCCAATGTTGGCCGACTAACAAGAACTTACCTACAACAGCTTTGTGCGGACATAGGATGTAGTCTAGAGGACCTACCGAGAGTGATGGATAATAGGGACAAATGGAGAGAGAGAGAGAGAGAGAGAGAGAGAGAGAGTGGGGGGGGATTCGTGCTAGCTGTGCGATTTCATGATGATGATGATGATGATATGTTTTGAGTTTTATATGGGTCGATTGTCACTTTTCATAGTTATTAAACCAAATATTCGTCACTTGGTTAATGATGCGCAAACAAAGATTTTTAGTGAGAAATTGGACAGGCTCAAAATAAAATAAAATAAAATAGATTAAAGACGTGTTCCCGATTTGTAATCAAGTTATTGACGTGTATGGAGGCAGAAAAGACGTTTGTTTAAATGCAATCAAATTGTCATGTTCTATCATTTACATATATTCAAATTAGACGTTGAGAGGAAATTTTTTCTTTAACGATTTTTCCCCTAACAGAAAAAGAAAAATCAGTATGAAGTCTGTGAAATAAAGATGGCGCATAATTATTGCTGCAATTGAAGAAATTAATGAAGGAAGAGAGAAACGTTGTAAGTGTATGGATGGGAAAATATAAGGATGTAGTAAAAATAATCCAGAAGAAAATGATTCGGAGAAGGAGAGAGAGAGAGAGAGAGAGAGAGAGAGAGAGAGAGAGAGAGAGGAAGGAAAGTGAGAAAGTAAGATGTAAGAGTAATTAAAAGGATAATAAGAAAGAAGAGGAATAAAGAAAGGCAATAGGGATGCATAAGAGAAAGAGGAAGCTGAAAATAAAGAAGAGTAGTAGTTGGAGGAATGTGGAAGGGGATGTATCAGAAGACGAAGAAGATCAAGAAGAAGTAGCAAAAGGCAAAAAATAGCGATAAAATACATTTAACACACACACACATACATGCATGCATATGTATTTGTACAGAAAGTCCACGTATGTTCTGTATAGTACATGAAGCAAAAAAGCGGTAATCCCATTTGAAAAAAATACTTTTTATGATTTTGAACATTTTGGTCATTATATATTTTTTATGTGTTTGTATTGTGCTCCTGTATGACAACTGGCTTGCAAAAAACAAAAAAAAAAACAAAAAAAAAAACACGAAAACAAAAACGAGAAAAAAGTTAAAAGATAAAAGAGAGGAAAAAAGAACAAAGAGTAAAAGTAGAATAAAAAAAAGAGAAGGGGAAAAAAGTGAAAACAAAAACGATGAAGTATAATAAAGAAGGGACTGGTAAAAAAGAAATGCAAAAAAAGTAGAGAAGGAAGCTGAATAAAATTAAAAGTTCAAGGAGGAAGAAGGGAAGGAGAATCAGAAGACGGTAATAAATGGTAAAGTAACTGAGAGAGAGAGAGAGAGAGAGAGAGAGAGAGAGAGAGAGAGAGAGAAAATATCTTTTCTATCCATATTATCAAAATGGTTTACATAAAATATAAAGAATGTGAAGTATGTGAACAATTGTAACCCCGGAAGTGACCAGTGATTTTTAAAAGAAATCTATTAATGAGGAAAAGAAAGAAACATTTTTAAAAGAAGCTCTTTTGGAATCTATTTGACCATATGACTGGAAATAGAAGAATGCATAAAAATTCTATAATGGGAGGTTTCAAGCTCAAGGATATAAAAGGGTCATAAAAAGGAGGTGGGAAGAGGGATTATCAGTTTTCATCCGTCAGTGTTTAACTTTTTAAAAGTTTATTAGTTCAAGGGTGAGTCAAAAGCTTTGCAATATTTTGGTAGTACATGAGACACAATTCAGTAGCTCCGGATGTTATTTGTCAAGCTCGTGAAAATGATGAACCACGCTGAACTGTGTGATGTCGAGCTTGCCTGATACTCTCCAAGTGCTACTCGTCAGATTTATTGCTATGGATGGAAACAACGCCCCGAATTCTACTGTTTTACGTCTACCTCAACTTGGTTGATCTTCGAGGTTCTTACAACCCGGGCGAAATTTCTCGAACCATCTAGTTACTGTTCTGTGATCACGTGCACTTTCATCGTTCGCACAATGATTGTTTATTGGTTGTTTCTGTATCATCATGGCCCAGTTCGAACTCATAAAGCATACGTTCCCGAATTAGACTATGTTACACATTCATCTGTACGATTTTCAAATTACACACGGAATGAAGTAACGCATATGACGGTATATAAGACGCACCGTAATTTCAGCAGGGCAAATCAAGAAAAAAACAAACAAACAACAAAGTACTAATATTAAACATGATAAAATTAATATAATGAATATTACCAATGATAAACACTTTTAATCTGCATAATAGTCTTTTAAATAATGACAATAGGTATATGAAAGTTACTCTAAAGCCTAAGCAAATAGGAGTCGCCAGATAACTAATTTCGGCCGACTATCGCAAATTTTAAAGCTACATAAGGCATATAAGACGCAGGGGAATTTTAGAAGATTGGTTGGTTGGTTGGTTGGATTTTATGGCATATCAGCCTTTGTAGGTTATTTAGTCCCAAATCCACTTTTATACAAATTATCAGTTCTATTTCAAACAATTCAGTTTAGCTGGAGTACACAGTTTAATTGTCAAAATATTTCTATTTTAAGCTACTCAGTTTATTCAAACAGTTCTATTTCAAACAATTCAGTTTAGCATAAGGACATAGTTTAAATGTAAGTACACAGTTTAATTTTCAAAAACATTTCTATTTCATGCTATTCAGTTTAGTAAAACAGTTCTATTTCAAACAATTTAGTTTAGTATAAGTACGCGGTTTAATTGTATTTAACCTATAGAGTGGACATGGGAGCGATGGCAATGAAAGGGTGCTCCACATTTCCCAAATCTCCAGCCTTACTGGAACCTCACCATCAGATTGTTCAGTGTCATATCCAGGACACTTGTTGGTGGGTTTTTTACCCCTCTGCAGAGGTGCAGTTAATGTATTCTACAGCCCCAGTCAATTGGGAAAAATTTTAGAAGTTATTTTATTAAAAAAAAAAGAGAAGTGTGCCATATGCCGTCAAATACGGTAATTTACAACCCAGAGTACACTAACTACCCAGGGTAACTACAGAGGCTTGAACTGCTTCAGTCATGTGATATATACACTGCGAATTAGTACGTACCAAAATATTGCAAAATTTTTGACTCACCCAAGAAGCTTGGGGGAAACCCTTTAATTATCAAAATGAATGAACATGTGACAGTAAATATCTGGGAGTATGTATTTATGTATTTACCCACCGCTCCGCTCGAGTTGGATGCGACACATGGTCAATTTTTGAGTGAGGCACAAATAGTTTAAATTCAGATTTTCCTTCTCCGACACCGGTTATCATACCATGGTTAAAGAGACAGTCTACCCTACTATTTATCCATAGCTGGAGGGAGAATAATTAGATTCATACCTTTTCCCAAAAGTATTAGCTATATGAAATGCAATATGAAATGCAAACAGTCTCTATATGAAATGCTATATGAAATGCAAACAGTCTCATTCAGGTTTTTGGACTCTGGTCGCCGACTTCATTTCCTACAACGATAATCATTACAACACAAGCACCTCCTTATTAGGGAGTTTGTTAACTAGTACACGTGTTTCAAAAGATGGTCAAGGATGGAGAAAGTAACTTGGAAAATATCTCCAGTGAAAAGAACTGGCAGAAATCTTGAACAGCGACTTCTTCCAATTTCCATTTTAGTATGAGGAAAACTTCGTGGCGTAATGACTAAAAGTGTTGAACTTTGAAATGGCAAAATGTGAGTTTGAACTCCAGTCGCGTTATTACGTTCATTATCGGACTAATGGTTAAATTAATTTGGTTGGTTGGTTTCTTTGTTTAATGACATATCGACCTTTGTAGGTTATTTAATGCCAAAGCTATTTTCCTAGAAGAACAGTAGTGGTGCTATTTAACCCATAGCTGGGAGGATAAGGGGGTTCATACCTTTCCCAAGGGTATTTGCCCGAAAGTGAACGTAATAGCGCGACTGGAGTACGAACTCGCATACTACGATTCCGCAGTCCATCGCTGTAACCATTACACCACGAGGACACCCCCTAAATTAATTTGATACAGTTATCGCTAGTCTATTAAAAATAAACAGATGAATAAAAGTAATAATTCATTACTTTAGGATTTTTTTCTTTTTCAATTTTCTTCATAAATGAATGAATAAATAAATAAATAAATAATTAAATAAATTAATAAAGCTTAGTCAATTTCACCGAATTTATAATTAAGTTAAATGTGATATAGTTCATTTCAATTGATAGGGTTATACAGAGAAATATTACCGGTTAGTAAGTTATATTTGTTTTTAAACTTGAGGAATTTATGTAAATAATCAAATAGTAATAAAATTTATGTAAATAATCAAATAGTAATAAAAAATTTGTTCGTAATTAGTATATATATATATATATATATATATATATATATATATATATATATATGGTTAGATATAAATCAAATATAATATATTTATAGACATTATATATATATATATATATATATATATATATATATATATATATATATATCATCATTATATATATAATTAAATATAAACTAATACCCATTGGAAATGTATGAACCCTCTTATCCCCTCAGCAATGGGTTAAATAGTATCATTGCTGTTCTTCTACGAGGAGGGATTTGGCATTTGATAACCCACAAAAGTTGATATGCCATTAAAAATAAAGAAACCAAACCAAACTATTTCAGTATTGTGCTATACCGAAGCTACATTAATTCTGCTGTAAATTCTTCAGAAACGTTATCAACATTGATGACCACTGGAGGTGCAAACGTATAACTTGCTTTTTTCATCTCAAAATTCTTGAAGACTCTATCAAGCATTGTGATTTGACTCTGCTTAATGGTCCAGTTGTGCAATTAAATTCATTTTCCAACTAATACTCTAGAGAAAGGCACGAACCTCCTTATTCCTTCAGTTATAGGTTAAATCGTACCACTGCTGTTCTTTTACAAGGATGACTTTGGCATAAAAAGTTGATATTCCATTTAAGAAAGAAGCCAAAACAAACCAAATCTGCCGAATAGCTGCAAGGTTGTTAAGTGAACTAAGTCTCCACCAGCAAACTTGTCTGCCCACTAGAAAAGATTACGCTTGTAACGATTAAAATAATTTGCTTTGGATCGAGGTGCTTAAAGCTTAGCATGTTCAAATAACCTGTCAAATCCGTGAGAACTGTAAGATTAGACACAAAATTAGGATCATTTAGTTCAGAGATAGCCTTTTCTTTAATTGCTATGAGCAATCTTGTTCCTTCTCTCAAAGAAAAAAACTTTTTCATATCATTTCTTCGATTGAGCCAGCTCACTTCAGTATGATCTCCATACTTAGTTTCCATGGAGGATAGAAAAGAAATAAACAATCTGATTAAGTGCTCTTATCCATATAAAATTGATAATTTTAACAACTGTATCTTGTTACAGAATGCAATGGATAACTGAAATGGAGACATCCAGACTGTTCAGTTTTTTTTTCTAAGAAGACCAACTAAACCTAACTTTTTAAAACACATTGCAGGTTGTTGACAGTGATACAAGTTTCAACAAATCCGGTCCTGCACGTTCAATGTACATTTCTAGTTCACTAAATATCTTTCCGTCACTTCCCTTAAAAATTGATAGCTCCAATCATACTTCAGTGCCATTAGTATTTTGTCAGCCCTCTTTATGTCTCTCTGTAAATAGGCCAAAGTATTTACCCAATCCCTCCACTACGGGCAGGATGTAACAAAAGGTCCATTTTTTTTTAATGGAAGAAAGCTGGTTCAAATTACTACTCTTCGGTTAGTTGCCAATCGAAATCTAAAGAACCCAGTCTGCCTTACTCTTAACTTATAGCTGGAGGGAGCACAAAAGGGTTCATGCTTTTCCAAATGTCATTAGAGCAACATGACAATAACCGTTATGCCAGGCGCTCCTCAATTAACTTGGTATTGTATAATGGGGCATACGAAGGGTTTATTATTGGTGGTAGTGGTTGTCAGTGAATTGTTCGTATGTTGGGTAATTCTGAGGTTTATGTTTGACTCCTTGTTCTTCTTACTCCATTCACTTGTTACCCCCTTATTGTTGGCCGGAGCGGTAAATGAACTTCGGATGAAGAAAAAAACAAACAAACAAAGACAGGGATTCTTTAAAACTCAATCTTTATTTCACAGGTCAACAACTATTTCGTTGTTGGGAACGTTCTTACCGAGCCAGGAAAAGCTGTCTACTCTATAGAACGGTGTAAATAGATCTGACCAAGAATTTCTTTTTGACGTCAGGAAGCCCATTTTTTCAGGTATGCGCGGGTCGCGCTTCTTGTCATAGGCCTCCTGGGAAATTGTTATTTTTGTATTTGATTATTCTATTTCGTGTTTATTTTGTTTTTATGTTATTGTTTTTTTCAATTTCTTATTTAATATCCTCAGTATACAGGTATTACCTACAAGTATTTAGCGTATATTAGTAGGGGAAATATCAGTTCCTAGAAGTTATTTTTATCAATATGAGGCTAGTTTACACCATGATATTAGATTTGGTTTGGTTTCTTTATTTAATGGCATATCAATCTTCGTGGGTTATTTAATGTCAAATCCTCTCCTTGTAGAAGAACAGTCGTGGTAGTATTTAAGGTCTCTTTTGTTTAATGGCATATCACCCTTTGTGGGTTATTAATATCAAATCCTTCCTTGTAGAAGAATAGAAGTGGTAGTATTAAACCTATAGCGGGGGAATAAGGAGGTTCATACCTTTTCCAGGGATACTAGTCCAAGAGTAAACGTAATAGTGAGACTGGAGTTCGAACTCGCTTATTAAGATATTGTAGTCCAGCACCCTAACCACTACACCACGAAGAATCTTCTCCATGGATACAAGAGCGACAGAATCTTTCCACTTTCTGTGAGCGAGTGTGTTCATGAATATGAAAATTCCGTGATTTCATATATATATATATATATAACGAGAGAGAGAGAGAAGGAAAGAATGAGGAAAAATTAAGATAGATAAGACATTGAAAGAGGGGCAAAATAAGAAAACAATTTCAATATTTTGATGATGAAAGAGAAAAAAAAAAAACAGAATAAAATGGGCAAAAACAAAGTGGGAAATTCATTGTCAATCTTCAGTTCGTATTTTTCTTTAGTTTCCTTTCGTGGGTGTAAGATTGAAAAATGGCGAAATAATCGAGGCTTTGTGGATATTGTAAAGAAAATGATATTGATATCTTTCAAAGTTTCATAATAATTCAAATATAAAGGACCATAAAAAGCTTTTCAAAGAGTTCGACTTCAGTGTCTTCTCCACAATAATATCACTTGAAATGGGTATTAAAGAAGCCTAGTAGACAATTACTATAGATATTAGTTCGATCTTGTTAGGTAAAGCTAATTTTAAATAATATCACCAGTGTTTTGTGTCCAACTATTTAAGCTAGTTGGTTAGTTCTTTCCTTCCTTCTCCCATGTTTATCTTGATAAATCAATTAAAGGTGTTGTAGAATATTAAATGTTGATGTCAAGTAACAAAGGTTCTATAATAAAGCAAATAAACCTATTATTAAACAATAGATAGCAAATCAACAACAGCTGCTTCAGAATACGACGTTACAAAATAGCACACACACACACACACACACACACACACACATATATATATATATATATATATATATATTTTAAAAAACATAAGCGCAAACAGAAGATACACGTATACAATCACATATTCATATAGTCACACACACTTATACAAGTGCGTTTATTTACAGTATTGCTCATATATAAGTACATCCAAACTATTTTTTTAATAAAAGTTTATTTTCTTCTTAACCAAAGATCATCATCATCATCATCATCATCATCATCATCATCATCATGTCATGCCGCTAGCACGGATATCCTTGACCCTCTTTCGCCACTTCTCCCTATCGTTCATCGCCTCCGGCAGGTCTTCAGAGCTACATCCCGTATCCTCACATAGCTGCAGTATGTATGTTCAGGCTGGTCGTCCTGCTTTTGCTCGGCCATATGTGGGAGTCCATAGGAGTACATCACTTATGAGCTCGTCCCTGCTTACCATCCTTTTATTAACATGAGTGGAACATTATTTAACCAAAACGGATATTATTAGCAATTATTTTTTTACCAAATTCGATGGCATTGAAACTATAACCAAACATAAATATATAGCAATCCAAAAATAAGAACGCAGCTTATATATTCTACAATTTGGGGGAATTACGGATGTGTTGCAATTTAATTTTTGTTAAAAGGGTTTGGTAATAAATAAGGCCTAGTACATTAATTTGAAGATAGCTTTACTTCTCAAAACCAAATGGTGAGGAGAAGGAGGAAAGAGGATTTTGTTAGTCCACACATTCTTGTGAACGGGTCCTGTCTAATTTCCTAGTTAGATGAGAGTTGCTTAATCACCCTACTGAAGGGATTTGGTCCCCGTAGCATACATTTGTTCCTAAAGATGAAATCCACCCTGATATATCGATTTCAGACAATAGAGGAGGAAGAAGAAAAAGCGTTATGAATCCTGCTCTTTATCCTAAAAAGCAAATTACAGAATGCATTTAAGAACAAATCCTCCTCCCCAAAAAATCTCCTGTTGACCTGTTGAAACTGTGTATCATATTTACCGATCCCTCCGCCCGGGCAGGATATGACACAAGGTCAATTTGAAGCTGAGTTTAACAGGTTTTAATTCAGAGTTTTCCTTCTCCTAGACTAGTTGCCTCGCCAAGGTTGAAGAACCTAGTCTACCCTACTATTTACCCATAGCTGGAGGGAGAATAATTGGATTCATACCTTTCCCAAGGGTATTAATGCTATGTGAAATGCAATCAATCTAGTCCAGGAGTTGGACTCGTGTCGCCTTGTCCATTTCCTACGACGATAACTATTACACCACGGGCACCTCCATAAACTGTGTTGAAACTGTGTATCAACAGTGGAAAGAATATTCTGAGGGAGACAAATTTCATTAAGTTGTAATCAAAGCAATAAAATTAATTTTGAAAAAAAGCTCACTTACTTTTTTAAAAAACGAGTGGCGCTCGTGATTTAACGGTTATCGTGTTAGGATATGGACTCGGCGACCTTATTGGTTTGGTTAGGTTCTGTGGCATATCAACTCTTGCTGGTTGCTTAATGACAAATCCTCTTTATACATATATATTAAATATATATGATTTGTTAACTCATTTTGTTGATACATTTTCAAACGAACTTGAACTCTATCTTTGGTACACAGTTAAATGGTTTCAAGTATTTCTATTTAAATATATCTGTTTACTATTAATCATTTGTTTGAATACAATTAAATTGTTTCATGTATTGCTATGTAACAATAATAACGTAGCCCGTGGTGTAATTGTTATCGTCGTAGGAAATGGACACGGCGACTCGAGTTCAAATCCTGGACGAGACTGATTGCATTTCACATAGCACTAATACCCTTGGGAAAGGTATGAATCTAATTATTCTCCCTCCAGCTATGGGTAAATAGTAGGACAGACTAGGTTCTTCAACCTTGGAGAGGCAACTAGTCTAGGAGAAGGAAAACTCTGAATTAAAACCTGCCAAACTCCGCTTAAAAATTGACCTTGTGTCATATCCTGCCCGAGCGGAGGGGTTGGTAAATAGGATCAGCCATTTGTTTGCACACATTTAAATGGCTATAAATATATAATTAGCAAGTGAATAGTTTGTTGGTAATTTCATTTTTAAATGAGTTAGAACTAATTTGTTTGCACTCTGGTGTTGTTATTGTTTCTACACAGTGAAATGGTTTCAATTATTCCTATCCAACACTTATAATTCTATTCAATATTAATCATTTGTTTGCACACAGTGAAGTGGTCACAAGTTTTGCTGTATAACACTACTTATTCTATTCAACATTACTCATTCGTTTGCACACAGCTAAATAATTCCAAGTATTGCAACGTATCACTAACAATTCAATAAAATATTTTGTGTGCGATTTTTTTTTTTTCGGACAAATAATTCAACAAAACATCAGTCATTTGTTTATACACTGTTAGATGGTCAAACAATTCTATTTCAAACAATTTAATTTAGCATAAGTCATTTGTTTGTACAGAGTTTAAATGTCAAACAGTTCTATTTGACCCATAGATAGGATCCTATCAGGTGCTACCAGAGTGGACCTGGGAGTGATGGTAATGAAGGGGTACTTCGCATTCTCCAGAGCTCCAGCATTACTGGAGCGTCACCATCAGATTGTTTTGAATCATATCCAGAACATTTGTTTGGGGGGGGGTCTTACCCCTCTGCAGAGAAGCAGTCGGTGTATTCTACAGCCCCAGCAGACTGAGCCCAAATGCTGGACGAGATTTTTGCATTTCACATGGCACTAATGCTCTTGGGAAACGTATGAATCCAACTATTCTATCCGCAGCTATAGGTAAGCTGAATAGTTGACTGGGCTCTTGTCCTTGGTTTGGCAACGCGTCAAGAAGAGGGAAAACCCTGAATTCAAACTATTTGTACCTCACTTAAAAATTGACCTTGTGTCGTATCCTGCCAGTGGCGGAGGAGATGGGTGAATACATATAATTACAGAAATGGTGTGAAAAAATGTTGACCTTTTCTCACGGCATTTTTAGAATATGAAAACATCAAATAAGAAGACTGTTATGGTTTTAGAAAAAAAAAAGATCTGTCTATATACTTGGAGAATCGGCATTTAAGATTTTACCGGGACTCAAGCACCGAACGAATCAAATTTTTTCACTTAATATATTTATTTTATTTAATTTCTTTTTTTTTTTTTCTTTTTCTTTATTTTCAACATTCTTGCCACTTTTTTTCTTTGCTATTTCGTTCGTAATCTCTTGCTTTTTCTTTCTTTTTTTTTTCTCTTTCTTCCTGTTCTTGTTTCATTTTTACTTTTTTAACACTGATGTGATATGACGTGGTATTGAATTTCTTGTTGATTGCAATAAAACAAAAGTTGTGTCTATAGTCGACTGCTAAGCAAACAACAAAATATTCCATCTTAGAGATCAAAAGATTTTACTAATACAAATAACTGCTTTTTTTTTTTAAATATCACTACAAGTAAAATTTTGAAAAATACAAAAGGGAAACAGATATAAAGTTTAAAAGATAGCTTCTCTTCACGTCAATTCTGCTATTTTTCTGGAAAGAAACCAATTCTTCAATCGTAGTGTTCAGGATATCACTCTAAAACATCTGAGAACGAGGCTCCAGTCCAGGAGTTTAGGGAATTTTGAGTACCCCTTCATTACCATTACTCTCAGGTCGACTCTAAACTGGAGTGGTATTACCTAATAAGGTCTTATTAGCAGGTCGAATAGAAGTGTTCAATCATTTATCATCATTATTATTATTATTATTATTTACTCATTAGAGTTTTTCACATCAGCGTTAGCTGACGGTCTTTCACTGGAGATTGAGTGACAACAAGTCTCCTAAAGTCTCCAGGACTCTTCTCAGTATTCTGGATGTTTTCAATAATGCTGTTGTTTGGATGGTCTCCACTCAGCCGCCAACTTCCAAATCCTCCAGTCCCTTTAATAATCCTTTTGTTACCGAGCCAAAAGCACCAATCACAATTGGTATAATTGTCACCTTCTTGTTCCATAGTTTTTTCAATTCTCTAGCAAGGTCAAGACACTTATCTCCCGTTTCACATTCTTTCAGTTTTATTCCGTGGTCAGCCGGGACTGCAAAATCGACAATTTTGCTGATTTTCTTTTTTTTTTTTTTTGTTGATTATTATAAGGTCTGGTCTTCTGGCCGAGATTAGGTGATCCGTTTCCATGTCAAAATCCCATAGGAGTTTGTGTATTATTATTATAATTATTATTCCTCCTTTGAGAGTTTTTCATATCAGTGTTAGCCAGTAGTCTTCCACTGGAGTTTGAGAGACAGCAACCCCTCTCAAGTCTCCTGGATTCTTCTCAGTATTCTGATCGATCTTAATAATGAGGTCGTTTGGATGACCTCCGCACGTCCTGTTATTTCCAAGTCCTCCAGTCCCATTATCAATCCTTTGATAACTGTACTAACCGCACCAGTTACAATTGGTATCACCGTCACTTTCATGTTCCATGGTTTTTTTCAATTCTCTAGCAAGGTCTAGGTATTTATCTTTCTTTTCACTTTCTTTCAGTTTTACCCAGTGATCAGCCAGAGCAGCATAGTCCACAATTCGGTTGGTCCTCTTTTTTTTGTTGACTATCACAAGGTCTGGTTATCTGGCCAAGATTAGGTTATCCGTTTGTATCACAAAATCCCCGAGAAGTTTGTGTGTCTCATTCTCTAGAACAAAATCCGAGTTATGCATATACTATTTATTTGTACGGTCAAATTTAAACTTCTTGCACGGCCTGTATGAAGGATTTCAATTCTTTTTCATTTTGGGCAAACAGTTTGATGTCGTCCACGTACATTAAGTGATTGGTCTTTCTTTTCTTACGATTTACTAAGTTTGAATCCGCCCGCGCATTTCTTGACGATGGGATTCAGTGGCATCATCGCCACCACAAACAGCAATGGTGATAGCGCTTCGCTCGGGAATATTTCTCTCTAGGTTTTTACCTCGGCTAAACTTTTACTGCCTGCCGTCAATTCCACTCCCCAGTCCTTCCTGGTTATCTCGATAAACTTTATGATTTCGCCGGATATCTTGTACATTTGGAGACAACGTATTATCCAGCTATGGCGGCCATATAAGCTTTTTTGTAGTCAAAACACACCATTGCCAGATTTTTCCGTCTCGTTTTACTTTCGTTGAGGATGTGTTGATCGATATATCGGAGCTCACCTGTCCCTCTGGATCCCTTGCAGTATCCTTTCTTTTCCTCAAGGAACAGTCCGCCGGCTTATCAACGAATCGTACGTCTCCTCCCTAATTTGTGTCGTCAGAATTTTCCACATCATCGGTAAGTACGTTATGGGTCTATAATTGTTTTGGGCGGTTCCTTTTTGGGGGTCTTTCTGTATCAGAGTGGTTTTTCCTTTCGTCATCCATTTAGGTATGTCTGTTTCTTGTAAGCATCTGTTCATTTCGATAGTCAGTCTATCATAGATGGAAGTGAACTTTTTAAAAGCAGAATCCATGTATACCATCAAGGCCAGGAGTTTTCCAGTTTGGCATTTTTTTGAGTGTCGCTCTGAGTGAATCAATGTGTATATTCGCCTTAGGGCTTTCTTCGATTCTTTGCAATTCTTTTCGTGTTGTTTATCCATTCGGCATTTTTGTTATGATCCATCTGTTCCCATACTTTGTTCCAAAATCGTTTTGCCTCACTTGCATCCGGTTGCTGGATTGTCTTCGCACTTTCTCCCCTTACTTTCGTTGTTTTGGAAGGTCCTGTTTTGTTTGTATTGTATGGTCCTGTTTCGGTATCTTTTTAGTTTTCCTTCTTTTGCCAGTACCTTCTGATTCATCTCTTCGAGTTGTATCTTTTGTTCTAATTATGTAACTTTTTCCTCTTTATCCCAATGTCTCATATTTTTCTTTTAATCTTTGCTTGTTGTCGTATATTTCTTATCTGTGTTTCCAATCTAATTTCCCATTCCGTTTTAGCTTTTCTGTTCTTGTTCTTCAGAGGAAACTCTACCTTTTTCACAGACTAGTTTCGCACCTGCATAGACTAGATTGTTTAGTTTCGTGATGTTGTTCGTTAGGATATTTGTTTGTAAGTCATTTATTTTTTCAGTTTCTGCTTTAACTGTCTTCCTGTCTTGGTTCCTGAGAGAAGGCAATGAGGTTTTCTTCTCACATAATTCTCTTCATAATTTCTACATTCATTATTCCTTCTTGGCTTAGTGTTGTGTGTGTCTTGGTTGTTATTACTTAGCGTTTGCTTTTGGTTGGAAGTTTCTGTCATTCCTGTACTTAGCGTCTCGGTTACTGTAGTAGTTGTATGTTGACATGTTTCCCTATATATTTGTTGATGTATTTCCAATATTTATTATCATTATCTATTTATATATCTATTTGAATCCATACAGCTGTATGCAAATTTTTTTATTACATAAGAATACCTGATAAGTAGAATTATTAATGTTCAATAGCAGTACTTGAAAGTATTCAAATGTGTGCAAGACTCGGAGCCGAATAGGCCCCCAGTTTCAGCTGGGCAACCTTTGGGTGGGCGAGCTGCTTTTCAGATCCGTTTGCACGCCTTGTATAGCACTAGACCTCACGGTCTAGTTCAAGCTATATTCTGGCATACGTGCCCGGACCTAGATTTAGGTCCGTGATACGGCTTGACTCATTAGATCCACATTGCACTTAGTGGGTCAATGACTAGCAGGGTTCGAGTCTCGGCTCGTTCCCGACCTTCCCCTCCCCTTTATCCCCACTTTAATCGGCCTTCGGGCTTTTGACCTTGTGTCAAGTCGTGTCTGGTGGGAGGCAGCGACAAATAACTATTCAAATGTGTGCAAACAAATGATCATTAATAAATAGAATTGTGTTAGATAGTAATACTTGAAAGCATTTAACTGAGTGTAAACAGATGAGCTCTGGCTCGTTTAAAAATAACGCTACCTACAAACTATTCGCTCACAAATTATATATATATATATATATATATATATATATATATATATGGGGGGTCGCTATTTCATGAAAGATGTTCAAATGAGCTGCATTTATTGGTCACTTCCTATTCGAGAGTTTTCTATAAAAACTCGTTTTGCTGACTCCAGTGGGCAGAATCTTCTTCTTATCAGATACTCAACTTGTCGGCATGGTCGCTCACTGTATCCCCTCAAAGGGGTAATACCCTCCCTGGACCGTCCTGGGTATGACACTAAAAAGCATCTCTTGGTAAGGCCCATTATTTTGAAGATCAGTGTAGTGTGTAGTACCCCATTATAGACATTACTCCCCAGTTCACAATGAGTTGGATTGTTGGTACCTCTTAAGGTTCCATTCATGGGTCAAGAATAACTATTCATCATTCACTATACGTAAAACCATTTAAATGAGTGCAAACAATTGATTAATATTATATTGAATTATTCATATTGGGCTGTGTGGAAAAAAAATGTAATAGGCAAAAAAGCAAAAAAACAAAAATTTTAAAAAATGTTTTTCAGAAGCAACTACAACTGCAAAAAATGTAAGTATGAACGTACAAGGAACATGTTTCCCTAACCTCTAGGCATAAAATGACCCTGGAAGGGTTGTCATGCCGTTAAAAATCAATCAATCAATCACACCAAATGCATGTTCTATTCCAACTACTTTTTTTCTTGAACATTTGGACTGTCGATCAATCTATTTGATAAATGTTTTTTCTCTCCACTTCAACCTTAGACTTTCAAAATTCACGGATTAATAAGTGTCTTATTCTATTTCGATTTCTGCTATGCTGTCCCTTTGCAATACCCTTTTTCTTTATCCTTCATTTGTTTTGTTTTTGTAACCATTTTGGCCTTCAATAACCAACATGATTTGCTTATAGTGATTGTGCTTAAAATTTTCTTTTAAATAGTAGACTTACTTCATCATAACATTGGATTCGGCTCTTTTGATTTCGCTAACCTAATGGACACAAAGTAAGGGTTCAGTTTAGCACTATAATTAAACTGAAACACCCCCTATAAGCTTTTAAAAAAATTAAAAACTGCTATGCTAAAAAATGTTTTTTGAGTAAAAAAAAAAAAAGAAAAGAAAAAGATGACAAAAAACAAAACAAAACAAAACAAAAACAATGAGGAGAAAGAGGTAACCGAAATAAAAAAGAAAGAAATAAGAAAGAGAAGATGAAAAAGGTTTTTAAAAAGATTAGAAAAGGGGAAAGAAAGAAAGAAAGAAAGAAAGAGAAAAGTATGAAAGCAAAAATTTAAAGCGTAAGAGACAGAAAAATGATTTGGTTTCTTTGTTTAATGGCATACTAAATTTCGAGGGTTATTCAATACCAAAGCTATCCATGTAGAGGAGCAGTAGTGGTTGCTATTTAACCCATAGCTGGAGGAATTCATACCTTATCCAATGGTATTTGTCCGGAAGTGAACGTAATAGCGCTACTGGAGTTCGAACTCACTTACTTCGAGAACGCAGTCTGGAACTTTTAGCTATTACGCCACAAGGACTTCTCTAACAATTAATCTATGTTAGCCAGTTAGGATTAAATTTTATAGAGAAATTTGTTTATAATTTGAGTGAGACAGCTAGTGAAAGTGAATGTAATAGCGCAACTGGAGTTCGAACTCGCTAACTACGATGACACTGTCCAGTACGTTAGCCACTATGCCTCAGTGAAAGAGAAATTCTGTTTTATTAGTGATTAAAAGCTAAACCATGACTTCTAATTGTAACAGATCATGTTATGAGGTTGGTCCCACGATTTATAGTGGGTATGTAAAAGAGCATGGCAATCGCAGGGCTGAGAGAGAGAGAGAGAGAGAGAGAGAGAGAGAGAGAGAGAGAGAGAGAGAGAGAGAGAGTTATGTCATGAAAAAGAGTGAGAGGTTAACGGAAGCAAAAAGAGACACTTAAGAAAATGCCGAAACCAAAATGAGCATGTACTGACATCCTTGCTCCAGATTAAGCAAAGCTGAGTGATTAACAAGATATACCGTTTTTCTATACAAGAAACTAGAGAAAGATTTACGCACTTGGGTACGTGAATTACGTACAAATGGACTTAAGTCAAAGCCTAATCGCTATTAGAACGAAAGATTTACAACTATCTCGCGGGTACTAGTAAATATGGCATTAGTCATAAATTCCATGTTTCAACAGGATGGTGTGGGAGAATTGATGAATGGGTTAACGTCAGCGAATCTACATGGCTCAAAAGATACTGAAAGACGTACACAGCGCTTCCATAAGTTTACGATTAATGAATGCTACATTGTGAATTGTCAAAAATTGGCAGAATAGATGAAACGCCAATGTTTTTTTACTTGTCAGGCAACACCACTGTATGTCTTCACTTTGCTTTGCTTATGGAGATCATTTTTGAGCGCTTAACGGTTCCTTAAACTCAAGGACTCAAAAGACCTTCGAGCCGACCACCTGGCATTCGTGCCGTGCGGTTATATTTGTCAAACTAAACTTGGTTTCAGGGGGCCGACCCCAGACAACTCTTTCTCTGCTTGCAGGACGAAGTTTATTGCTTGATGCTTGAGGCGCCCCAATATGGGAATGCCGACTGGATGAAGAATCTTTGCACTTGCCGTGTATGAGTCTCGATTCGTGCGTGAGCCCCACCATAAAACAGCCTTGTGCCATATTCTAACACTGTAGGGTGTCAGGTAAATCCCAGTTCTATTACGTCCTGAGGAAGAGGTACAGTGGGCCAAAAGTAAGGTGCGGGGGTTATTTCCTCCAGTTATAATGTTAAACAACCATACAGATGATTGACTACTCTCCTTTTCGTGGGGGATATGAAAGTCATAGGAAAAAAGTCAATTATTTCATTTTGTTTATATTGTTTAATGGTATATCATTTGGTTATGTTATTTAATGCTAAAGCTATCCTTGTAGAAGAATAGCTGTGATACTATTTAGCCATTTGCTGAGGAGGGGATTAGAGGGTTCATAACGTTCCCAAGGGTATTTGTCTGACAGCTAACGTAATAGCGTGACTGGAGTTCGAACCATCTCACTTCTAGAACATAGTCTAACTCTTTTAGCTATAACACCACAGGGACTTCCCCTACAATTAATTTACGAGGTGCCTTCAATAAGTCTGCAGACTTTTTTGTACAGGTATTTAAAATTGGCGTAGACTCTTCAGTATGTTATTGCTATACATCTTATGAGATGACTGACCAATTTTTATGATTTCTGATTCAAATAAACAGCTACAGCAGCAATTGGAATACACCCTACTAAAGCCTGATTATCACAGCTGGACGTGAGGACACTTTCGAAGAACAATATGCTATAAAATTCTGTTTTAAACTTGGAAAAAATGACACAGAAACGTATGGAATGCTTCAGACTGCTTTTGGACCATCTTGCATGAATCAAGCATCAGTTTTTGAGTGGCATAAGAGATTCAAGGAAGGTAGGGAGTCTGTGAGGGATGATGAGAGGTGTGGGAGGAGTAAGGAAGTCAGAACACCAGAGTTGATTGGCCAAATAAAGAATTTCATGGATAAGGACCGTCGTGTGTCTATAGAGACGATAAGTGCACAGTTTGATGTCAGTGTGGTGGGAACTGTACACACAATTATTCGCGAGGAACTGAAGACGCGGAAGATTTGCGCGAAGTTTGTCCCAAGGGTGCTCAGAGAAGATCAGAAAGAAAGACGTTGTCATGACAGCAGGGAGATGGTCGAGCTGATCAATTCAGATCCCGCAATTTTTGATGCTCTGGTGACCTGCGATGAAAGCTGAATCTACTGCTATGACCCAGAGACCAATAGACAGAGTTCCCAGTGGAAGCACTCTTCAAATCGGCTCTGTGGCATTTCCACCAGGACAATGCACCAGTCCATAGCTCCATCTTTGTAACAGACTATTTGACCAAGATGGGCATCAAAACAGTTCCTCACCCTCCATATAGTCCAGACGTTGCTCCTTGTGACCTTTGGTTATTCCCTAAGCCCAAGGAAAAACTTAGAGATGAAAGAGGCTGTGACGAAGGTTATTGACACGCACACACAAGAGGACTTCCATGGGGCCTTCCAGAAGTTGTTGGAACGGTACAACAAGTGCATTGCAGCCAGAGGAGATTACTTCGAAGGGGACTAAAGTTTTATGTGTGT
This sequence comes from Sepioteuthis lessoniana, assembly GCA_963585895.1. Classification (NCBI taxonomy): domain Eukaryota; kingdom Metazoa; phylum Mollusca; class Cephalopoda; order Myopsida; family Loliginidae; genus Sepioteuthis; species Sepioteuthis lessoniana. Next base: position 55,382,507 of record OY757919.1, read on the forward strand.
ACCATCAATAAAAGTGCTCATACGAAAAAAGTCTGGAAACTTATTTAATGATCCTCGTATATGATCGTTCAGAGTTACGTTTTCCAGAGAAATATGTCTTTAATTCGAGTGAGACGTGAGGCATTTATCGAGTAAACACTTGGTTTAGGGTTTTTTTTAAAATCTGGATTCGCTAGTTAGACTCGTACCCATTCAATCCGAAGGCTCTATAAGAATACTGGTGACATTACCCTGAAAAGTGCTCTTATCAAATGAAACCAGCAGTTTTCACATTTCACAAACCTGCATCTAAAAAAATCCTCAACTCGTATATTACTGACCAGTTTCTAGTCAGCATGGTGCAAAATGTATTATTTGCTATGAAATCCTTCCATTTAAGAATGTGATTAGTTGATGACAAGTTACGTGTGAACTTGGAGCAAGATGTAAAATAGTACTGTTCATCTCACAAATGCCAGTAAATATCTCAGCAGAGTTTTTTTTTATCAGATTGGTAATAAAGTCACAGGAAAAAGAAAGGCACAATTAATTAATGGTGACTGCTTATGGTTGAGTTTTGTAAAGTAATATGCTTTTAATTCGAGAGAGACATGAGGGATTTATCGTGTAAACGCTTTTGAATTAAGATTCCTGTGACTTTTATCCTATGATTTTGTGCTGTGACTTTTTTCTCTGATTCTTTTACTGTGACTTTTTTACCAGGATTTTTTCCATCTAAATTTATACTCATTGGACAATAAGTGGGATATGTGAATTAGCATAAAATGTGGAATGGCAAATTTTCCGTTAATATTTTTAAAAAATTCCATTTTTATTTTTGGTAAAGTACATTTTATCCGTTTCCACGTTTGTTAAATTCCGTTTGTTTCCATTTAATCATATTTCAAGAATATGTTGTTGTAAATTGTACAATAAATATTAATAAAACCGAGAAAACAAAAGATGATTTCAAAGTTTTATCACACCTAAAGAAATAAGAGATATAATTTTTTTATTTAACAATCACTCCAACATTTTCTCAGCCAGTCGGCTGGGGTAGTTGAATACACCGATTGCATTTCTGCAAAGAAGTAAGGTCCCCACCAACGAGTATCCTGGATATAATACTAAACTGCATCTGATGACAAGGCTCCAGTTCTGGAGCACTGGAGAATGTAGAGTACATCTTCATTACCATTTCTCCCAGATCCACTTTGACCCGGAGCGGTAATACATGTCAGGGTTTCATCTATGGGTCAATATAACCATTTAATAGTAAGCAAACAAGTGACCGATGTAAAATTGAATTCTTAGTTTGATGGCAATACTTGAAACCATTTAAATTTGTTTAAAAAAATGATTAATCTGTATGAATTGCCCAGTCGGCTGGGGCTGTAGAATACATCGACTGTACCTCTGCAGAGGAGTAAGACCCCCCCCCCCATGAGTGTCTTGGATATGACACTAAACAATCAGATGGTGAGGTTCCAGTGATGCTGGAGCTTTGGGGAATGTGGGGAACCCTTTCATTGCCATTGCTTCTAGGTCCACTCTGGCCCGGCGTGGTAGCATCTGATAGGGTTCTATCTATGGGTTAAATAGAAGTAACAGCATACTTATGCGAAACTGAATCGTTTGACAAAACTGAATAGCTTGAAATAGAAATGTTTTTCACAATTAAACTCTACTTTCATTTAAACTGCGTGCGTATGCTACACTGATTTGTTTGAAATTGAACTGTTTTTGACATTGAAACTGTACTTACACTAAACTAAATTGTTTAATATAAAAATGTTTTGACATTTAACTGTTAGTAAATAAAATATGTATTTATACTAAACTGAATTAGCTGAATTAGAACTATTTGAATAAACTGAATAACTTGAAATAGAAATGTTTTTGACAAGTAAACAGTGTACTTATGCTAAACTGAATTGTTTGAAATAGAACTGTTTATTTGCATAAAAATGGATTTGGCGTTAAATAACCTACAAAGGTTGATATGCCATAAAACCAAACTAACCAACCAATCAGTATGAAAACCAACCGATTTTGGTTTCTTGGCATATCAACCTTTTTAGGTTATTTAATGCCAAAGCCATTCTCCTAGAAGAACAGTAGCGGTGCTATTTAACCCATCGCTTGGAGGATAAGGGGGTTCATACCTTTCCCAAGGGTATTTCTCCGAAAGCTATTACAGCGTGACTGGAGTTCGAACTCGCATACTACGATTCTGCAGACCATTGTGTTAACCATTACACAACGAGGATACCCTCCAAAGCAAACTAATATTGAATAGAATTAATAGTGTTAGATAACAATACTTGAAACAATCTGTGTGCAAACAAATGAGCTCAGGCTTATTTAAAATCTGACTTAAACTATTCGTTTACAAATCATATATATTTAATATAGATATGTATAAATAAGATTTGTCATTAAATAACCTATGAGCGTTGATATGCCATAAACTCAACCAACCAACCAACCAACGAACCAACCAATCTAAATTTTTCTATTTATGTGTGTTGTCTTTCATCTGAGGTACATCTTCCTCATTCTATTATGAGAAATCATGACAAATCTATTTCTTTTTATGTTATGAGACAAAACAAAAAATTTAATGTTCTCTTGTGTCTGTCGTCACAAGTACATTCTTCATGTCAATATGAGTCGTCATATTAACCTCTTTTCAAGTTATGAAAAACAAAAAAAATCCTCATATCCTGTTGGGTGAATTAATTTGTTATAATCTCAATCTCCTCTCCACCAATATTGGTCTTTGAAACAAGTCCACGCAGTTTTTATTCGCGTTTTTATTAAGAAAGATTTTAAAAATGTAAATAAAGTTGAATAATTTGGATTTTTTAGCTTTTGGTTTGGAGCGAAATATTTAAATACATTCTATACTTCTCTGGAGAGAAACATGGTCAAGGGTGAGGGAAGCTTACCAAGTCTTAGAACAATATTAGTTACAAAAACTGTCTTGTCGTGTACGAAAAAAGTAGTTTGATATCTCTGATTCAAAGATATAAATCGCTAGACTGATTACATGGGGAATTTGTTTATGGAGGCAAAGGCTTGTGTAGGATCACTCACCCAGTAAATAAATAAATAAAATCACCCCCCACACGTGAATTATACAATAGTCAAATGCCCAGACAAAAGTCTAATAGAAACAAAGTAGTCGCGACTTATTTACTAATGGGACGTATGTATAAGTCTATGCGGTAATTAGGTTTGTTTAATGACACATCAACTTTCGTGGGTTATTTGATATCAAAGTTATTTTTCAAGAATAGTAGTGGTACTGTTTAATTCATAGCTTGGTGGGCAGGAGTAATAAGGGGTTCATGCCTTTCCAAAATGTATTAGTCCTAAATGGAACGTATTAGTACGACTGGAGTTTGAACTCGTTTACTACGATGTTGCAGTTCAGCTCATTACCCACAACGCTAAAAAACACTGTTTCTGGTAAACGGGCCAAGTTTTGACCTATTTACCAAAAGTTTTCTCGTTCCCCAATGATACCTGCGGCGGAAAAATACGGTGTAAAAAGTTTGGATTGTGCTTACCGGACTTTTGACCTGGAATAATGTTTGTTTTTGTAAAAATTTATTCGAGCATCTACTGCATTTTTCTTTAGTTTCTTTGCTTAATAGTATATTAACCTTCGAAATAGCACGACAAGAGTTCGAACTCGCTTACTTCGAGGCCACAGTCAAGCACTTTTGCCATTACAGCCCATTTTTCTTTTGTCAGTTTTGTCTTTTATCTGGAAAAAATAAAATAAAATAAAATAAGATAAAAAACAGTTCTAACTTATTGCTTTATTTATGACCAACCAATTATTATTAGAACTTAAGGGATTTCACAATATTGTCAATGGCAACGCAGCAGCTGTTATTGCTAAAGCTTAACAGGAGTCCAAAGAAATTAATCTAACATCAGTGGGAGGGACGTGTAGTGTTTTGTGGACTGGGTTTAGTAAGACAAGATGAAGAGACAAAAAATCTGTTGGTTGGTTGGCTGTTTTTTTTTGTTTTTTTTTGGCATATCAAACCTTGTAAGTTATTTAATGCCAAATCTTCTTCATATATATATATATATATATATATATATATATATATATATATATATATATTTGATATATATATGATATATATGATTTATATATGATATATATATATATATATATATATATGACTTGGTATATATATGATTTGAAAAGAAATTGTTTCTTGGTAAGATTTTAAAAAGCCAGAGCTCATTTATTTGTACACAGTTAAATGGTTTCAAATAATTCTAACACGAATAATTCTTTTCAGTTTTAATTATTTGTTTGCGTACATTTAAAGAGTTTCAAGTATTCCTTCTCACGCGAATAATTCTATTTTGTATTTATCATTTGTTCGAACACAGTTGAATGGTTTTAAGGCTTGGTTTATTTAATGGGTATCAACCATTGACGGTTATTTAATGCCAAAGCTATTCTCCTAGCAGAACAGTAGTGGTACTTTGTAACCCATAGCTGGGAGGATAAGGGGGTTCATACCTTTCCCAAGAGTATTTGCTCGAAAGTGAATGTAATAGTGCGACTGGAGTTCGAACTCGCTTACAACGATTTCGCAGTTCATCGCTTTAACTGTTACACCACAAGGACATCCTCTTGAATGGTTTTAAGTATTGTTACGTAATACTAAAAATTTAATTTAACATCTGTCATTTGCTTGCACGCAGTTAAATGGTTATACTTGAATGTATACATGATTTGTAAGTGAATAGTTTGGAGGTAATTTTATTCTTTTTAAATAAGTTAGAGCTAATTTGCTTGCACACAATTCAGTATTGTTCTTGTTAGCCTAGTTAAATGGTTTAAACTATTGTTATTTAGCGCTTTTAAATCTATTTAATATTAATAATTTATTTGCACACCATGAAGTGGTTTCAAGTATTGATCGCACTAATAGCTTTATTTATGTATTGGTATAATGGTTAGAGTGTTCGCCAGTGGTCCAGAAGACCGAAGATCAATCCCAGGCCGAGTCATACTTTAGCCTCAAAAATAGTACTTGATGTCTACTTGCTTAACACTCAGCATTATATGGTACAGATTAAGAGAAACTGGAGCAATACAGGGAAAAGAGTAGCACCATCCCCAACATCCCATGGTTGTAGCTATTGAAAAGGAAGCCTTCGAGTCTTACTCAACTACGGTCGGCCAACTATTTAACACTAGTTATTCAATTCAACACTATTCATTCATTTGCTCATAGTTGAATGGACAAACAGTTCTATTTGATCCATAGATAGGACCCTAATAGGTACTACCACTCTGTGTCAGAGTAGACCTAGGAATAATGGCAATCTAAGGGCTCTCCATATTCCAAGAGATGGACGCGTGTTGCCTATTGCAGTGAATCTTTATTGACAATTAGAAATTAGAATAGGGGTCTATTCGGTCGCTTAGAGGAAAGGAGAGACCAAACTTGCTTTCGTTGATCAACCAATTCACGAGAATAATGGCTTCAATCCTCGCCGGGTAACACACATTTATGACGTAAATTGTACAAAACTAAGCTTTGTAATTATCTCAATGAATATTGTGAGAGATTTAACTATGTCCATTTGGTATTGATTGCTTCGTGTATTTAAACCCTTCCTTTCATCTTTCCACCTTCCATTCTGATTTAGATGAAATGATTTAATGAGTTTTTTTAATATTCAATGCCGGTGCCTTTCTTAGAAAAGCGACGAGTGTACTATTATGAAACGGGATAGAAAGAAAGAAATAAAAAAAGAAAGAAGAAAATAAACAGAAATAATAATATACATGTCTTTTTTTTTTAAATGCCATATCAACCATCGTGGTTTTTTTTAATGCCAAAGCTATCCTTCAAGAAGAACAGTAGTGGTGCTAGTTAACCACTAGCTGGGTGGGTAGGAGCTAAAGATGCTCATATCTTTGCGAAAGGTATTAATCCGAAAGTGCGACTGGAGTTCGAAATAACTATAATGACGTAGTGAAGTGCCTAAGCCACTACGATATCTTTTCTAGAGTAAATTATGAATTAAAGCAAGCAAATTAAAAAGGATATAAAATAGAAAGAACATAAAAAATTAAGATATATTAAAGATATTTGCCTTTTTTATATAATATAACCGAAATTTCGTATATAAAAAGAAGAAAAAAGAAAATTACGTATTTATGTTTTGTGTGTAAAAAATTATTCAGTTATGGGTTTTTCTTTTGGATTTTTTTTTATTAAGTCCATGAATTATTATCATAGAGTATGGATTGCTTAATTCAAGATATTGCAAAACGAACATGTTATCTATCGGGTTGACAAAGGCCGAAGACGCTATTTCCATTTCTTTTTTTTTTTTTGCGTCGAAAGTTTAACTTTTGGCGGAAATGGAACTGTAAAATATTTTATTTTATTTTAGAATTTATTATTTGTTTTATTTACTATTTTCGAGCTTTATAATTGGTTTTATTTTTTATTTTAAACTTTAATATAACAATCCCCACTTGACGTAACACGTGCTGTCAGACGTAGTATTGTGAAAATGTGAGAAGAAAAAATTCTGTGTCCCACAGATACGAGTTGAACGGAAACCAGAGTTTCTGATGCTGATTTTCAAGTCAAGTATAGTTTTCTAAGCGGAAAGATTGATGAAACGCAATCGTTGTAACTCATTTCCTTTTAATAAACGCAGTGCAAGAAGTCTAAGCTGATTACAGTCTCTAATGCAACGAGGCATTACTGTTTTTTGGAAACAAGAATAGAGGATTAATTCCTGGTGAAATTCGAACCCACATCCCCTTTTGCTTCGAGGAATCCGGATTTTCTGTACCAGCTGCTTTATCATCTAACTTCGAAGAGCTTAAACTATTGGAGAAACACAAATTACGAATAAATTCATCCAATACGCTTGTCTTCGACCCCACCCTCGCGATAGTTTCGATTCATTTGGGATGCCTCCACACTGAACCGTATTTATGTCATATTTTGGCCTCTTGGGGAGCCCAATTAATATCAGACCCTTGTCTTTGATCTGTCGACGCTATCTTTATTGTTATCATTTTTACATACTAGTAAGGACAAAAGCATATTTTATTATAGAGGAGCGAGTGTCCTCGTAGTATTGATTCGTTATTTTATTATGTTGATTGTGATGTTTCTATTTTATTATGCTGGTATTGATTCTTCTATTTTACTATGCTGATAGTGATGCTTCTATGTTATTATGCTAGTATAGAGTCTTCTATTTTATCATGTTGATCGTGATGGTTCCATTAAGTGCCACTAGTCGAAACTTTTTTTTGAAAATTACGTATTAAATTCGTCACGAATTTTCATTCATTATCGTTCCGAACGCGAATTCTTGCTTCCCTTTTTTTTTCTTTTTGGCGAACACTGTTATGCTGGAGGAAGTGGGTGAACAGTTTAAGTGACACCAGTCTTCTAAAAAAAAAGTGAACGGTTCATCGGAAAACAACAGAAAAAAGCGTATTTTAGGGAGGGTACGAAGGAGTGAGTACTTGAGCAAGACATAGAAAAGAAGGTTCAATTAAAATTCAAGGAAGTGTCACCTTTTTCTTATCGTGTATAACTGATAACTGTTGCTTTTTTTCTGACTTTTCGTTTCTTCTACTACGTTTTCTACTGGACATTTTTTACACGTGTGTCTATGTAGTTCCTGTGTTTGATTTATTTCTTGAGTTCTTGCTGACAGCAGCCAATTAGACTATCGGACAGGATTCATCCACTTGTTGAGTAAAGACATAGAGGTTTTTTCTCTTTATGTTCTTAAGCTTTATTTATCTGGACTCCATGTTATTATTGTTGCTCGTCGTTTTCCTTGATTTTGCCTGCTCGGTTTTCCGTTACGTAATTCGACCGTCACTAAGCAATGTGGCTCTGAAAATCGGCTTAGGGGCGAAGAAGTTAGTACGTAACATTATTTTTCCTAACGTTGTTCAAATTCATTTTATTTTATTTCAGAGAGTCAATTTTTTGTAACTAATCTAATCAGACACTTGACATAAAAGGTTTTCAAGTGTTTTCTGTCATTTTTTTTATTTTAAGATTATTGATTTTTTAAAGATTTTAACGCTTTTGTTTCTTCTCTAGATTTACTCATGTGGGAAGAATTGTCCAAAGAAGTTCACTCAAATTTACTCAAGTGTTCTATTCAAGAGAATAGATTATCATTGGTATAGACTAACATCATAATAGATGATATTTAGTTCAAATTAACGTTAGTATATATCATCGATAAAGTAGATAATTCTTAGTAGAGATTATAGAGAGAAGAGATCATCGTTCGTGAAGATTAACATTATTACAGATAATAGAACAAATTATCGGCAGTATAGATAATATATGAACTGGACTATTATTAGAATTGATCATAGATTGAATAAATTATTGTTAGTACACATTATCGCAAGTATTATGTATAGTTAGAAAGGATTTTAGTGAGAACTGATTATCGTTAATGCAGATTGCAGTTAGTATAAATCATAGATTAAGTACAGATTATAGAGAGAATAGATTATAATTTGTTGAAATTATTGAGAAAATAAATTATCGTTGGAAAAGATAATTGAGAAAACAGATTATTGAGAGAATAGATTGTCATTAGTAAATGTTGTCGTTATGATAGAATAGATTATTCTTAATGCTGTTAATTGATAGAATATATTTTTAGTACATATAAAGATCAGTTTATCTTTAGTACAAATTAAAGAGAATAGATTATCGTGAGTACATTATCGTGGCGTAACGGTTATAGGCGTTGGTTCCCTAATCTTTTAAGGAGACAATCATCTGGAGGTTGCAGGTTCAATCCTGACTACAGGCGAGTAACAATATAGGAATACTTAACACTTGTACCCGGTTATGGCTAACGGAATCAGAACAGGCGATTCCCGTGGATTCAATAAAGGACGTAGTTCGAAGTTCCGTGAAGGTTCCCGAGTTCGACAAACACCTGAAGAAGGCCGGAGGACATATCGACCGAAACGTTGTGGAAATAACAATAAAGATGAAGACAATGCCCGTGGAGGTGCCCGTGGTGTAATGGTTGTCGTTGTAAGAAATGGATACGAGTTCAAATCCTGGACGAGACTGATTGCATTTCACATAGCACTAATACCCTTGGGAAAGGTATGAATCTAATTATTCTCCCTCCGGCTATGGGTAAACAGTAGGACAGACTGGGTTCTTCAGCCTTGGCGAGGCAACTAGTCTAGGAGAAGGAAAACTCAGAATTCAAACCTGTTAAACTTCGCTTAAAAATTGACCTTGTGCTATATCCTGCCCGAGCGGACGGGTTGGGTAAATATGATAAAGATGAAGACAATAGTCCGAAAATCCTTAATGATAAAAATCAGATTATTGTAGTACTAAATAAAATTAGAACAGGTTATAGAATGACTAAATTATATATAGTAGAGAATACAATTCGAACAGATTAACTATTAACGGATTATTTTTAGATTACAGTTTTAAAAAAATTATAAAAAAGCTTAAAGATCCTGAAATCTAATTTCCATGCTTTAATTGCATAAAAAATCATTTACATATCTCTTCAAATAATCTTACTTTTTCTGTGGGTTTGGAGGAGCAGTTAGTAAAAAATATTTTCTCACTATTCATGATCTTTTACCAAATTTGTTTACTTCAAATAATTCCCCAAAATAGCGATTGTGGCTATTTCACAGCCCACTATATCTGTCAGTAAGCTTTTAATTATTTTTTTCTCAATGTGTTTTTTGTCGAAATCAAATAAATATCCTTGATTTTTTTCTAGAAGTCTATGAACTGTTAAATGTTGACAAGTTACGCAATAATTATCGGCTTTTGAATAGAAGCTAATATTACAATTAGGCCAAATTACGAATAAGTTTTTTCAGGTACAAATAAGAAAATATTTTGGGGCCTCATGAGTAAAAGTGTAATCCAAGACTTCAATGCCCTAAGGATATTAAAAATACACTTATTTAAAAATGAAAACAGATATCTAAAAATAATTGAGTATAAGTGGTTTGACTTCTTTACTCAATGGTATATCAACCGTAGCAGCTTATTTTATAACAAAGCAACCCTTGCAGAAGAACATCAGTGATACTATTTAACCCACCGCTGGAGGGATAAGGGGGTTTATACCTTTCCTAAGAGTATTTGTCCAAAAGTGAACGTAATAGCGTGACTGGAGTTCGAACTCGCTTCGTTCGAGGCTGTAGCATAGCACTTTAGCCACTACGCCACGGGGACACTCTTGAGTTTTGTAGGAGGAGGGAAAAAAAATTAATGGCAGGGGTCTTACTCTTCTGCAGTGGTAGCAGTCAGTGTATTCTATGCCCCAGCTAATAGGACAGGGAAAATATGGTTGCAGAATCAGTCAGCTTTCTCGTGGATTTATTGTGTTTACATATGATCATGTGAGCTTTTTTCAAAAGTTGAAATAATTTTTTTTGTGAACATAAGTGACTAAGAAATTTGAATAAAAACTTATTTTTTTATGGCTGTGTTATATTCCCAAATATATTTCGTTAAACATCGCTTTTTTTTTTCACTAACATCCTTTTTTTCCCACTAAGACTACATGGAGCTATATATACTAGTGAATTAGCCGCACATAGTGCGGCTTTGAGCTAGACCCTGTAAGCGGTTTGATTGCTTCGTGACAGTCTCGTTACTCTCATACCCTAAATATTTTATTAGTATAGATTCATATATTGCGTAATACATATCATGACGTTATCATATGACTTTTCAGTCAATTAACTTTTCAGGACCCCTCCTTAAACTCGTTATAAATTATTATAAGTCATAGAAAGAATACATAGATAGAATATAGATTTGACCAATTTTTAACCTCATTACGTTTGTATATATAATAAACTCTCCCGTCGATCTAGACGTACGTGGACCCAGCAATTGAGTTAAAAATGTGAATCGTTAGTTACTTTCACAGGTGATTTGCTTATGGTAACGAATGTCAGTGTTGAACCAACCACACTTTTTGTAGAAGCTGAAAACAGGAGAATGATGCACCAGTGTGCCACAGACTCTCCCGAACAACATTCTTCCGGTTTTGAATTCAGAATTCTTTCTTTTTGGCCGTTTGTCTTGACGAGGCTCCCTGGCATTTTACTTTACGTTGATTTCCTTGGAAAATGTTTGAATTCAATTCTTCTCCCCTAACTTTAGGCAAAATAATAGGATTTGTGTGTGTTAAAATCTTTTTCTTGTCATTTTTTTAAAGAAACCATCCAATTTTATCCCAAATTTTTGATACTATTGCTGTTTTCAATCTGATTTGTTAATTTTTTCCAAAAATATATAACTCTCTCCTCCCGGGGTTGAGCACTCTGGCGAAGGAATCATTGGCTGCCACCCGAATAATGTAAAGGTCTTTTAACGAATTGGGCACTCCAGTATCCGATAGCGTAAAATGTAAACAAATGAAAGTTGATACAAAATGCGTTATATTCCTAAGCTGACGTAGGTCGCCGAAACGGCTGAGCGTTACGTTATCGGCTTAACGTAAAGTTAGGCGGGTTTCGATCCCAGGTTGAGGCGTCCAACGTGTCTTGCCACACTGAAGAGTTGTGATACAACGGAACGGTCTGTCAGTGGATAACAGCATATGTGTGTGTGTGTGTGATCATAATCCAACAAAAATAGCACATTATACCGAAAGTTTTATTCGAGCAATACTCTTACACTATATCGTATTGAATAAAACGATTTCCTGTATTATTTACACTTAAATAATAATCTCGTCGAGTCAACGTCCATGCCTAACATAATTTTCAATTATTCAGATTCTCTTTATAATGAAGATAATAATAAAATGGTAATTAGAGTCTTTCACTCTTTCCAAAGTAGAAGTATCAACATTATCATGAACTATTATCCCAACGATGTTTTTTTACAAAAATTTGCTTTTTAAGACAAAAGGCCGCATCGATTAAATACAGGAAGAAAGCTTGTGTTGCTCCAAAATTTGGGATTCTGGAAATGTTAGTCTTTACCAGTGTTTGAACATCTTTGTCACAGATAGTAAAAGCGTCAATCGTTCAGTCATATGATAAAACGGTTATCATGAAGGTTAGTACAATATTAGACTAAATGCAACGAAAAAGGTTGTGTTAAGTCACTAATTAAAGAGAAATCGGCTGACTTTTATTCGACCTTTGTTACTCATCGGAAATACATGATTATTTCAGCCCGAAGTAAGCCATACGATTATCGATGGCTATACTGACCTTAATCTTACCTTCCAGGTTTGATGCCTTGTAAGTTTGGTCCATTTATACATGCTTAAAACCTACTAATCCAAAGGGAACGAATACGAATTAGAAAAAAGTTTCCAACATAGTGCCGACGCTTAAATCTGTGATTGTAGCCATCCTGCTGACTAATATGAATTATCATGGGTATTTGAAGACACCATGCTGAGAAATCTATAAGCTGCGAAGATATAAACGCAAGAGGAAAGATGAGCCTCGGTCTCTTGCAGATACTCTTTTTTGTCCTGCTGATTGCAGTCCCCTCTTATCTCGTTCGATTTTCTGGTTATCCTCCTCCATCTCATCCTCTTTCCCCTCCTCCTCTTCTTGTCTAACAAATTCATTTTTTAAAACTATTTCAACGTCGTTATTAATCTTTCAGTCTACTTTTCTTTCTCTTTTATTTTCGCGTTTTTTCTTTATTAATTGTTCTCTTCTTTTGTTGATTATGACTAATGCAACCCTCTCGTAAATAATGATGTTGAGGATCATCATCATCATTAAGCAAGTCATCATCATCACTATTTTCGTTGTCGTCTTCTCTTTTTTCTTTCTTAAGTGTCCTCTTCTGTCAACGCTATTACACTGTCGACAAAACGTGATAAACAAAAGGATCCAAACTGAAGTTGTATGCACACACACACACATACACACACACACACACACACACACACACACACACACACACACACACACACACACACATACATACATACATGCATGCATATATATATATATATATATTTTATATATATATATATATATATATATATATATATATATATAATCAGTCCAGTAACTTTAAATCAGACCTCAGTGTGCAAAACCTTGTGTCACAATCGGGAAAATCTGGTAAATACCTGCGCTTTAATACGTCGATTATTGACTCACCGAATTGTGAATTTAGGTATGCAAATACCAGTCAGTTGATTCAAGATAGATTACTACATATCTAACAATCTTACTATAATTCGCCAAATGTATTTTGTCTATCTGTCCTCGCATAATCTACGAATATCTCTGTAGCGCTTTATCGCAACTCACAGATTGTGAATCTACGACTGTAAAATAAAGGAATAGGCACTAAACGAAATTCCAACTTGCATCACGTATCTTTGGGGGCCCATCTCTCTATTATCATTAACATTGTCATTCTCATCATAAAATTATCGGAAAATGCAATTTAAGATATTCATTGATGAAAATAACCTTTACACAAAATCAGCAAAGAGAATGATTATGTTATTTTGCAATGATTTAATGCATTAGATACTTTGTAATGTTAGTTCAGTGCAAAATCTGAGACTGGATGGAAAAGGAATGAAAAAAAGAACACAATGAGTGCAATTATATGGTTAACAAAATCAATTATCAGTAGGTTATACCGTACAAAAATATCTATCTATCTATGGAAGTAAAAATGGAAATAAATCAGACAGAACGAAGAAAATAGAAAAACAAAGTAATCCAAAAGTGATGAATTTACTATAATGTAAAGTCTATATATATATATATATATATATATATATATATATATATATAGGAATCTAATTATTTTCACTCCAGCTATGGGTAAATAGTAGGGCAGTCTATGTGCTTTAACTTTGGTTGGGCAACCAGTCGAGGAGAAGGAAAACCCTACATTCAAACCTTTTAAATTCCGCTTTGATTTTGTGTCACATCCTGGCCGTCCAGAGGAGTTGGTAAACACACACACACACACACACACACACACACATATATATATATATATATATAGAGAGAGAGAGGTTGCAAGTTTATACAAGATGTAATAAGTTTTAAAATACAAACAACAGAAAAATTACAAAGATTAAAATGTTTTTATACATGTACGAGGTGCATACGATAAGTTTCCAGACTTTTTTTTGTTTTGGCATTTAAAATTGTTGTAGACTCTTGAAAATTCACTATATTATTGCTATACATCTTATGAGATGACCGACTAATTTTTATGATTTTAGGTTCAAATAAACACCTACAGCAGCAATTGGAATATACCCTACTAAAGCCTGATTATCACAGCTGGTGAATTTCAAAAATACAATGTGACACTTTAGAAGAACGATATGCAATAAAATTCTATTTTTAACTTGGAAAAAAGGCCACAGAAACGTCTGGAATGCTTCAGACTGCTTTTGGACCATCTTGCATGAATCGAGCATTAGTTTTTGTGTGGCATAAGAGTTTCAAGGAAGGCAAAGAGTCTGTGAGGGATGATGAGAGGTGTGAGAGGAGTAAGGAAGTCAATACACCAGAGTTGATTGGCCAAAGGGTTAAGGTTAAGGTTAGGGTTACTATGTTGAGGTTTTAAGGGAGTTCAGAAAGAGATTCCCTCGGAAGAGGCCAGCACTCCTGAAATCGGGTCTGTGGCATTTCCACCAGGACAATACACCAGTCCACAACTCCATCCTTGTCATAGACTATTTGACCAAGATGGGCAGCAAGACAGTTCCTCAGCCTCCCTATTGTCCAGACGTTGCTCTCTGTGACTTTTGGCTATTCGCTAAGCTCAGAGGCTGTCGTTATGAGACAATTGAGGAGATGAAAGAGGCTGTGACGAAGGTTATTGACACGCTCACACAAGAGGACTTCCATGGGGCCGTCCAGAAGATGTTAGAACAGTAGAACAAGTGCATTGCAGCCGGAGGAGATTACTTCGAAGGGGACAAGAGTTTTATGTGTGTACTATCAATAAAAGTGCCCATACAAAAAAGTCTGGAAACTTATCGTATGCACCTCGTAAATACAATTTGTACTTTAAGTTTAATTTTGATCTCAGCATATGAGGATTTACCCTCCGCCCACTAACCGGAATCATTCATTCTCCTCTGGTCATGGTTTGGTTTGAATTGGTTTTATGGCACATCAATCCTTGTGGGTTATTTAATGCCAAATCCATTTCTGTTGGGCGAGTCTTGTCCCTCTGAAGAGACGCAGTTGGTGTATTCTACAGCCCCAGCCGACTGGGTAATCTCTGGTCATGAATTAAAAAAAAACGTAAGTAATTTCTCACGTTCAAACGACTATTTTTTTCTGAGAGTAAAAGAATAAAGAATTTTTCAGAAACCTGCTTCATTTCTAAACTTTCTGTTCATATTGACAAGCATAAACTCCAAAACAAAGATATTTCCTCAGTAGCCCAATGACGTTCTTCTTTGATTGCGCAGCAAACATTCTTAAGCTTTGCATCGTTTCGGCTTGTTTAAGGTCGACCAGAATCAGGTCGATGGAAGTCTATGCTGATAACATTTTCCTGGCAATGTCGCCTACATTGCAACGGTGAAAAAGTGGGTTGCCTTAGCTGGCACAAAATTTTTATGAGTGTAGGATGCATGATCATATTCACAATTTACAAAAACGAATAGCCAATGGTGATGGCAGTTGGTCAGTAAATTCTCCATCTTTGTTTCCGATCGTCCATGTTCCTCATTGTCGTAGAAGCGAAATCCCGAGTGAACTGCAATAAAAAGCAACAAAAATTAGGAAGATGAAAGAATACTAGCCAAAGTTATTTATAAAAATGATGACAGAGCTTCATCTGTAAAATGATTTTAGTGAATAAAAAAATATACTCTTCAGATTACTTTTATTTAAGAAACACCAAAAAGAAACAAATATATAGGACAAATGTTTCGCCTCAATATTACTGATAATGATAAATTCTTTGCAGATTTCAACTCGTAACTGTCATAACTGCTGCGTAGAAATGCTTCACTGAACATATTACCACAGCAACGAACGTGTTGAATACCGGGGAAAAATGTGCCAACTTTTGGTCATGGAAGATAAAAAATTAGAGAGAACATCCTTAAAAATATACCTTGGCACCGGAATCCGGAATCTAACTTGTTGCTTTTGGCCTAACGTTTATAAGGTGCCTTATCACATGAGGTAATTTTTAAGATTATAGCTTGCTTCAATCACCCCAAGAGAGCGATGAAGAAACTTCTGCTGATTCATAAGAAAATATTCTTGGATTAGCTGACTCATAAGTAGGCAATTGCTGATACACTTCATTTATGGACATTTTCATGTTTAGATTTTTAACTGTTATAGTTTTTTTTCATCCTCATAAAAGTCCTTATTTGGTCAGCCTTGAAAAGATTGGTTCGATTTGGTTTCTTTGTTTAATGGCATATCAACGTTCGTCGGTTATTTGATGCCAAAGATTGGTTCGATTTGGTTTCTTTGTTTAATGGCATATCAACGTTCGTCGGTTATTTGATGCCAAAGATTGGTTTGATTTAGTTTCTTTGTTTAATGGCATATCAACTTTTGTCGGTTATTTGATGCCAAAGATTGGTTCGATTTGGTTTCTTTGTTTAATGGCATATCAACGTTCGTCGGTTATTTGATGCCAAAGATTGGTTCGATTTGGTTTCTTTGTTTAATGGCATATCAACGTTCGTCGGTTATTTGATGCCAAAGATTGGTTTGATTTAGTTTCTTTGTTTAATGGCATATCAACTTTTGTCGGTTATTTGATGCCAAAGATTGGTTCGATTTGGTTTCTTTGTTTAATGGCATATCAACGTTCGTCGGTTATTTGATGCCAAAGATTGGTTTGATTTAGTTTCTTTGTTTAATGGCATATCAACTTTTGTCGGTTATTTGATGCCAAAGATTGGTTCGATTTGGTTTCTTTGTTTAATGGCATATCAACGTTCGTCGGTTATTTGATGCCAAAGATTGGTTCGATTTGGTTTCTTTGTTTAATGGCATATCAACGTTCGACGGTTATTTGATGCCAAAGCCATTCTTGTAGAAGAACTGTAGTAGTGTTATTCAGTTCAAAGCTGGGGATAAAGTAGTTCAAATTCAAATTCGGACTAATACCCTTTGAAAAGGGTATTAGTCCGAAAGTGAAGGCAATAACACGACTGTAATGTTATACGATGTCAATAGGTAAGACATAGAGTCCTATTAACTGGTTAACGTCAATATGAAAATCTAATCTCTCTGATAAAATAAAAAAGGAATTATTTTCAGCTGGACTCTTGTCAATACTTCTGTATGGTTGTACCACTTGGACTTATCGAAACACCAGTAGAAAAAGATAGATGGGGACTGCACAATCATGCTATGTGCTGTTTTGGCCCAATCCCGGAAGAAACACACTACGAAACAGCATCCGTACGGTCACTTACCTCCCATCACACAAACCATCCAAGTTAGATGTGAAAGAATCGATGGAAACTTCTGGAGAAGTAAAGACGAATGTAATGTTCTTCAGTGGACTCTCTTACACATGGACACTCTAGTGTAGGCCGACCTGCAAAAACTTACATTAATCAGCTCTGTGCTAATACTGGATGTCGTCTAGAGCGATAATCAATATGGAGGGATTGAGAGAGAGAGAGAGAGAGAGAGAGAGAGAGAGAGAGAGGAATCCTTTCTGTCGGCATATGTTGTTGTTGTTGTTGATGATGATGATGACCGTTATACGATTTCAAACAACATGTTCACCCTCCCTGTCAATAGATTCGTGGAATTTTCCCCTGGTGATCGACATATGTTCTGCTTTTCTAATAGAGGTACTCCTACAGAAGTGTTAGCATTTTTTAATCCTCTGTGGAAAATCAAAGAATGTGTTGACAGAGATAGAGAAGATGGGGTTTGATTTGGTTTCATTGTTTAATGGCTTATCAACCTTCGCGGGTTATTTAATGACAAATCCTAATCCATCCTTTTAGAAGAACAGAAGTGGCGCTATTAATAGCTGGAGGGGATAAGGGACTTCAATACTTTTCCTGGGGGTTTTAATCAGAAAGTGAATTTAACTACGATGTTGCAGTCCAGTGCGTTAGCCACTACGTGTTGGATATAGTAAGTAAGTTAGCCGACCGTAGGAGATAGCGACCCGAAGGCTCTCTTTTCAATCGCAACTACACCGAGGTGTAGGGGGGGGCTGACATCTTTTTCTTGATTGCTCCACTTACCCTTGATCCGTGCTTTATAATACCAAGTGTTAAGCAAGGCGGCATCAAGTACCATTTTTAAGTCTTTGGTATGACCCGACCTAGGATTGAACCCCGGTCTCTTGGACCATTAGCGAACACTCTACCCTCTATAAAGGGAACATGCCAACCATTTAAGCCTGAAAAATCTCTTCAAAACTTGGGGTTGACTTATACGGCATGGTTAAAATCTAAATCTCTACCAGAGAGTTGTCAACCAGTGGTAAACCTTTGGATTTTTAACCCTGTCGTATAAGTCGACCCCAAGTTTTGAAGAGATTTTTTCCGGCTTAAAAGATCGACTTGTAAGTTTAAGCAAGTTTAAGAGGCACGTGGCGTAATGGTTACCGAAATGGACTCAGTGACACTCTCAACGCTAGTGCCCTTGAGAAAAAAATGAATCAATTTAATCCCTCCTACCCAGCCATGGGTAAATAGTAGGGCAGGATTGGTAGGCAACCAGTCTAGAAGGAAAACTCTGAATCGAAGCCAACTTTACCCAGTTTAAAAACTGACCTTATGTCACATCCTGATCGTAATGGGGGGGGGTAATAATTATTATTATTCAATTTATTTGATGAAGCATCGTCATTTATAATTAACTTATCTACAAGTCTTTCTCCATCCTAATTTCACTTGCTTTTTATCACAATCTTCAAACTGAAATTCTTCAACAAGTGTTGTCAAAGTAAACGACATCGACACTTTGTGGTTGATAGGGCTATTTAAGAGGTCTATAAATACTGAGGATTAGAAGGAGGTCGATAAACGTGGTGAGAGTCGAAAGCTGAATTTTAGAGGTCGAAAGTTGTTATTTAGAAATGGAAAATAAAAGTGATTACTTTGCCTATACCAAATGAGAGGAAACATGTACTCTAGTACTCTGTTTACTTTTTACTCCACTCTGATTCCTTTTACGAACGCATGAACCATTTCATCTTCCCAGCCTTGGGTAAATAGTCGGGTTCCTTTGTTCCATAGCCAGATACGGATATGCGAAATGTACATGGGATGTTCATAACATATATACATAGAACATAGGAATCTCGAAATTCGAAAAACACGTAACGACTTCTCAGTTCAGGTACGAACCTTTTTTATTACCTTTTGAGTTTAAAGGTCCTTCGACATAAGGAGAGAGATACACATTCTTTCTATTCTGGCTTTTTCATCTGCCCCCTATCTCGTGCGGCACCTGCCTAAAGCCTCCGCGAGCAAGCGAAAGTCAACCGTCTTCTCCTGAGGCAGGTCTCAACTCTACTAACTGACTTTTTCAAAATCCCAAAATCCTCCACGCGCTTCCGGTGCGTGATGTCATTTGTACTCCCTAGCCCCGTTTCCCATCTCGGGCTATTGTGGCATCTCTGAGTGACACGTCTGCTCCGCGCGCACGCGCGTGAACACCTATGTTAATGTTGCCCCTAAGTAACTCATGCACTGAGCCGAAAGGTTCTCAGCCTAACTAAACCCAAAGGCATAAAACGAAATCCCTCGGCCATTATATTACACTTAACCTGGGTAAGACATCTAGTCTAGAAGAAGAAAAATTATTGAATTCTAACCACTTGTACTCTGCTTAAAAATCTACTTTGTGTCGCATACTGTCCATAGTGGAGGGTTTGAGTAAATACATAAATAAATAAGTGTAAGAACTTATTCGGTTTTTGTTGTTCCCTAAGACAGTCATTTACATTTAAAATCGTCACGTGGCACATTTTTAAGTGTTAGTAGGTTAATACGATTAATAAGACATTACATCTAGAAAGTTAGCCAGGTTAATTAATTAATTAATACCTTACAACACAAAATGTTATATTTAACAGAGCATGCAGCGGTCATAGTCTAGAAGATGAAATTAGAATTATAGTTAGATTAAAAGTTACTATTATTTGCAGATATTCAACTGGAAAATTAGCTACTATCTCTGGCGAAATGTATATGTTCAATATAACATATAATTAATCACTGCCTATGAGTTTCGTTACTTCTAACCTACACTATCACACATAAGTAAGTATAATTCTGGTTATTTTTAATTGAAAGTTAATTTTCCTCAAACCAAACATAACAAGATTACATTATTGCTTGTGAAATATACAATTAAATACTATGGTTATATTATTGGTTATTATTGGTTACTATAGGTTATTATTATATTAGTTATTATTGATAACGATTGGTTATAATTATTTTATTTATAATTAAACTCTACAGAATTGATGGTTTGGTTAAGTTTGTTTTTTACGATACATCATGATCATGATCATCAAGTCATGCTGAGAGCACGGATTTCCCTGGCTCTTTCTCTTCGTCCACCCCTATCATCTATCGCTCCCGGCAGGTCTTCCAAACTACATTCAATGTCCGCGTAGAGCTGATGTAAATAAGTTCTTGATGGTCGGCCAACACTAGCATGTCCATGTGTAGGAATTCATAGAATAACATCATTTATCAGTCCGTCCTTGCTTCTCCAGCAGTATCCCGCATGTCTCGTTCGTTTTACTTGGACGGGTTTTGAGATGGGAGGTAAGTGGCCATAGAGCTTTTGTTTCAATTCCTTATGAGTTATTTAATGGCAAATTTTGATTCATTTCTAAATGTTTGATAATAATCATAATTATATTTTTAATGTTCTTTTTAAATTGTACTGTTTTATTTGAGGAAAATCATTTGTTTGTACAGTTATATGTTATGAAGTATTCTAATCTTAGACAAATAATTTGCTCACAAGTATTCCAAGCTAATACTAATAGTTTACACATTTATTTAGTTTCAAGTAACTAATAATAATAATCCTTCGTAAACAATTATTGTTTCAAGCAAATAATTTGCTCACAGTTATAAAGTATCAAGTATTTCTATCAAATACATTTAATCTTCGAACAGATTTATTTGACCCATTCATGGAACCCTAACAGGTATTACCACTTCGTGCCAAAGTGGACTTGTGAGTAAGGGTAATGAAAGGGAGGCTCTATACTCCCCAGAGCTCTGGAAATGGGGCCTCACAATCTGATGAAGTTTAATGTCAATGTATTCTAAGCCCCACTGACTGGGTTTCAACTGCAATGAAACTATGTAATAAAAATGTAACCAAAAATAAAATTTCAACACTTATGTCAACAAAAAATAGAATTACAACTCTTCTGTAACCAAAAATAAAATTTCAACACTCTTCTAAGCAAAAAAATAAATTTCAACACTTCTCTAACCAAAAATAAAATTGCATTAAGAAATATAAATAATTTGCTGATTTTTTGAACATGTAGATATTTAGATTGTTGGTTACAGTTTCAATGTTGTAGAGTTTATGAATAAACAATACCTTTTAATATCTATTTTGGTTGTAAAATATTCCACGAGAATTAAAATCCTCGTATCTTTGATTGAGAAGATTATGAACTTTTTAAAAGTTGGCATTATACTTATTCATGGACCATACTGTATATTATCATAAGAGTTTTTCACATCAGCTCTAACTGATGGTTTCCAAGGGGATCAGGGTGACAGCAAGTCTCCCCTGGCGTCCAGGAGTCTTCAAAGATTCCAGTCTGATTCTAGTTGTGCTGTGGTCTGTATGGTTTCGATTCTTCTTCCCCTAATCTTCCCTTCATCGAGTCTCTTTTTCCAGGTTCTTGGGTATTCTTCCATTGGCCCCAACTATGATTGATATCCCGGTCACTTTCATGTTCCACAGCCTTTTCAGTTTTCTAGTAAAGTCAAAGTATTTATCCAGGTTTTTGCCTTCTTTCACCTTCACTCTGTGATTTGTTGGCAATATGACAGTCTTTTTTCTTGTGAATTAAAATTAGGTCTGGTCTTCTGGCTTGGATTGAGCGATCCGTTTGTACCACAAAGTCCCAGGGGGATGTCCTCGTGGTGTAATGGTTAAAGCGATGGACTGCGGAATCATAGTAAGCAAGTTCGTACTCCAGTCGCGCTATTACGTTCACTTTCGGGCAAATACCCTTGGGAAAGGTATGAACCCCCTTATTCTCCCAGCTATGGGTTAAATAGAACCACTGTTCTTCAAGGAGAATAGCTTAGGTATAAAATAACTTACAAAGGTTGATATGCCATTAAAAAACAAAGAAACCAAACCACAAAGTCCCAGGAATTTTGTGTTTCCTTTTCACGGACAGATTCTGGTTTTAGCCCGTACCATTTGTTAGTACGATGAAATTTCGTTTTTTTTTTTGTTTTTTTTTTTTGCACAATTCCCTGCAGATCATTCTACCCACCCTGTCGTGCCTGTTCTAGTATTCCTTTTGAGTTTGTTTGCTGCATTCACTGACTGTGTGATTGATTGTTTCATCTCTTATATCACATAGTTTACTCTTGTTATTCACCTGGGTATTATGATTTCTTTTTTGCTTTAATATAATCAGTGCTAATGGCTATATTTCCTGCTGCTGTTTTTAATGTTTCAGTTTCTCTTTTCAAGTTTCCCTTTCTTTGCCATGTCAAGATCATCTTAAATGCAATGTTCTTAGTTTTTTGCTTAAAGTATCTATATTGTTGTTTTTCTTCCCATTTTTGTTTTCTAGAATTTTGAAATTATTGTGGTCCTATTGTTTATGCTATGACTGGTTGCTGAAATAAGTTTCTGATTGCTCTTGTTTACATATTCTTCGAGACCTTGTGTAGCTCTATCAACACATTCCCCAATGCTTGCGAGTCCTGTTCTTCTAAAAGTTGGATAATATATTGTACAATATAGTGGAGACTCTAGTACAAACATGAATATGAATATGCAGTCAGAATATAGGAATAAGATTTGTAATAGAAAATGTGCCATGTTCATAATGAGAATTGGAAAAAGAAAAATGATGGAAGGATTAGAACTGCCAAATCAAGAAAGAATCAGAACGCACGGAAAAAAGGAAAATTACAAGGACTTTGTAATATTGGAAGTGGACACCATCAAATAAGCGGAGATGAAAGAAAAAAATAAGAGTATCTCAGGCAAACGAGAAAGCTTCTCGGGACCAAACTCTGCAGCAGGAATCTAATCAAAGGTATAAACACAGGGGCTGTCCACATGGTAGATACTAGGGACCATTCTTGAAATGGACAAGAGAAGAACAACAAATGGACCAGAGGACAAGAAAGCTGAGAACGATGCACAAGATGATATTGACAGACTATAAGTGTCAAGAAAAGAAGGAGGAAGAGGAATCGCTAGCAATGAAGGTAGCGTGGATACATTAATAAACGGGACAACAACAACTAGGAAACAGAAATAGGAAGAACAACAACGGTATGGATATTTCAAGCGACGAACTGACAAAGTTTCACACGAGAAGACCTGGACATTGCTAAGAAAGAGAAACTTTAAGAGAAAAACTGAATCTCTTCTAATAGCAGCGCAAAACAACGCCATAAGGACCAATTATGTTAAAGCAAAAATAGATCGGACGAAAATAGAATAGTCAATGTAGGTTATGTGGTGATCGAGACGAAACAATAAATCACATAATTAGCAAATGCAGTCACTTTGCGCAAAGGGATTACAAAACTAGAAATGACTGGGAGGAAAAGGTAATCTACAGGGAATTGTGGTAGAAATTGAAACTTGACCATACTACCAAATGGTATATGCACAAACCAGAATCCGTCCTGGAAAATGAGCCGCTCTAAATTCTCCGAGATTTTGAGATCAACTAATCCCTGCCAGAAGACGAGACCTAATGATGATTAACAAAAAAGAAAACTCCCTGTCGGCTGGGGTTGTAGAATACGCCGACTGCACCTCTGCAGAGAGTTAATACCCAACAATGAGGCCACCTGTTGGCCGTGGGTGGCGACCAGTAAGGCGCTAGAATGGGATGTAGATGGTGGGATGGTGGTTGAGCAGTAATAATCCGATGACAGAGTGGTCAATGACTTCAACACACCACTTTGGCCCTTACTTGGTCTGACTGGCGGTCGGATAGGCCCGATCCGATCAATCGGATGGTCATGTCAAGCCCTAGCACCTATATGTTTTATCCCAACCGTATTTTAAATCTGCACTTGCAGCAAGTTCCCAACCCTTATCCTTTAGGTGATAGAAGGTGGTGGCTGAGAATCAAATGCGTTGAGAGGAAAGGAATTTAACCAGTGCTGAGAACCTGAAATTAGCAACAGCTCGAAAACCTACTCTCAGCTCGAGTATACAGGTCGTGTATCTCCGTCTTAACCAAGGAGAATGGGTTTCCCCCTTGGTTAATTCCTAACACAGGCCCAGCGAAAAATATACAACACCTAAGGCGTCCTCTTATTAAAAAAAAAAGAAACCTGTCAGAATCAGATTCATTGTCATTGAATCTTTAGAGGAGGTATGCCTAGAAAAATTCTTGCCTTTCCTAATAGAAAAAGTATTATCAACAAGGGCTAAACCGAAAAACGTGAAGAAAATCAGAAATAGACAGTTGCTTGTCGAGGTGAAGAGCCGGAGGCAGGCAGAAATCATATTAAAAATGAAAATCTTCCATAATGCCAAGTGCGGGGCCTACCGCATGAAAAACTCAGCACAAGATGGGAGTTGGTGTTGGCAACAGAGGAGGAGATGTCGGTAGCCCTGGAAAAACAGGGGGTCACAAACATAAAAAGAATAAGTATAAGAAAAGGAGAAAAAATACTGACCTTCAACAAACCCCACATTTCCAAGGAGGTGAAGATAGGCTATTGTGTAGAGAGGGTCGAACGGTACGTCCCGTTTTCTCTGAGGTTCTTCAAATGCCAAAAATATGGACACCATTGGGAAGCCTGTAGAGGACGATACACATGTGCCAAATGCGGTGAAAAAGACCCGGACCATAAGAAAGAAGATTGCTTGGAGGAAACGAGATGTGTGAAGTGCCAAAAAAATCACTTGACTTACGCAAGATCTTGTGAAGTCTACAAAAAAGAAAAAGAAATACTTGAGGTCTAACACAAGAAGAATGGGTCTTTCCTAGAATCAAGGAAAATAGTCGATACCTACATGGGAGAAAACAGCTACGCCTCTATTGCGCGGAGGGTGGATACAATTAATGAAGATAACAGATGTAGAGCTCTCGCGGAGAAATTGATCCAGTTGGAACCGAAAGATTGGTTAAAATTGCCTGAACAACAGAAAAACCAGCACTCGGCTGAACTTCAAACATAACCAAAACCAACCAGTGCAACTAAAGGAAAAGCCAATGAAATAACCAAAATAAAATAACCAACCAACCAACCAACCCTATTGCTCAAACACAAACTACTCCTCCCACCAAAAAAAAATCACCTGCAAAACTCAACTCTCACAGATCGCCAATCCAACCACCTTCATCTAAATTAGATGACCCAAACCTTGAGCTTAATTGTGACAAACATGAACGCTCCCCCCAATCCAAAACGGATCATGCACCATCATCAACTGGACGGGAATGACTGAAAGTGTCGACCTTCCCAAATCAAACCGTCGAGACTAAAAACAGATTTAACCTACTAGAAAGAATGGAAACAGAAGAGTCAATTAATTATAGAAAACCAAAAGAAAAATAACTTCAATTTATCATAATAAACACCACTAACAACTAAAAAAAAAAAACGTGTAGTTCATCTCTCATACAGTGTAACTGCAGAGGAATCCGGATCAACTATAAAGAACTCCAACACCTTTTGACCAGCTACGAGCTCAAAATAGTTTGCCGCCAAGAAACATTCCTGAAAGAATTGAATATAATTAAATTCAAACCCTATCAACTATACAACCATTTTACGAAAGACGGAAACAAGGCCTCTGGAGGTGTCTCGATCCTAATTAGGAAAGGCATACCTTAACACCAGATCCACATAGACACCGAGCTTCAAGTAATTGCTGTCAAAGCAACCCTACATTAGCCAATAAACATCTGCAGCATCTACATCCCATCACACGACACCATTAGTGATACCAAAATAAACAAACTAACAGAACAAATACCTAAACCCCACTTATTGCTGGTTGACCTAAACAGCCATAGTACTGTATGGAGGGTATTAAAAAACCAACAAAAAAAACAAAGATCTTGAGAAAATCATCAATACTAATAACCTCAGCATTCTAAATAAAAAATCCAATACTTACCTTTACCCATTCACAAGTTCCTACTCAACCATTGATCTAAGCTAATGCGATCCAGCATGCTATATAGACTATGGGTGGAAAGTCCATAACGATCTCTGCGGCAATGATAATTTTCCTGGAAAGTTTACAACCTCTTCATGAAGACCAATCATTTGTTGACCATAAGCTCCATTGTTTTGCAGAGGCAGCTAGTTAGTGTTATTGGGCGATAAGTTTAAAAGCGTTGAGGTTATTTGTAGTTGGTTCTTTATTAAATTTTCGTTAGGAAGTCTTACGTAGGCCGATAGCAGTTCTGCAATCATCATTAAACCGAGGAGTGCTGTGTTTTTTTGAGGCTGAGGTTTTTGCTATTGTTTCGTTTGCTATTGAGACGAAGGTTTCGGTGAAGTGTTTTGTTTGGTCTATGATGTCTTTTAACAGTTTCTGTTTACACATGCTTTCAAAGACTTGCCAGTTTGCTTTGTTTATTTTCTCATAGAATTTAAAGCTTTTGCTCTCATCAGAAAGCGATTTTTCTTGGTCAATAGTTTGACCGATCTATTAGAGAACGTCAAAATTGAAAACGTTTTGTCCTTCTTGAGAGAGACAGGATTGTACCAAAAATATGATGAATTGAAATCATTTAATCCTGTTCAAACAAATGAGATCCAGCTTATCTAAAACGTTATCTACAAATTATTCATTTAGTTGGTTGGTTGGTTGGTTGGTTGGGTTTTGTAGGTTATTTAATGCCAAATCCATTTTTAAACAAATCAGTTCTATTTCAAACAATTCAGTTTAGCATGAGTACACAGTTTGATGGTGAAAACATTTCTATTTCAAGCTATTCAGTTCTAATTCAAACAATTCAGTTGAACATAAATATGCAGCTAGTTCTATTTAACTCATAGATAGGGCCCTATCAGGTGCTACCATTCCGGGCCATAGTGGACCTGGGAGCGATGTCAATGAAGAGGTACTTCGCATTCCCCTAAGCTGCAGCATCAATAGAACCTCATCATCAGATTGTTTAGTGTCATATACAGGACACTCATTGGGGGTGGGGGGTCTTGCCCCTCTGCAGAGGTGCAGTCGGTGTATTCTATAGCCCCAGCCGACTGGGCAATATTCATTTAGAAATCTTTGGTTAAACATGTATATATATATATATATATATAAACAAAATTTGGCATTAAATAACCTATGAAGGTTGATATGCCATGAAACTCAAACAACCGTCCAACTAAAAAAGAGAATTTTTCGAATAATAAACTTTTCGTCCCAACGGATTACAGAGTGAAAATAAAAGAAAACATAAAGAGAGACAAGTACTTTGACCCTGTCAGGGAACGAATAAAGCTATAGAACATGAAGATGACGATGATCACAATTGTAATTGGTGTGCTTGGAACGGTCCCCAAAGGTTTGGTAAGTGGGTTGGAAGAATTGGAAATAGGAGGACAAGCCGAGAATATCCAAACTATAGCATTGTTAAAATAGGCCAGAATACTGAGATGAGTTCAGGAGACCTGAGATAATTTGCTGTCATTCAGACTCCAGTGAAAGACTATCAGCTAACGTTTGAATAAAAAACTCGCAAGGAATAATAATAATAATAATAATAATAATAATAATAATAATAATTGAAATCTGAGAAGACTTGCTGTCATTCAGACTTCAGTGAAAAACCAAGAGTTGAAGCTGGTTTGACAAACTTGTAAGGAGTAAAGTAATAATAAAGATCTATTTGGCCGAAAAATGGGACCCTAACAGATACTTCCAGATCGGGTCAGAGTGGATCCGGGGATAATTGCAAGGTTTTCTCTATACTCCCCAAAGCTCCAGAACTAGAGCCTCACCACCAGTTGCATTTTAGTGTCATACCGTGAAATCACTGCCCACGTTTTTGGTGAGTGTTGCCTCTCGATAGGGGATGCAATCAACGTATTCAAAGACCTGCCGACAGAGTGTAGAAATGCGATAATCGAAAAACTACGAGAGCCTCAATATAAACAGGTCAAATCATAATCAAATTTTTATCTTTTGAGTCAGCTTAACTGCCATTCTGTTTGAATCTGAAAAGGAAAAAAAAATGAATGTCTTAAAAACACCGTCGCCCAACTTAAAATACTAAAGACTTTTACTTGAAAGTCTTGACATTGAATGAACACAAAAATATGTCATTGTTGTGTTCCCTGTATATATTGTTAATTTCATGTTATTATATATATATAGTCATCCACAGACAGACTGTTTCGTTCTAGCAGAACTCTTCAGAGTGGCTAGACACGCAGGACGCTCGAAGCCGGGATCGAAATCCGTCCAACTTTACGTTAGACTGTGTTTCAGACCACTCGTCCACCAAGCAGACCACGTTGGCTAAGGGAATTTTAAGGTATTTTTATTTATATATATATATATATATGTGTGTGTGTGTGTGTGTGTGTGTGTGTGTGTGTGTGTGTGTCTGTCTATGTTGATGTCGTTATATGTTTGTATGTGTGTGTGTTTGTGCATGTGTATGAATACGTGTCCGAATGCGTGGGTTTGCGTGCGTGAGTGTGTATGTATGAGTGTATGTGTTTGTGTATTTCTATGTGAGCGCGCATGCGCTCAAAAGGTATCACCCAAAGGTTAAGGGAGATTTAAAACGTGAAATGGCTTATGAAAATAAAGAAAATTATTCCTTTTTATTTCCCTGTCGCGTTGTTTTGAAAGATGCGTGAAATTTTCTACGCTACACAGGAAAACATTGACAAATCTAACAGATGTGGAGACTGAGAAATCTGTTGGAAGTTATATCACAATTTACTAGCATCTAACTATACTCTATAATTCGATTTCGTGTATAAGTCAATCTTTAATTCAAGTTCATGAAGTCATCATGTCTCTTTTCATTCTCATTATGTTTTAATTTCAGTCTTACAAAATTATTACTTTTGAATGTATTGCTTCCCCTCAAAATTAGTTAAGTACGTAAAGCTGGCGACCATAGTCGAGGGCGACCAGAAGGCCCCCTTTTCAATAGCTACTACACCGATGGGTAGGGTAGGGCGCTACTCCTTTCCCTGGATTGTTCCACTTTGCCCTTGATACGTACCTTATATTGCTGAGTGCTAAGTAAGGAAGTATCAAGTACCATTTTTAAAGTCTTTGGTATGACGGGACCTGGGATTGAACCCAAGTCTCCCGGACCAGTGGCGAACCCTCTACCCACTTGGCCAATGAGCCCTTAAAATTAGTTTTTCAAAATTCGATCGATTCACGTGTATATATGGCATATTCAACTAAATCAATGTTTATTTTATTCGATTTTTTAAAATCATCAATATGTTTTTTCTATTTTATTGATAGCACTTTTCATTCATTTTTTAACCTTTTCCTTAAAACTTTAAAAATTCTTTGATGGAGTCCCCGTGGTGCAGTAACTAACGTGCTGGACTGCAACATCGGAGTAAGTTCGAACTCTATATGAACTATTGCGTTCACTTTCGAAATAAACCCTTGGGAAAGGCATGAACTTCCTTATTCCCCACGCTATGGGTTAAATAGTACCACTACTGTTCTTTTACAAGGATGGCTTTGGAACCTACTCAGGTTGATATATCCACTGAACAAAGAAAAGAAACAAAACAAAACAAAAGTAAAAATTCTTCCTTTCTTTTAAGATGTTCTTTTCCTTGTCTCACAAGGAATTTAAACTTTTTCTTAATATTTCAAAACAGTCGGTTAATTATTATTTTACATCTTTTTATTCACTTTTCTCAATTTATTTTCTATTTCTTATATCCGGGTCCTCAATAACATGTCCCTGACGTACATCATTTCCTTTACATTCAGGATTTTGTCATTCGTATAAGGAATTTCTATATTTAGCCTTCTTCACCGGTCTGGAATTGAGAGAAGTCATTGACCTCGAATGTACGCGGCCATAATAAACAAACTTTCTTGAGGCATGCCGTAAAAACTATGACCTATTTTAGCATGGCATATCAAATTCTTTTCTAATTTCATTTTCTTGACCTACGCTTCTGCATTTTTTAAAAATTAGTTTTTGGTATACCATTTAGGTGGGTATGTCATTAGGCGTTGTCATGAAGACAAATTTCTCCTCCTTTGATTGAACAACGATGAAAATCATATGCATCTTTGCGTATTTTCTCAATTTCCTGCCAATTTTTCTGCTGTTATGGTTTTGCTGAAATTGAAGAGTTTCTAGTCGATGATTCCACTTGCCGACCATCAAACTTGTGAGCGTAATGTAGTTTTAGCGTGAGGAAGCGTCAGGTATCGCCTCTTCATCATCATCATCATCATCATCATCTTCAAGGCATTCTAACAGAACGGATTCCCTTGACTCTCTATCACCATCCGTCCCTATCAGCCATCGTTTTTGGCAAGTCCTTCAGACTGTACTGAGTGTCTGCACAGAGATGATAAAGGTAAGTTTTTACTGGTCGGCCAATGCTTCTGTGTCCATGTGTAGGGGAACGCTTATGTTTTCGTCTTTATTTTTCCTGTAGTCGGAGATCTCGGGTGTTGTAATGGTTAGCAAGCTAAACTAGCAAACTTTCACGAGTGAGTTTGATTCTCATTGGGTGCTCCATTCATACGGCCTTGTGCCATATTTGAGAAAAAAGCTTAGTAAACTACTACTTAGGGCGCCTTTGGTGGTGTAATGGTTAGCAAGCTAGACTAGCAAACCTACACCAGTGAGTTCGAGTCTCATTAGGTGCCCCATTTATATGGCCTTTTGCAAAAAGCTTCGTAAATTATTACTACTTTTCCAGCAGAGCCAAGTATGTCTTACTCGTTTTATTTGGATGGTTTGCGAGTAAGGAGGTAAGTGGCCATACAGCAGCTGTTTTGTAGAGTGCTGCTTTTAGGATAGGGTCAAAACAACCTGCAGCATGCTTATGCAGTTCCCATCTTTCTTTTTCTACAGGTGTTCCGTTAAATTCCAAGTTGTGCAACCATATAATAGTACTGACAAGGCTATTGCTTGAAAGAATTCCCCTTTTATTTTCTGTGGCTGGGGCTGGAGAATACACCGACTGATTCTCTGCTGAGGGGTAAGACCCCCCCCCCGGCAACGAGTGTCCTAGATATGACACTAAACACTCTGATGGCGAAGTTCCAGTAATGTTGGAGCTTTGGGGAATGCGAAGTACCCCTTCATTGCCGTCGCTCCCAAGTCCACTGTGGCCCGGAGTGGTAGCACCTGATAGGGTCCTATCTTTGGGTCAAATAGAACTAAACTGAATTGTTTGAGATGGGATTGTTTTTGTATGCTAAACTAAATTGTTTAAAATAGAACTGTTTTTTTGACATTGAAACTGTGCACTTATGCTCAACGGAATTGTTTTAAATAGAACTGTTTTGATATTTAACTGAGAGTGAACAAAAAAACTATGCTTATACTATACTGGATTGTTTGATATAGAACTGTTTATTTGTATAAAATAGTTTTGGCATTAAATAACCTTAAAGGTTGATATGCAACAAACAAACAAACAAACTATTTTCGTCTCAAGTCACTATGCAATCAATAAATGGCTTGTTTTTGTTGCATAAAAGAAATGCGGAATCGGCTAAGTAATGGCTAATTTTCTTTTCTTTTTTTTTCTTACCCCCAATTTGATATTATGCAGTAGTTATCGTCATTGTTATTTTATGCCAAACGGTACGGAAATCACATTCATTGTACGTTAATATTTACATTTTTTTTTGTGTAGTAGTTTCTTAAGGCACAGTTACATGATATCAAGTATTCCCATCTGATAAAAATAATTTGCACACACTTTTATGGTTTCAAGTAACTAATACTAATAATCTTAAGTGAATGATGAGCAGTTATTTTTAACCCATGGATGGAACCCGAACAGATACTATTACACCGGGACAGAGTGAACATATGACTAATGGCAATGAAGGGGCATTCCAAACTCCCCAGATCTGCCAACTTCTCTAATTCGTTTACCTATCCTTTTGATACTACTAAACACAAATCCACATACGTACATACATACATACATACATACTATACACTTGCTATGACCACACACAACACTACCGATAGACATGCATACTTATCTATGGGGCAAACAGATCCGTTTGCAAGTTACTCGTATTAGAAAGGAATACCTGATATATATATATATATATATATATATATATATATATATATATATATATATATATATACGCTACCTATGCTCAAACACACCCGTACAGATAGGCATGCATATTTATTTATGGGGCAAATAGATCAGTTTGTCAGTTATTTGTATTAGAATGAAATACCTGTTATCATATAACCATGTGCAAAGTTTAAGAAACTACAGAAAAATGTAAATATGAACGTACAATGAAGACAATCTCCTAACGTCTAGGCATAAAGTAACCCTAGACGGATTGAGATACCGTTTAAACCAACAACCAACCAACCAGCCAGCCAACCAACCCTCTCTTTCCATCTTTCTCTCTCTCTCTAACACACACACACACACACACACACATATATATATATATATATATATATATATATATATAAGTATTATTCGGTCCAGTTAAACCGGAGTTGAGAGTAATTTCATCAGGACAAAAAAAACAAAAAAAAAAAAACATTCAACAGTGAACATTTAAATTTTCCTGGTAAAGAGCTCAATGTAACTGACATTACAGAGCAATAATTTCTTTAAGAAAAAATTAAAACCGGTCACATTAGGATTATAAATTTGTTTCCATCCTGTTATGGGTTTTGATATAAATCAAAAACACCTGTGTTTATTCTGAATTATTTTATCCATAAGATTTGAAGAAGTCCTGTTATTTTTTGGGTGTTTTTGATTTATATCAAAACCCATAACAGGATGGAAATAAATTTATAACCCTAATGTGACCGGTTTTTGCTTTTTCTTAAAGAAATATATATATATATATAGTCATCCACAGACAGACTGTTTCGTTCTATCAGAACTCTTCAGTGTGGCTAGACACGCAGGACGCTCGAAGCCGGGATCGAAACCCGTCCAACTTTACGTTAGACTGTATTTCAGACCACTCGACCACCAAGCGGACCACGTTGTCTAAGGGAATTTTAAGGTATTTTTATTTTTAGAAACAGCAGCAGCCTTTGTTTACATTTTTTTTATACCCTATCGGCTACCAGAGGGCTCAATTCTTTCGAAGAGCTTTGCATTACGCTAGCGTGTGTGTGTGTGTGTGTAGCATGTATATCTATATCAATATATACGTATATATATATGTATATATAGATATAGATTCACATGCTCCACCTATACGCATACATACTCTTATGAACATTCTTTTCACCTACATATATATGCAACATGGCACCAGAATATGTGCACTTGTAGTGGTAATTTACTAAGCTTTTTGCTTAGATGTGGCACAAGGCCATATGAAAGGGGCACCCAATGAGACTCGAACTCACTCGTGTAGGTTTGCTAGTCCAGCTTGCTAACCATTACACCACCAGAGGCGCCTATATGTGCACTTGTAGTGGCTATAATGTCGAAGAATTGCTGAATTGTAAACATTTAGTTTTTCTGTAACCTTTTAAAGTTTTTTTTTTTTTTTCGTGCAGTGAGGGTCTACTTCTACTTATTTGTTTGTTGTCAATAGCAGACGAACATCATCTTCAAAAATCGTCTTCGTTATGACATTTTGTAAATGAAATTGACGCTGTACATTCGTTATCAGTTTCTTGGGCAAATAGTTAGTATTGCGAGCAGTGTCCGCTTTATCCCCCATTCTTTATTTATGCTAAATCATCTCTTTTTATTTTCTATCTTTAAATGCACAGCTTAAAGTAAATATGAGCAAAAAATGTAGACACCCCCCAAAAAACTAAAAAAAAAACCCAAAAAACAAAACAAAGCAAAACAAAACAAGCAAAATATTAATATGAATCAGAATAAAAAACCGCTTTTTAAAATGGTATATTACATAAATATATTCTTCAGGGTTTTTGGACTATTGTCTTCATCTTCATTGTTATATTCATAATATTTCGGCCGATGGGTCCTTCGGCTATCTTCAGGTGTTTCTAGAGATGAAGACAATAGTCCGCAACCATGAATGATAAAAATCATCAAGCTTTGTCGCAGAAATTCAGACAACAAATACTTAAATATAGTTAAATAACTTGGTTGTTTAGTATGTCAACTATTGTCACGTTATTTAAAGCCGATGTTAGTAAATAATGATAGTTATTTGTAAGTATCTATTACTTCAAGGAACAATTCTTTATACAAATGATTTTCCTCAGTTATATGGTTTCAAGTATTCCACTCTCTTTTGTAATTATAGGGTTTCGAAGAAACTTTTCCTTTTTAATAATAATAATGATAATTTATTTGCACAGTTATATCTAATACTAGTAATTTTCAGGGGCGGGTATACCTAGGCGTAGTGGCTAAAGTACTAGACTGTGACATCGTAGTAAGCGAGTTCGAACCCCAGTCAGGCTAGTACGTTTACTTTCGGACTAATATCCTTGGGAAATGTATGAGCCCACTCATCCTCCTTTCTATGTATTAAATAGTGACACAACTGTTCTTTCACAAGGATAGCTTTCGCATTAAATGACCTACGATTGTTGATATGCCATTAAGAAAGAAAGAAAGAATTTCGAAACAGATATATTTGGTCTATACATACCGCTCAAACAGGGACTACCACGCGTGTGTCTGAGTGTAATAGCAATGAATGGTGACTCGAAATTTTCCAGGACTACAGAACTGGAGCCTTACCGTCGAATGAATTTTGGTGTCATACCCAGGATACCCCTTTTTGGAGGGAGTCTTATTTATAATTTTTGTGCCAACCAGGACTCGTCTCAGTATTCTGCACCAACCAAATCGTTATAAGAGGTCACCTTTTGCGTACAAAGTTCGTCTATTAACAGTTCACAACACTATTGACTCTTATTTTGTGTTTTACTCCATATGATTTTACGGCAAGCTACGGCCGCGCAAAAGCAGGACGACCAGCACGAACGTACATTCAGCAGCTATGTGAGGATACAGGTTGTTGTCCTGAAGACCTACCTAGGGCGATGAACGATAGGGAGGAGTGGCGAGAGAGGGTCAGGGATATCCGTGCTGCCAGCACGATATGATGATGATGATGATGATATTGCTGAGTAGAGCGCATTGAAATCTTTCTTTTGCACGTGAAAATAAAACTATAGTTTATTCTATTCGTTAAAGCTTTATTAATCTCGCAATAATATCAAGATATCATGTTAAAAAAAAAAAAACAGCCACAAGGCTATCATATAAATAATGAAACTGATTGTATAATTTTTAAAATTACCAACTTAATTACAAATCAACTTTATTTCCTTTAAATAGTTTTCTTGGAAAGTCATACCCTGACAAAGACGTTATTTCCATTCTTAGAAATAGTTATGTAAGTCTTTAACTGTCACTGTCTTTTTTTTTCGTCATGGTCTGTTATATATACTCAACGGTTTCCAAATGGCACCAACGGAAATGGGTTTTGGTTTTTAGGGAACACAAAACAGTCACAAAGACAAAGATCAGGGTATTAGGAGGTTGCGCTACCGTAGGAATATTCTTTTTGACCAAAATTCAAGATTAGAAAGTTATGAGATTGATTTTTTTATTTTTCAGGTTGGCAAACGTCAAACGTTGATAGGGTCTGATGACAGTCCTCACTTTTGGTACGTTTTTTCAATTCGTGAAGTGACTTGTCAACAGAAACAACATTCATATTTCATAGCTCTATCGGCTGCTCCAAAATGCTTCGTACGGCTTTAAAACTTGTGACCGATATCGAACTTAATATCCATAAAACTCTTCTAAATTGTTACATGTTTCTGTTACATTATCCTGAAATGATTGATTTTAACGGCATGTCAAACCGTTTATGGTTATTTGATGCCTATAGATTTTGGAATCACGTTCACTGTTTACTTATATTCCCATTTTTTGGTTTGGTTTGGTTTCTTTGCTTAAAGGCATATCAACCTTTGTAGATTATTTAATGCCGAAGCCATTCTCCTAGAAGAACAGTAGTGGTACTATTTAACCCATAGCTGGGAGGATAAGGGGGTTCATTCCTTTTCCAAGGGTATTTGCCCGAAAGTGAACGTAATAGTGCGACTGGAGTACGAACTCGCTTACTACGATTCCGCAGTCCAGCGTTTTAACCATTACAGGACACCCCCTCACATTTTTTGAGTTATTGTTTCTTAATAGTTTTTTGCACACAGTCATGCGAAATAAAGTATTCCAATCTAATGAAAATAATTTGTGCACAATTATATGATACCAAATGTTCCTCTCTAATACAAATAACTTTCACACTGTCGCATGGTTTCAAGAATTCCTAATACTAATAACTACATGGTTTCAAGTGATTATTTTTATTTAATGCTTTGGTCCTGAAAATTCCCACAGAATTTTATCTTGTCTTCCGCCAGCTAAACGTGAATTCTAAGAGGCCAACAAAGATGAATTGAAAGTTTTACTCATGTCTTGTATGAGACGCCAGTCTTACTTTTCACTTCCCCATAAACCCACACTAGATACATTTAACATTAGTTGAGGAAAACACTGCGCTGAACTTTTCATAACTCCCTTCCACTAAGACTCTTGAGGCGGTCTCTTTCAATACTAACAATAACATTATGGCAAGCAGATTTTCATGTATTCAGTTGCAGCAAATTCAAGTGATTTGAGATTGATTTGACAGTTTCCAGATGACACTTTAGAACTTGTCTTTGTATCAAAGCAAAGCTAGCCTACACTCAGCACATTCTCATACAACCGACAATACATCAGAACCTTGAGCATCCTGGTATTTATTCATTCTTATAACATGAACAGTCCGCATGAATTGTTACTGCATCAGAAAAATTATATAATAATAATAATAATAATAAGAAGAAGAAGAAGAAGAAGAAGAAGAAGAAGAAAACCAATATGCAAAACAAACGTTGGGAATAAAGTATAAAAGCGTTCAAATGCTGACAAAGTAGAAGAGAATACAAAAACTAAAATATTACCCCACCATTTTCTTATACGTTTGACTAAAAAAGTTTTATACATTTTTAAACACAATCGTTAGTTAGGAGATGGATGCCAAACAAAATTTTAAAAAAGATATATTTCTTGGTTCCATCTAATTGTCTGACGATTTTGTACATGAAAGGTTTGGTCATAGGTATAAGAAAAGAGAGAGGTAATCTTTTAGTAAAAAAAAACACTATATATATGTGTGTGTGTGTGTGTGTGTGTGTGTGTGTGTGTGTGTGTGTGTGTGTGTGTGTGTGTGTGTGTGTGATCAATTTTTTCGAATTTTCATATATATTTGTTCACATGCCTGCATTTAGTTTTTTTTTTCTCGTTGCTTATAGGAGATACGTGTTAATTTCCTTTGTGCAAAGGATACATTTTTTAAAGATATTATTGGGTTATACATTTGATGATGATGATGATGATGATATTTTTAAAATAATGTTCCTGATTGGAATTTTTTTTTTTTTCATTCTTATTTTGATTTCTATATGTATTGTAATGAAGTGTTTGAATATTACGAAATGATTGATACCTAAATATAAAAGCAATCAACCACTTCATAATAAAAAATACGATATTGAGAATATGTGGTATGCGACAAAGTACCTTTCACATGAATGATAGGAGCGAATATTTTCCAGCAGAAATTCTGCTTACAAGTTTCAAGTGCTCATTGCAATAAATAAAAATTCCCTGAGTCGCTTTAAAGTGATTTATTATACATCTTAAATATATATGTTGAGGGAGTCCCCTTGTCGTAGTGGCTAACGTGTTGGGCTTTGACATCAAAGTAAGTAAGTTCGAACTCCAGTTACGCCATCATATTTACTTTCGTACTAATATCCTGAGGAAAAATTTGAAACCTCTTATCCCCTTCAGTGATGGGTTAAATAGTACTGCGATTGTTTTTATACGAGGATGTCTTGGGCATTAAATTACTCGCGAAAGTTAACAAGCCATTAAACTAAAGAAACTGACCAACCAATAAGATAATATGTTAAATTAAAGTGAAATATATCATAAATTTTTAAGATGAAATGCAAAAAGTAAATAAATAGTGCTCGATGTTCCTATGGCAGAGTAAGTCTAAAGACTAAAATAACCAAATTATGCAATCTTAAAGTCTGTTAATATAAGTTTCATCTGGATGGCACAGTCGTCTGACGGAGAAAAATCGGCTCAAACGACGTGACTAAGACCTGAGAAATTTGGCACTTGGCCTGATATCTGTTTACGTCACACACACACACACACACACACACACACACACACACACACACACACACACACATATCCTCCCCACAGAGTGGGGAAGTATAGTTTATTGATTTAAAAAATCGGAACAGATAAAATACATTTGAAAATCAGTTAGGCGGTAAGTGATACATGATGAATATGTTGATATGTCTACATATTAAACTACACTTAAAAATCAATATTTTTTTGTTAAGCAATTTATTAGATTAACCATATCGCAGAATACATAATTTTTCTTCCAGACATTATCAGCAATTATTTATACACTTGATATTTTTAACAATAGCCCATTTTATTATGGGAGATTTACCTGTTTCATCTTCTATCTGCCTTGTATAATGTGGTACAATTGGGATATATTCAATTGATATATATATGTATATATATATGTGTGTGTGTGTGTGTGTGTGTGTGTGTGTGTGTGTGTGTGTGTGTGAACTATTCCTCGAGTGTGACTCATGTGTTTTATATTAGTCCCTAACCTCACCGGAGTTGTTTATCATTCTCTTCGTCTTTAAATTATCGTCTTTCTAAAGCGAGACCTGCAAATTATAGCCAAAGGCTCTACTTAGAATGTTGAGTATATTTCAGTCCTTATTAACAGCTTTAGAATACTGTTTCCACTGCAGCATGTGATGCTGGTGTGGGGGCCTATACCCTTCAGTCATTTTATATCCGTTGCCACCGATAAAACTTGGCATCCTTTTGAGAGATCGGATTTTCTACCCAGCAATAATCAACTGCGCAAAATCATTTTTCAACTAATACGTGTTCCCTGGCAATATATTCATTTTATTTATTTTTTCTCAGACTGTCGTAGAATTGAGGAAGCTGTATTTTAATAGATCGAATAAAACCTGTATTCTGATTGGTTAAATAAAAGAAAGCAGCGTTCTGATTAGTTGAATAAGAGAGATCCATGACTGAATGACTACTTCAGAGAACTGGTTTCATCATTTATTTTACTGATCTCCGCTGATTAACAAGACTGATTGTTCATTGCTTTAAGTTTTCGTGATGATGAAAGCGTGTAGTTTCAAGACACTGTGATCATTTAGAAGCAACGAAAAAGAGAAAAAGATTATAAACTTATCCTTCTCATTTCTATGGTTTTTGTTTTAAAGGAGACGCCATCATATTTTTACGATGATGATTCGGTTCTGCTTTGAATTTCAGACTAATATCTTTGTAAAAGTTATGGACTTCTTTTATTCTCGCAGGTATGGATTAAATATGCCAATTATTAATGGTGAATAGCAATAACTGAAACTATTTATCTGGGTGTAAACAAATTATCAATATAGAATAGAATTATTAGTTCTAGATTGCAATACTTGCCAGTATTTAACTGGGTGTAAAGAATTGATTCATATTAAATAGACTTAATAGTGTCAGAAAGCAATACTTGAAAGCATTTAACTGTGGGCTCTAACTCGTTTAAAAATAAAGATACTTTCAAACTATTTGCTTACAAATTATATATATATATATATATATATATATATATATATATATATATATATATATATATATATGAAGAAAAAATTGAAAAAGAAAGTAATCCAAAAGTGAAGAATCTATTGTGAAGGAAAGTCGACGTTAAATGTTTCGGTTTTAATGAACCTTCATCATGACTTTAGAATGGTGATACCAAGTGTTGATAGAACAAAGTATGTATGTGTATTTTATTACGTACCCATCTTTCAATTTTTCTTCATACTGTCGGATTCCTTTACATTATTCACTTATATATATATATATATATATATATATATTTGCTACTGAATTACCCATAAAGGTTGATATGCCATAAAACACCAACCAATAAACCAACCTCTGCTTTGGATTAATGATCAACCCTCCCTCAGCCAAAAAATCCTTTATAAAAACAATAAATGAAACGATAATCTAGATTTAACACACAAACACACACGGTATCATATGTATGTATTATAACGAACCGAGTTTTACATGCGTGCAGCATGGCCTAGTGTGATTATTGTGACAGTAATTATATTAAAATACTCTAACTTAGAGAATAAAGAAATTTACATTGCGATTTGCACGCTGATTCTAAGTGCTGGATCTCCGTTTAAGATCACCCCGATCATTATAATTTGATAGTAATCTTTCTTTATTTCTTTCTTTCTTTATTTATTTATTTCTCGTTGATTATTATAGGAATCTTTGATTACACCATTTTATTTATTTATTCAATAATTTTCTTTCTTTTTTGCTCTCTTTCTTTCTTTCTTTTTTTCTTTGAAAATGATCATAACTCATTTTATAAACAGGTCGTGAATCGACAGCGAAGGTGGCCTTTAAACAATTGTTATTTATGAAGAAAATAACATATTCAAAATCTGAAATATGCAATTAGTTTTTATCTGAAAATAAAAGAAATTGAATAAATTAAAACTGACTCAGATTTCATAATCGCCTGACATTTTAATCTATTGAAACTGACATAATTTTTATTTGCGAGCAATGCAAGTTTTTTCCCTTAAGCCCAAACCGAAAAGACTAAGGAGGAGGGTTGTATTTTACAATAGTGCCAAATTTGGCATTTTTATTTGCTTGTATCAATGAAGGAACCGCTACGTGATGCATATGGTCGGTTCCCCATTCTCCCGACAGAAACCCTAATTTTTACTTCCTTTTTAAATACCCAAACGGAGTTTATATTGACTTTTTAAATTGTCATAAGATTAGTTTGGTTTGGTTGTATGGTATATAAACCATTGTAGGTTATTAAATGCCAAATCCATTTTTTTACATATAAACAGTATCATTTCAAACAATTCAATATAGCATAAGTACACAGTTTAAATGTCAAAAACACATCTATTTCAAGCTATTCTGTTTAGTCAAAAAGTTTCCAAGTATTGCTTTGTATCACTAACAATTTAATCAAACCTCGGTCATTTATTCACGCTCAGCTAAATGTAAAAACAGTCCTATTTCAAACAATTCAGTTTTTCATATGCACAGAGTTTATTTATATTAGACCCAAAGATAGGACTCTATCAGGTGCTACCACCCCGGGCCAGAGTGGACCTAGAAGTGATGGTGATAAAGAAGTACTCTGCATTCTGCAAAGCTCCTGTATTACTGAAGCCTCACCATCAGATTGTTTAGTGTCATATCTAGGACACTCGTTGGGGGAGTGTTACCCCTCTGCAGAGATGCAGTCGGTGTATTCTGCTGACCCAGTCGACTGGGTCAAAATTGTCATAAGAATAAGATGATGTATAACATAAACGGAAAAAACTAATTTCGTCCCACTTTCTATGGATAGTAAAGAGAAGATAACGTGACAGAAAAATAAAATCTGGTAGAGATACAATAAATCTCCCGAATAGAATTGAAATAACCGTTAGGTTTGGTTTCTTTGTTTAATGGCATATCAACCTTCGTAGATTATTTAGTGCCAAACCTATTCTTATAGAAGAACAGCAGTGGTTCTATTTAACCTATAGTTAGGAGGATATTGGAGTTCATACCTTTCCCAAGGGTATTTGTCCGAAAGTGAACCTAATGGAGTTCGAATTCGCTTACTACGATTCCGCAGTCCAGCGCTTTAACCATTATACTACGAGGATCCCCCCTGGTGTCATAAAGTAGGATATCTCCCGACAGGGGGTGGGTGTAATGTCTCCGTGGTGTAATGGTTAAAGCGCTGGACTTCAGAATCGTACTACGCAAGTTCGAACATATAATTTACCATACCTTAGAACCCTGCACATCCTGGTGTCACACATTGTAATAACTTTACCATGGTGAAGTTATTATATAGAGTAACACACACAAATATATATATATATATATATATATATATATATATATATATATATATTTATGTGTGAGTGTGTGTGTGTGTGTGTGTGCTATCTGGATGAAATTTGAAAAGCAATATGCGAAACAAACGTTAAGAATAAAGAATAAAGAATAAAAGTGTTCAGATGCTGGCAAAGCAGAAAAGTATATATACGTGGTGTTTTGTTTTTGTTTTTTGTTTTCGATTACGGAAAGAGTCGTTCTTTCATTCGTCAGACCTCTCCACTTTCATGAGAGTGTGATTTCACTTAAGCCATAAATTAGTCTCTTTTCGGGTCTGTAACTCAAAATCAACTTACTTTTTGAATCTTGCTAAAATTTTCAAATAACATGGGATCCCTATATAGCCAATCAACGAGCATCCATATGATCATCAACTATTTCCCATCGCTGCCTAAGCGGGGATTGAAGTTTTGACTGTCCATGTCAACCACTCCCACGCAAATATCCGAACATATCAGTGATAACGGCGTCGAGGGAGGTTGTGGTAAGAGGGCCTATTACGTAACATAGTCTTTCCTAGCTGAAAATTTGCTCTATCCAATGATTTTATTGTATCCCCTGTATCCTTTGTAGTTTCCTTGAAGTGGGGTGGAATTAATACTCATTAACTATGGAGCACTGTTTGTACATAAATTTATGCATTCAAGCCAACTAAATTGTTTTACAATATCGTATGATAAGGATGTTGTGTGTGTGTGTGTGTGTGTGTGTGTGTGTGTGTGTGTGTGTGTGTGTGTGTGTGTGTGTGTGTGTGTGTGTGTGCGAGTGTATTATCAAATTATCGCAAATAGAAATTATTAAATTGTCTGCATGAAGACTTTTATGGGTTTTCGAGCGATGCACTTATAGATTCATTTTTCTACATTGTGGATTTCTGTCCAGAATTTCTTATTGAGTAACAAACGATTTACAGCGAGAACATTAATTTTATATTGTCTTCTTTCCTTTCTTTTTAACTTCTATTTTGGGGTATTTTGTTGTTGTTGTTGTTGTTGTTGTTGTTAGTAGTGGTGGTATTGTTATTGCTTTTTATCTATTTATTTGACGGTTTTCATTTTGATTCTATCAACTAAGTCAGGCACACAAGTACATCTGCACCTAGGAATGCTTTTATTTTGTTAACATGTTTCATTTCTTTGTTTCTTTGTTTCTTTGTTTTCTCTCGTTCCGTCGTATTCATACTTTCTTTCTTCCTTTATTTTTCATTTATACTCGTTCTTTGTTTGTTTCATCCTCTTTCGTATTTATTCTTTCTTTCTTTTTTTGTTTTTGTTTTGTTTATACTCGTTCTTTCTTCCTCAGCCCAGCCGGCTATGGCTGTATAATACGCTGACTACATTTCCGTCGAAGGGTAAGACTCCTCTCCGCAACAAGTGTACTGGATATGACATTAAACCTCTGGTGGTGTAATGGTTAGCAAGCTCGACTAGGAAACCTGCACGAGTGAGTTCGAGTCTCAATGGGTGCCCCTTTCATATGGCCTTGTGCCACATCTGAGGAAAAAGCTTAGTAAATTTCCATTAAACCATCTAATGATGAAACTCCAGTTCTGGGGCTTTGCAGGATGTCAAGCGCTTTTTCATTGCCATTACTCCCAGTTCCACTCTGGCTCCGAGTGCTAGTACCTGATGGGTTCCTTCTATGGATAAAACAGAAACATGTAA
This sequence comes from Sepioteuthis lessoniana, assembly GCA_963585895.1. Taxonomy (NCBI): domain Eukaryota; kingdom Metazoa; phylum Mollusca; class Cephalopoda; order Myopsida; family Loliginidae; genus Sepioteuthis; species Sepioteuthis lessoniana. The sequence goes on from OY757919.1 coordinate 55,426,663, forward strand.
TCATTTTCAGAACTTGAAACCATTTAACTGTGAGAAACAAGTAACTGATATTAAATTGAATTACTTGTATTATGTAGCAATGCTTGATACTATTTTACTGGGAGTAAATAAAGCTATTAATGTTGGATAGCAATACTTGGTGTCATTTAACTGTATACAAACAAATGAACTCTGGTTGGTTTAAAAATGTTACCAACAAACTATTTACTTACAATCATATATATCTAATATATCTAATATATATTCATAAACACGATTTGGCATTAGATAACGTAAAAGGGTTGATATGCCATAAAAGAAAACCAATCAACTGTTCTTTCTTTCTTTCTTCGTAACTTTCATTCCCTTTCGTATATATACTTTCTTCCTTTCTTTTTCGTTTATACTCATTCCTTTGGTTGTTTCATTCACTTTCATATTTATACTGTTGTAGAGATTGCTTCTTCAGGGATTTTATCCCTTGCCTTCAAAATAGTATTTCTAATAGCCGCTCGGTGATGTAGCTAGAGAAGTAAAAACAGTGCAGGAAACTAAAACACACACGCATACACACTCTCCCGCTCTCCCTTTCTCTCTCTCTCTCTCTCTCTCTCTCTGACATTCTCTCTCATTTATACTCATTCTTGTTTCTTCTTTTCTTTTTCATTTATACTCGTTCTTTCTTTCTTTCTTTCTTTCTTTCTTTCTTCCTTTGCTTATTTTACTTTCTTTCCTTGTTTCATTCTTTTTCGTATATATACTTTTTATTTCTTTTTCGTTTATATTCTTTCTTTCTTTCATTCTTTCTTTCTTTCTTTCTTTCTTTCTTTTTTGTTGTTATAGTTTCTTTCTTCCTCTCTTTTTTGTTTATACTCCTCTTTTATTTGCTTCATTTTATTTTGCATTTATATTTTCTTTATTTCTTCATTTATTTGATCATTTATTTATTTATTTATTTATTTATTCTATGATCATACTTTTTTCTTTGCTTGCCAAATACTCTTTCGTGCGATTTTATTTTTTTCTTAATAAAAATACAAAAAGATTTTTATAAAAAAGTGGGCACAAGGCCTAAAAGTTTTGAGGGGCAGGGAAAGGGACGAAAAACTGTATTTTTTCTGATTCTTATCTAGGGAGCCCTAGCTAGTTCCAGTCATCTTTATTCGTACTTTACAATAAATTCATCCTTTCATCACCTAACATACAAACAACCACCACAGTACCTCATTCGCTCTATAGTAGTAAAGTAAAGCTGGCGACCATAGTCGAGGGTGACCCGAAGGCTCCCTTTTCGATAGCTACTACACCAATGTGTAGGGGAGGGCGCTACTCCTTTCCCTGGATTGCTCCACTTTACCCTTGATCCGTACCTTACAATGCTGAGTGTTAAGCAAGGAGGCTTCAAGTACCATTTTTTGAGTCTTTGGTATGACTCGACCTGGGATTGAACCCAGGTCTCCCGGGCCATTGGCGAACACTAAGGGTATGATGGGAGAAAAAAGCCCCAGAGAACATAAAATAAGCCCCATTTGGTTTCCCTCCCATCCCCGCTCTATGAAATGGAGAGCCGACTGTTTTTCGGTCCCAAGAGTGAACCGAAAACAAGCCGGGCTTTCCCTACAGGGGAAATAGGACACAATAGATTATTGTAGTGTGTATTCAAGATCCTCAGAAAAGGCGGGCTGGCAAGTGATTGGTGAGAAAAAAGAACAGGGTGATGGGGAGGATCTTGAAATTCTAATGACTAACTACGAGGAAAAATGGCTCTACTTATACAACTAGCTAGGGGTTCAGGAAGAACTACAAGGTACTTGAAAGGTACTTGAAATCCTACTTACCCGGGGTGGGGTCCCGAAGGACCCAGTCCGTCGTTGCTATGCGCAGGAAGAGGAGGGAAGGATGACTCCAACGTTGCCCCCTTTCGTACGACCAAGCTCGCTGCAAACACCCACCTTTTGTCGAATGTTATGCGGTCCAAGCGTTTTCTATCGCATCTAATCTTGACCCTATGCTGATGCCTAAAGTACAAGATCAGATCCCGATGAGAAAAGTTTGCACCCTCATACAATCCCTTGTTTCACGTCACCCAAATCACCATTCGGGCTACAGCCAGGATCGCGAAAAACACCACACGCTTCTCACCCTTATACGGAGGTACAACATTGTCTATGACGTAACCAACGTCGAGCAGCACGAGCTGCTTGGGACTGATACGAGCCGTTCACTACTCGACGTGACCCCAGAACGCCCGTACCCGCTCGCAGTAGTAGAAGGCGTGCAAGGCCGTTTCTTCTAGTCCCCTGCTGCAGCGGGGGCAGTCAGACAAGTCTGTCAGGCACGCTCTGTAAGCCCAGTCGCGAAGGGCCAACGCATTTCGGGTGAGCCGCAATGTGAGCGAGAACTCGGAGTTGTTCAAGAAGCTCGAGCCTGGCGCTCAATTCCATTGGGAACGAATCTTCCCCAGCGACCAGTCGAGCCGCTTCTCCAGAGGATCCGAAACGGAGCCCTCCACTAGCCCATGATACAGCTTCTTTCGTGCGATATTTTCTTTCTTCCTTTGTTTTTCGTTTATACTTCATTCTTTCCTTGTTTCAACGTCTTTCATATTCTTTCTTTCTTTCTTTTTTCTATGATCATTCTTTCTTTCTTTCTTTTTTCTTTCTTTCTTTCTTTTTTTCTAATCGAGTGCTGGCCCTGGTACAGACCTAATTGTATATGGATCTGGAGGCACTCAAGATTTAATGGTTATCATTGTTGGAAATAGACAAAGTTCAAAACCTTAACGAGGCTGTTTGCTTTTCACATTGTGCAAATACTCTTGGGAACAGTATAAATCCAATCATTCCCCCTCCAGGATTTGAACTCGTGCCGCCGTGTCCATTTCTAACGACGATTGCCATTACATCACGGGTACATCCACGGGTTCTTTAACCTTGTTATGGGAACTGGTCTGAGAGAAGAAAAACTCTGAATACAAACCTGTTAATCTCTGCTATAAAACTGACCTTGTGTCGCATCCTGCTCATGCGGAGGGGTTGGGTGAATACATGTATGAATCTGTGAGTAGCATACGCCAAATCTTTTGTATTGATAGTCAAATAGTGAATAGAGGTTACTGTTGATTGTAAAATCAAGTGAAAATGCCGCAAGGAGTTTTGAATAATTGGAGGGATGATAACCAGGAGGACCGATCGATAATCGGGAATCAAATTTGTAAAATTAAATTGGAAGAACGATTGAAATAAGTGAACCCAAATCATATGTTTTTAAGTTTGATAGGTTAAGATTTTCCCAAGAAAAATGTGTTTAACCTGAACCGTTTAGAGAGTGCTCTAGAATGGAAAATGATGAAAATTCAGCAGGAGTCACTGACTTTCCATTGATAGACACAACACATAGTCATTTCGGGAAGAAACCTGCTGTGAAGTTCATTAACCTTTTCTGACGATATATACATATAATCCAAAACGTGGGAATGTAAAGACAGTTTGCTCACCGGCTTCGAAAGAGGAATCTCGTTACGAAAGATTTGCGCAAATGAGTTTATGCTATAGGTTTTGCCGAAAGAAGATTTGCTCCGAAAGATTTACGCGATTCAGTCGGCGCTCCGGGCTTTGCCGAAAGAGAATTCGCTCCGAGAGATTTTTGCACGAATCACTTAGCACTCTGGGCTATGCCGAAAGAGGATTCGCTCCGAAAGATTTGCACGAATCACTTAGCACTCTGGGCTATGCCGAAAGAGGATTCGCTCCGAAAGATTTGCACAAATCACTTTCGTCTGGGTTTTGAAGAGAAAAGTTAATTTCACTTGAGTGTTCGTCGAAAGAAAATTCGGTTCGAAAGAATTTATTGAATCGTTTTCGCATAAACTTTGTGAAGAGTTATATGACACAAACACATAACAGTGAAATTGCGAGAGAATAGAGGAGTTCTTTCTCTTTTGAACCCTAAAACCAAGGATAGGGTTATTCCACATACATGAGATTGATATTGGAGGATGGGGCAGTCGCTCCAATCGCCATTAAACAGAGAAAGTAGAAATATTTTCTTTATCATGGAATAGGCTTTTTCGATGTTGTTCACGGAGTTTGTTCTCTTCTTGATGAACACTTTTCAAATACGGAAGAACAAAGGAAAACAAGAAGGATCATTAAAATGGCTGTTTGAACAACAATTCAAATCATTTGACAGGATCACACGTCTTAAGAAATATATAGATACACCTGTCATACTGATACAGTAATAAAGAAACATTTGTTATATTGATGTCATAAACATTTAATGTTATATCTTTTCTTGATTCTTATTCATTTGTATTCACTCTTTCTTTTTTGTTCTTTCTTTCTTTCTTTCTTTCTTTCTTTCTTTTTAATTTGTATTTACATTTTCTTTACAATTCACACTTTCCTAATTTATTTGTTTCTTTTTTCTTTCTTTCTTTTACTTCTTGTTTCTTATTCGTTTGTATTCACTCTTTCTTTCTTATTCATTTGTATTCACACTTTCTTTCTTTCTTTCTTTCTTTCTTTCTTTTTAATTTGTATTTACATTTTCTTTACAATTCACACTTTCCTAATTTATTTGTTTCTTTTTTCTTTCTTTCTTTTACTTCTTGTTTCTTATTCGTTTGTATTCACTCTTTCTTTCTTATTCATTTGTATTCACACTTTCTTTCTTTCTTTCTTTCTTTCTTTCTTTCTTTTTAATTTGTATTTACATTTTCTTTTTCATTCACACTTTCCAAATTTATTTGTTTCTTTTTTCTTTCTTTCTTTTACTTCTTGTTTCTTATTCGTTTGTATTCACTCTTTCTTTCTTATTCATTTGTATTCACACTTTCTTTCTTTCTTTCTTTCTTTCTTTCTTTTTAATTTGTATTTACATTTTCTTTTTCATTCACACTTTCCAAATTTATTTGTTTCTTTTTTCTTTCTTTCTTTTACTTCTTGTTTCTTATTCGTTTGTATTCACTTTTTCTTTCTTATTCATTTGTATTCACACTTTCTTTTTTGTTCTTTCTTTCTTTCTTTCTTTCTTTCTTTCTTTCTTTCTTTCTTTTTAATTTGTATTTACATTTTCTTTTTCATTCACACTTTCCTAATTTATTTGTTTCTTTTTTCTTTCTTTCTTTTACTTCTTGTTTCTTATTCGTTTGTATTCACTCTTTCTTTCTTATTCATTTGTATTCACACTTTCTTTCTTTCTTTCTTTCTTTCTTTCTTTCTTTCTTTTACATCATGCATTCTCTTTTATTTATCAATTTTATTTCTGAGGATTTGGATCTAAAGATTTGAAAAGTTCTTTTAATCTAAGTTAATTTTGCTTTATTCTATTTTATTTATTGTTTATTTATTACTTTTTGTTGTATTTTGCAATTTTACATCACGTTCCAATTCCTTTTTTTTTTTTTTTTTATTTATTTAGGTTTTGATTAACACAACTTTATTTCCTATTTAGTATTCGTTTTATTCAGGATGTCATGAATTGCTATAAACATGTTTTCACTCTCTCTCTCTCACACGTTCATTTGAACATGGGCATGAACACACACACACACACACACACACACACACACACACACACACACACACACACACACACACACACACACACACAGAGAAACAATTGCCCAACTATTGATTACATTCATACGGAAATTGACTTATAAGAATGTATTCTTTTATGTGAAAAGGTGAAATTTCTCGACACGAGGGTGAGTGGGTTGGTGTTGAAAATTTATTCATCAATTTAATTGTATTAAGTACTAACTGAACCCATATAAATTCCACAGTTTAAGCGTTATCTCTCTCCCCTCTTCTCCCTCTCTCTCTCTCTACATATATATATATATATATATATGTACAAGGGTGGGCTGAAAAGATGATTGGCTAAAAAGTTCATTTGTGACGTCATATCTGCTGCTGATGTCTTTTTGACAAATGGGACCTAAGTATTGCAACACCAATGTAAGAAATGTGTGGATCGCAAGGAGGACTATATAAAAAGATAACCCTCTATCACATTTCATGAGAGTGTCTTGGTCAGCCTATGTACTTTCCAGTCATTCTTCGCACACACACACACACACACACACACACACACACACACACACACACACACACACACACACACACACACACACACACACACTTACACACACACATACATATATATATATACATATATATATTCAACATTTATATATATATATATATAGTCATCTACAGACAGACTGTTTCAATATATCACAACTCATCTCCCTGACTAGACATGCGAGATACATCAAGCTGGGATCGGAACTCGGCCGACTGTACGTCAGTCTAAATATATATATTCAAATGTTGAAATACTCCCCCTTGGAGTAATAGTCTCTGTACATGTGTATGAGGGAGTTAGGTTTCTCTTAACTTAGTGTATCTATCCCCATGTAAACGTGACGTACGTCTGAATCGGAGGAAAAGATTGGTAGGTAGTTACAATGATATAAATCTACAGATGGGAAGTTGATTTTCAGTTTTTGCTTATTTGGTTTTACCTGACTTTGAGACGGCATTTTTTTTTTTTAGAATGCATCAAATAACTTTCATAAATTCAATAAAAAGATATTGATACAACTTAAAATTTGAATTCAGGTTTTGGTTTGACATGTAAATTGATTGTTTAAAATTTGACAATTCCCAACAGAATTTGAATTAGTGAAGTTTATGTTATTTCCTTTATAACTTCTGAAAAGAAGTATATTTGTTCTTTTATTTCATTTGTCCTTTTATTGTTTAGTCTACACGTTCTTTTATATTGAGAATATGCATTCTTACTTCTTTTTTATTGCATAAGTTCTGTTGACATAATTCATTTTCTCGGTGAAATGCTTCTATGTTAATTATTTAGTTTCCTGAGCTAAAGTTCTAAGTTCTTGCCTTGCCTAATTTAATTGTGATTGATACCATGAGTTGTTTACAACATTTTTCTTAGTCTAGCACACAGATTTCAGGTTGCTTAGATTACCTGCTGTTCTTAAAAGGTCACCAATTTAAGTATTAAACAGGCTATACGCTGCTTAACTTTAAGGATTCAGTGGTGACTGATATTTTTAGCATCACTTGACCGTAATTCTTAAAAGTCTCGTGTGGCTTAGATTTGGTACAATGCCGTGCGTATGGAGCATCCATTAAGGAATTCTTGCAGTTTCTTTAGTAACCAAGCAAGTAATCATGTAGGAATTAAGCCACTTCTGTTCTTAAAAATGAATGGAACAAGTGATCAATGTCTCTTGATTAGAAAAGAAACAAACTGCACTTAGTTACTACCAGCATATTCTTTTTTTGTGCCTTATAAGGGATTAATAAGAAATGTGTATTAGAGACTGAAAAATTTGTATCTTTGCAACTGTTTTCTTTCCCTTTCTGGGCTGCTCGTTTTGAGATCTTGCATAGTTAAGTAGCTTCATCATATCAGTTATGTTGTTGCTTGCTCAACTGATTTTAACGCTATGTCAACACGTCCAGGGTTATTTTATGCCGAGATGTTACGGAATCGTGTTCATTGTACATTCATAATTACATTTTTTGTTTAGTTTTTACTGAAGATTTTTTTTGCAAACAGTTCAATGATATCAAGTATTCCTATCTAATACAAATAACTGCATACCGTTGGATTGTTTCAAATAATCCTATTCAACAATAGTAGTTTATTCACAATTATATGGTTTTATGCAATCGCTTCTATTTGATGATAATTATTTTTTGCAAACAGTTATATGGTTTCAAGTAAATAATAATAATAATAATAATAATAATCACAGAAAGAGTACAAGAATATACACGACTGGGTGGGCAAGGTGATCCACTGGAAGATGTGCAAGAAATTTAAATTTGACCGTACGAACAAATGGTATATGCATAACCCAGCAGCTGTCCTGGAGAATGACACACACAAACTCCTATTGGACTTTGACATACAAACGGATCCCCTAATCTCGGCCAGAAGACCAGACCTTATAGTAATCAACAAAAAAAAAGAGAACTTGCAAAATTGTAGATTTTACTGTACCGGCTGACCCCAGAAAAAACTGAAAGAAAGTGAAAAGAAGGATAAATACCTCAAACTTGCTAGGGAATTTAAAAAAAACTGGAACATGAAGGTGGCGATTATACAAATCGTGATAGGTGCCTTTAGTACAATCACCAAAGGATTATTAAAGGGACTGGAGGACTTGGAATTGGCAGACGAGTGGAGACCATCCAAATTACAACATTATTGAGAACGGCCAGAATACTGAGAAGAGTCCTGAAGACTTGAGGAGACTTGCTATCATTTAAACTCCAGTGAAAGACTATCAGCTAACGTCAATGTGAAAAACTCTAATGAGTGAATAATATTTGTAATAATAATTGTAATAATAATGTGCCATGCTAGTCATGAAAAGTGGAAAACGACATGACTGACGGAATGGAACTACCAAATCAGGACAAAATTAGAACGTTCGGAGAAAAGGAAACGTACAAATACTTGGACATCTTGGAGGCTGACACCATCAAACAAGTGGAGATGAAAGAAAAATTGAGAAAGAATATCTCAGGAGAACCAGAAAACTACTTGAGACAGAACTATGTTGCAGAAACCTTATCAAAGGAATAAATACCTGGGCTGTAACCTTTGTAAGATATTCGGGATTATTTATGAAGTGGATCAGAGAAGAACTTAAGCAAATGGACCAAATAATAAGAAAATTAATCACCATGCATTAGGAATTACATCCCAGAGATGACATTAACAGACTATATGTATCAAGAAAGGAAGAAGGAAGAGGACAGCATTAAAGACAGCGTTGACGCATCGATACAACGACTCGTGGACTACATAGAAAAGCACGAAGGAGGACTGATTAAAGCTAACAGAAACGATACTGACAACACGAAAACCAATAGAATGACAATAACTAGAAAACGAAAATGGGAAGAAAAACAACTCTATGGGCATTTTAAACGACTAATAAACAACATCTCACACGAGAAAACGTGGACGTGGCTAAGAAAAGGAAACCTTTAGAGAGAAACAGAATCTCTCCTAATTACAGCACACAACAATGCTATAAAAACCAAACATATCAAAGCGAGAATAGATAAGACGCAACAAAATAGCTAATATAGGTTATGTAGAGATAGAGACGAAACCATCAATCACATAAGCAAACACAGCAAATTAGCACAGAAAGAGTATAAGACTTGACACGACTGGGTAGGCAAGGTGATCCACTGGGATATGTGCAAGAAATGTTATATGTATAACCCAGCACTTGTCCTAGAGAATGACACACACAAACTCCTATTGGACTTTGACATACAAACGGATCACTTAATCTTGACCAGAAGACCAAACCTTATAATAATCAACAACAACAACAACAACAAAAAAGAGAACTTGCAAAATTGTTGACTTTGCCGTCCCGGCTAACCACAGAATAAAACTGAAAGAAAGTGAAAAGAAAGATAAGTACTTCGACCTTGCTAGGGAATTGAAAAAACTATGGAACATGAGTGTGACAATTATACTCATCGTGATTGGTGCTTTTAGTACAATCACCAAAGGATTATTAAAGGGACTGTAGGACTTGGAAAACAGAGGAAGAATGGAGACCATCCAAACTACTACGTTATTGAGAACGGCCAGAATACGGAAAAGAGTTCTAGAGACTTGAGGAGACTTGCTGTCACTCAATCTCCAGTGAAAGACCATCAGCTAAAACTGATGTGAAAAACTCTCATGGAGTAAATAATAATTATAATAATAATTCTGGGTAAAAATTATAACTTCAATTGACTAGTCTTAAAGCAAATATATGGTATCACGTATTCTTATAGCATCATCATCATCAAGTTGTGCTGATATCACAGATTTCCTTGTCTCTCTCTCTCCACTTCTAGCCCTTGCGGTCATCGTTCTTGGCAGGATTTCTACAATATCCGCACTGATAAGTTTTTCGGACATTAGTCTGTTCATGTGTGGGATTCCATATGAGTAAGTCACTTATGAGTTCGTTCCAGTTTTTGTCCATCATGTCTATATACTAATAATTTATACATAGTTCGAAGTAATTATTCTTATTTATTAGCAAAATGATGGCACACATACGATTTCAAACATTTCTATCAAACTCTAATAATTCTAAAAATATCAATTGTTTGCCCATACTTATACGATTTTATGTTTTATTATTAGTTAGTAATAATTTTTAAAGAGATCTATTTGGCCCATAAGATGGTACTTTAACAGGTACTACCATTTTGAGTTAAAGTAGACCAGACAATAATGGTAATGAAGAGGTACTCCACACTGTCCTGATCTCCAGAACCGGAGCCTCGCCATCAGGTGTAGTTTAGAGATTCTTATCCCTTAGCAGCGGATGCAGTCAGCATATTCTAAGCCCCACCGATTGGTCGATACGATTTGGACGTTTTTTTTTTTTTTGCTATTGGCCTAATGAGTAGAGTGTTCGCCAATAGTCCGGGAGACCGGGGTTCAATTCCAGGTTGAGTCATATCAAAGACTCAAAAATGGTACTTGACGCCGCCTTGTTTAACACTCAGCATTATAAGGTACGGATCAAGAAAATTTCATCCAGACATAGGCATGATGGTTAGAGTGTTCCCCAATGTCCCGGAAGACCTGTTTTCAATCCCAGGTCGAGTCATACCGAAGACTCAAAAATGGTACTTGATGCCGCCTTGTTTAACACACAGCATTATAAGGTACGGATCAAGAGTAAAATGGAGCAAACCAGAGAATGAAGTAGCTAGGTGTAGTAGCTATTGAAAAGAGAGTCTTCAGGTCACCCTTGACTAAGGTCGCCAATTTAACATTCTAAGGAATACTCTTTGGTAAAGAATATTGTTATAGTATGAAAGTGCATGTGTGGAGCAATGGTTATCGGCACGGAAAATGGAAACGACGACCTGAATTTTAAATTCTAACCGAAGCTGCTTACATTCACTTCAAAATAATGCCCTTGAGAAAGGCATGAACCCACTTCTTCCCCCAGTTATTAGTAAATCAGTAGACTTTGTTGGGGTCTCTAACCCTGGTTATAGATAACTAGTCTAAGAGAAAGGCACATCCTAATTGAAATTTTGGAGAAAGTAGAGGGAAACTACTCTACTATAATTCTCATAAATGGTAATGAATCGTTTACTGATAAACGAAGTTGTGCAATGTTTGAAATTGATTTATAGAAGAATTATTTTGATCGCAGTAAAATGTTTCTTTTGAAATTAGTCAAAATAGCAGCAAATCAAACAGAGTACACTAGGCTGTAACAAAGGTCAGTTATGAAATTTTTGGTGGCTGAGAAGTATTAACCATGTGAAATTTACATATGTACAGAGAAGCATACTCTAGGTAAAAAGTTGTTTACAAATGGGTTTAAAATGTGTATGGCACAACGAACCTGAATCAAAAAGACAATTCATCGCGTGGAAACACACCGACTCCCCGATAGGGAAAAAGTTCAGGGCACAGCGGTCAGTGAAGAAGGTCATGTTGACATTATTCTGGGACATGAAAGTGCTAATAACTTTTGATTTCTTTTAAAAAGTTGCAACATTGTTTCTTATTGCCATATTATTAGGCAAAAATCACCTTATTTTTTGAATGACCCTCTCATTTAATTCGAAGAAAATCTATAAAAAATAAGTGAAATATAGATAAATAAACGGAGATAAGAGAAAACAACTTATTTGCCATTTTTTTTTAATAAATCGTTCTCGTTTTTTCATTCTGTTTTGTTGCTTCTCTCTGGCGACCGTCAGTCTCGGTCGACTATTGGTCTACAGCTGTATGTTGCCATTAGCTGCATTTTGTCAGTGTGGTTATTTACTAATTTGCTAAATCTGGCATACAGGCTTCAGTCCCTGCTGATATGACAGGTTTTTGATTTGTTCAAAACAATGAATTCTGCAGTATTCAACAAATATTACTCAAAATTGGATTATAACGTATTTTCTTCTGCACCGTTTGGAAAAAAAATTATACCATTAATTTAAATAATCTATTCTAGTTTGTTTAAGGTATATCTAATGAAGCTGGAATGTTCAGCTATTAGATAAAAATGTTTTGCGTATTATCTGTTAGTTTATTTACCGTTAGAATGTACTACCTTAGTTTTTACCAGATGTAATACTTGTATAAATCGAGTGCCATTATTTGAAACATCCGACGCTTTCGGGATCAAAGAAAAAAGAACTTCCATTTAGATAATTTATTCTAGTTTGCTTTATGGTATATTCTATTGTTATATAGTCATATATGCAGATTCACATCTACATACGTGCACATAAATATGTAGAATAATTCACGACGACACAAAGATAACGACGCAGTGACAAACGACGCATGAAGACTTCTTTACAATATATTTTACCGCTCACTTTATTTGTAAGGGTTCGAAAGGGTTGTTCAAGGGTTGCATGTGAGAGGGAGCTGGAGACCGAATATAAACTGTAATATCTTGACCCCACTGTTATGACCGTCACGTTGTGTCTTTCTTGTTCTCCTGATGCTGGGGTCCACTCCATCAGTGTTCCCGAGGGCCCCCTCGGTCGGGTGTAGCTTTCCTTACCACATCTCGTCTCCAACAGTCTGGAACCCTCCTGGCAACTGCTTCTTGGACTCGAACTCAACTGAGTTAAATAATAATTCAACGCCCACACGATCGCCCACTGGATCTTTGAAATCGAATGTTTAATCGTCATCAAGCGGAAATAACTGCCATGCAGTTCAGAGGTCACTCTCTTCCGGTGCATCAGTCTGTATTGGCACAGTGGGACCTTCACCTTGTCCCATATTATAAGCCTTAATCCGCCCACGCGATCTCTTTCGATTACTGGCTATTAGAATGTGTCACTTCCTTCCGGTGCATCACCTTGGAATAGCATTATTTTGGGCCGGGTCGAAGGTCAAAACATAACACTATGAAGCTAGAATATTCAGTAACTAAATAAAAGATGTTTTGTGTCTCATCTATTACTAGTTTATTTACTTCAAAAAGAACTACTGAGCGTGAAGCGAAGAGATGATAATTAGTATTTAACTCATATACAATAGGTTATCTCCCATGCTGCACCTTAACATTGCATTTGAGTGAGTAGTATCAGGTTAAAAAATTGATTTTTAAGGTGCCCCTTAGGGAAATACTATCCGAGTTCGAAACCTGAATGAGGCTGATTGGCTTTCACATAATGTTAATACCCTTGGGAAAGGTATGAATTTAACTATTGTCCACCCAACTATGTGTAAATAGTAGGGCAGGCTGAGCTTTTTAATCTTGGTATGGCAACCAGTCGGGAAGAAGAAAAATTCTCAATTCAAACCAGCTATACTTCGCTTAAAAATTGGTCTTGTGTCACATCCTACTCGGACAGGGTTGGGTGTAAAAACATACAACACTTTCTGAAAATGGTAAATTTAGAGTATCAACTTCCTTAAATAAGACTGTTGATAACCTCCTTTAATCATACTTCGCTCCAATTGAGATTGCCATTTGAGGAAGACCACCTGGGGTGACGGCTCCAGTGGTCTGAGAAAATGAAAAAAGAACTAAAAATATTTTTTATCTGTTTGAGGGAATCAATAATTCCCATGTGACCATGACTTGATGTGACCATGACTTGACAGCAATGTGTAGCCTCGACATATGGATCTAATTATCTCAGGAGTGGCTTTGTTTCATAAAATGAGTTCACAAAAAAAAAAAGAATATTCGGTGAAAAATTAATAAAATTCTTACGATTTAGCTATTAATTAAAGTGAAAGACAACCTTTTTTGTATGGCAGCTCGGAAGAGATTAGTCAATCGGGTCAAGTGGCACCAAAATAAGGTAGTAGCAGGTTGTTTATAGGAAAATAAGAGGGATATAAAAGGATGGCAAGCCATGAGTGGCAGTCAGTGGACAATTGCCCTAAAATGGAAAATATCTGTTGCAACAAAGGAATAATTGATATTTCTTAGAAGGAATAATTGATATTTCTTAGAGGTGCCTGTGGTGTAGTCGTTATCGCCGTGGAAAATGAACACGGCGACACGAGTTCAAATCCTGGACGAGACTGATTGCATTTCACATTGCACAAATACCCTTGGGAAAGGTATGAATCCAATTATTCTCCCTCCAGCTATGGGTAAATAGTAGGACAGACTAGGTTCTTCAGCCTTGGTTAGGCAACTAGTCTAGGAGAAGGAAAACTCTGAATTCAAACCTGTTAAACTCCGCTTAAAAATTGACCTTGTGTAGGATTAAAAGGATGGCAAGCCATGAGTGGCAGTCAGTGGACAATTGCCCTAAAATGGAAAATATCTGTTGCAACAAAGGAATAATTGATATTTCTTAGCCAACCCGATCTCCACTCGGTTCCAGGTGAATTATTATGTACCAGGCATTTTTGACAATTTAAAGAGAACAGAGGAGACCAGGACCATTGACAGAACAGGAGAGAAAGGGCCAAACAGATCAACTGACATCAGCCAAGTCCACCAAAATAACTCAAAGAAGAAGAGTTATCACTTTGATTGAATTAGAACTGAACACTCGGCCGAGAATGTACCTAAGAATTGCCTAAGTTACTTCCTGACTGTGCATCGACTAGAAAGCTACTTGTTAGATACCGAGAGTGAGCTGCTAAAAGCCCAGTTCTTAAGGTCGTCCATCCGTCCCCACAATTTTTATGAAGGACTGAAATTTGTATTGTTCTTTCCGCAGGTTATCTTTCATAAATATTTTGTTAAAGTTGGAAAGAGTTGTTGTTTCTCTCATTATAAAACCGTCAACCTGCTTTTAGGCGTGGCATACGAATTCCTGCATCAGATTTCTGGTTGTTTGAGATCAACGTGGACATTTACCTGAACCTCTTGACAACTGTATAAGTCATCATAATCCACGATTAACGCAAGAAATCCGAGAGAGACGGCCATCATCGGATATTCAGCGAGCCTTCGAGCTCATCAGCCGACTAAGGGGGTTACGTGTATACAATGAGTTAAATTTAATTGCTGATTCCAGATTTTAGAGATGAAAATAATAGTTTATTTCGTTTGTTGAAATAAATTTTATATTAGCCGTATTACAATCAAATGCATTTTAGAAGGCAGACATTCTAATTTTAAATTTCATTCAATTAAGATGGCTTTCCGGAGCTGTTGTTCTTTAGGTGATTAAAGAAGATTTTTAACCACTAATAGCGTCGGGGTTAACGTATTGGACCGTGACAGCGTAATAAGCGAGTTGAACTCCAGTCGTGCTAATATATTCACTTTCGATGAGAGATGAACACCCTTATCCCCACAGCTATGGGTTAGTATCACTGCTGTTCTTTCTACAAAGATGTCTTTGACATTAAATAACCTTCGAAGGTTGATGTGTCATTAAACAAAGAAACCAAATCAAACAAACCCTACTAATGGTTCATAGTTGGTCGTAAAAGTAAATTTTAGGCAACGTAACATTTGTTAGAAACATTTTTAATACTAAAAATGCTCATTAAATCGTCCTTTTCCATTAAATCATAGTTTTGTTCAGCAGGGATTTATGAACAACTAGCGCATGTCATCGTCTTTTGTTATCTGTTCTTGATTTCATGTAATACCAGCATAGTTCAAGCTATAAATAACCAGATTAATTTCGCATAGACCGGCACTTTTGTTTGTCCATGGATTCAAGATGGCGACATGAGACGTGTTGACGAGTTGAGAGCGCGGGAAAATGTCCCGACTAAAATATTTCAAGTCACTCTTGTAAAAAGAAAGAAAGAAAGTGAATAAGAAGAGACAGATTTGGAAAAAAGAGAAATTGAAAAAAATAACAAGAACATTTAGTAACGTCGAGAAAAGTGCCGTATAGAAAGAGTACATAGAAAATGAAAGAACAAAAGACGGAGAGAGATTAAATTTAGTCAACATATTTATTTTTAGTTGCGCTTCGAATGACGCCAAGTAATTGCTTGTGTTACCATAAAGGAATTTCTTATTAATCTGCTGTGAGACAAAATTTAGTAACATATATATATATATATATATATATATATATATATATATATAGTTAAGTTTGGCTGGCGTAGACAGAATCAACGGTGCTTCGTGACAGCAAGTTTCACGCCTATGAGATCATCAGATCATTACACTTGGTCCGGTGATCGCATAAACAAGAAACGGACAATCATTAGGTGCTGTTGACTTTATGTCTAAACTATCCAAACTTTGATATGAAATGCTTTATCACTGATATTGAGCACTCTTTATTTATTAATATCACAAACTATATATATGTGTGTGTGTGTGTGTGTGTGTGTTGGTTGGTTGTGTTTTATCATATATCAATCCATGTAGTTTATTTAGTTTGGTTTGGTTTTATGGCATGACACTCGTTGAGGGAATTAACCCACTCCAGTGATGCAGTCTGTGTATTCTACAGCCTTAGCCGACTGGACTGGTAGGTTATTTAATGCCAAATCCTGTTTATATATATATATATATATATATATATATAAGATTTGCCCTTCCTTTGGTGTTGCCTGTCAAGAAGAAAGACATCAGAAGTAGAAAGAACATTTCAAGAATCTGCTTGGATGTACTGAAGTGATTGATAAACCAATCAAAAAATTATTAATGGGCAACAAGACATTAAACTAGAACAGTTTACAGAAGAAGAACTTAACGCAGTATTGAAAAAAAAACTAAAAAAAAAACGAAAGAGCTACAGACCTCGACGAAATACCCTCTGAAGTTTGGAAGACAAGAAGATTCAAATCATTGAATAAATAAGGCAAAATATCTCGTATAAGCACTATTGTTCGTTAATTTTTCCAAGACATTCGATTCCATACACAGAGGAAAGATCGAGCAAATACTACTTGCATATGGTCTCCTTAAAGAAAATGTCACCACAAAAACACGGAAGCATTGGTTCACTCTCCGAATGGCGACATCGACTTCTTTGACATTGTCGCTGGAATCTTGGAAAGAGATACATGAGCACCATATTTGTTTATACTCTGCATAGACTACGTACAACCAATGTCTAAAGATCTAATGTAAGATGTTTTCACATTAAAATCTGCCGAAAATATAACTGATGCATACTATGCAGATGATCTAGCGCTTCTCGCAAATGCACCGACCCAAGAAAACTTCAACTGCATAACCCAGTGCAAGTGGCACTGGGTTCTTTATGAACGCAAATAAAACAGAATATACGTGTTTTAAACGAAAAAAAAAAACACTTTCACTCTAAGTGGCAAGCCTTTAAAATTAGTAGACCAGTTCACATACCTTGGCAGCAACATCTCATCTACTGAAATCAATGTCAACATGTGCTTTGATAAGGCGTGGAATGCTATTTACAGTCAATCGATCGTATGGAAATCTACTCTATATGATGAAATAAAACGAGATTCCTTTCAAGCTGTAGCTGTGTTCATATTATTATATGGATGCACCACATAGACACTAGCAAAACGCATCGAGAAAAAGCCTGATGGGAACTACTCAGGAATCCTGGAAGCAACACCCCAGAAAATAGCAGCTTTAAGGCCACTTGCATCTCATATCACAAACCATTCAAGTAAGACAAAGACATGCCGAGCTATGTCGGAGAAGCAATGACAATCTCATAAAGGACGTTCTATTATAGACTCTTACTCATGAATATGCTAGTGTTGGCCAACCAGCAAGGACTTACTTGCATAAGCTTTATGTGGACACAGGATGCAGCCTAGAAAACCAACCAAGAACAATGGGTGATCAAGATGATATAGCGTGTGTGTGTGTGTGTGTGTGTGTGTGAGAGAGAGAGAGAGAGAGACCGAATCCCGTGGTCTCAGGTCGACTTAATGATGATAACGATAGATGATTTGTAAGCGAATAGTTTGTCGGTAGCATTTTCAAACGAGTCAGAGCTCATATTTTTGCACCCAGTTAAATCGTTTCAAGTATTGCTATCGAATAGTAATAATAATTCAATGTAATATTAATAATTTGGTTGAACTCAGTTAGATATCTTCAAGTAAACAGTTCTATTTAACCCACAGGTTGGACCCTAATATATACTACTACTCCGGGTCAGAATGAACCAGGGAGCAATGGCAAAGAAGGGTTACTCCATATTCCACAAAGCTCCAAGACAGGAACCACACCATCAGATGCAGTTTAGTGCCATATCTAGGACACTCGGTGGGCTGGGGGTCTTACCTCTCCGCAGAAGTGTAGTCGGCGTATTCTCCTGCCTCAGATAATTACATTAGGAGGATATATTTATGTGTGTGGGTGTGTGTTCGTGTAAAAGCCGAACAAAAGTGATAGGACAAATGGGAGTATTTAGTGCTATTTAATTTTGATTGTTTTCAACTAGTTTCGACCTGAGGGGAAAAGTTTTGCGAAGAAAATTTTTTTTTTTTTTAAAATAGGATTTAATAAAGTTTTCAAGAGTTGGTATGCAATAAAGAAGCGACTAAAATGATCCGGTGACATAGGGGATCTATTCATTGGATCAAAATTATTTTCTGGTATCTAGATGTTTTTAACTGACCTTTATATGATGTCTGCTATCATAGACACCTGACACTGAGCTCTCTTATTTCTTTTAAAAGAAAAAATGTGTTATAATCATCCAAAAAGGGAATGAAAGCAAAGTGCATAATGAGAGAATAGCTTCTTCTTCTTCTTCTTCTTCTTCTTCTTCTTCTTCTTCTTCTTCTTCTTCTTCTTCTTCTTCTTCTTCTTTCTTTCTTTCTTTCTTTCTCTATTTATTCATTTATTTATTTGTGTCCTTGATAGTATTTCGTTTGCACTAACCAAACGTCTTAGTACGTAAGAGGAAACACGGTGATCAGCCGAGAACATCTGATTCAATTCCGCCTATAAACTGTCACGAGATCGCATAAAAAAAGCTGCCAAACGAGGAATTTCAGCTTTAGTTGACAGTAATCTCACTCGTAGTGAAGATGTAGATAAAATGCTGGAAAACATTTCGCTAATTGTGCGAAATGAAAGAGGCTAAAGAAAAATTGAAATCTACTATTTTTCTCCCTGTATTAAATCCACCGAAAAACTATGTGGATGATTTAATCGACCGAAATTTATTCAAACTTCTCGAACAGAGGAAATCTTCTACTCATATTGATAATCAAGACCACGTAAAGGTAAAAACATTTCATAATACCAGGAAATATGAAGAAGACGATCGAATTTTGAAATTTTGAATCATCCAACTTCTCTTAGAAATTGACCTTGTGTTGCGTCCTGATGGTTGCAGAAAGGTTGGATAAATACACACATTATTTTAAAGTATAGGGATTGAATGTGATACAAAGTGAATTCTCAGGCAGATCACAGTTAGTTTTGATATTGATAATCAAGACCACGTAAAGGTAAAAACATTTCGTAACACCAGGAAATATGAAGAAGACGATCGAAGCTACATTGTTCAGCTAGTACATTGAGAATTGAATCGAGTGGATGTTTAGTGTTCCACACAGAAAGAATATAAACTCTGCAAGCAAAGAAAGGAAATGGAAAGAAAAGAAAGTAACGAAAAGGATAAAGAACTTTCCATTCTGTTTTATTTTTTTTTAAAAAAGAAGAGAAAAATAAACATATGTATATCTGGATTTCCGGATATTTCATTCAGAAGGTATCTAAAACTCAACGGACAGATAAGAACCAACTTTTCGATATGATCACATCATCTATACATCCCAATGATTCAACAATCCTCTATTTTTATTGCTTTTGTATTAAAATATTTTGTTAGATTTTACATCTTTGCATCTGTGGTTTCTTATCATTGATCCTTGCGATTCAAACTAGGGATAAATATTCCTTTATTTTTCAATTTCAAAGAACGTTAGGTTCATTGTTTTGTGTTGCATTACATAAAAGGAGATAAGCATTAAGAAAGCGCGAAGTATGTTTCAAATTAACTGTGACTACTTTGGTTAGGTTTATGTTTATTTAGATGCTGCTAATGTGTTAACTTAAATATTTCCATCCTATTTCAAACCAGAGTTTTAAAGATCGTTTAGTTTGATGCTAAAGTCATTTTGGATCAGTGTTTGTCCGTGGGGCAAATGATGAATGCAGCTTCACAGACACCTCGTTTGGTTAGGTTTCTTTGTTTAATGGCATATCAACCTTTGTAGGTTATTTAATGCCAAAGCCATTCTCCAAGAAGAACTGTAGTGGTACTATTTA
The DNA here is from genome assembly GCA_963585895.1 of Sepioteuthis lessoniana. Lineage (NCBI taxonomy): Eukaryota > Metazoa > Mollusca > Cephalopoda > Myopsida > Loliginidae > Sepioteuthis > Sepioteuthis lessoniana. The sequence continues at coordinate 55,446,872 of OY757919.1, forward strand.
ACCCATAGCTGGGAGGATAAAGGGGTTCATACCTTTCCTAAGGGTATTTGCCCGAAAGTGAACGTAATAGCGCGACTGGAGTACGAACTCGCGTACTACGATTCCGCAGTTCATCGCTTTAACCATTACACCACGAGGACACCCACAGACACCTCCTGGTTTGGTATTCTCCGTGTTAAATTACTCTGTAAGAAATAAAGAAAACCCTTATTTCTGTTTCTATATATTGAGCCCTATCTTCTTCTCTACATTACGAACTCTGAGTCGATGTGATATAACGCTGTATCTTCCATACACTCGGCGTATGTTCTATTCCAACAGCTTTTTTCCTAGAATATCTGCACTACAAATTAAACTTATCCATAAATGTTTTCTTCTCAGTTACATCCCTGGACTTTTAAAGTCGATGATTAATAAGTGTCTTATCCTGTCTTAGATTGAATTTCTACTTCGTCGTCCGTTTGTAATACTCTTTTGTCATACTCTTCATTTGTAATTTTTGTGACCCTTTGTCCGTAATGACCGTCATGAGTTCTGATCATGAACGAAGCTGTTTGCATTCCTCATTTTTTATTTATCTAAAATACTATAAGGATTTAAAAAAAAAATCTATGATCATAATCTTTTTCTAGGCATAATTTACCTAGTTTTGATCCCTCATTACAAGCATAGGTGCTCTTTGATATATATATATATATATATATATATATATATATATATATATATATATATATATTATTTTTACTTTTATACCTATTCTGAAATTCTGACGGCGTGAAAAAAAAACAGATGATACAATTTGTAAAAAAAAAAAAAAATATTACCCAAACTGATATCTGGGGAAAAATTAAATGAAAAAAGAAAAGACTGAAACATACGAACTGCTTGAAAATAATCAACCAACACCGCCATGCCAAGTTAATATATATATATATATATATATATATATATATATATATATATATATATAAGTAAAGTTGGCGACCGTAGTCGAGGGCGACCAGAAGGCTCCTTTTTCAATAGCTACTACACCAAGGCACAGGAGAGGGCGCTACTCTTTTCCCTGGATTGCTCCACTTTACCCTTGATACATACCTTATATCACTGAGAGTGAAGTTAGGAGGTATCAAGTACCATTTTAAAAGTTTTTGGTATGACACGACGTGGGATTGAACCCAGGTCTCCCAGACCGTTGGCGAACACCCTACCCACTAGGTCAATGAGCCGGTTATATATATATATATATATATATGTGTGTGTGTGTGTGTATGTGTGTGTGTGTATGTGTGTGTGTGTGTGTGTGTGTGTGCGTTGAGGCGTTAAAAAATTGATATCATTAAGATGTATGGAATATTTAAGAAAAATTGATCTTATTTCGTAATCAAACAACTTGACCAATTCTCATTCAAAAGTTCTCAATCTTTGACAGCAATGGTAGAAATAACTCAAAATTATATGTTTAATGCTCAAACGCCTTTTCTTCCAGTAGATTTCATCTATATACCAGAAAAGAAAAAAACACACATAAAACATTAAATATAGAATGTTGAGATGCTTCTACACATGTTAAATATGAAATAATCTGGACTAAATATTGCATTATATTATTTGTATTTGTATACAATCATAAAGCTATAGAATTTTCATTGTGTCGACTAATATTCTATTAGGTTATATACACCTGCATTTTGAGTATCAGCTCTGTACTTAGAAAGGAAGAAAATATGGTTAGAAAATGTTCTGAGAAATGAAATCGTATTAGTTTTTGATTAGAGAATGTGTTATAAGAATGGTTTGAATCAGGTTTAATAACATTAGAAATAGTGGAGGTGCCCGTCGTAGGAAATGGACACGGCAACACGAGTTCAAATCCTGGACGAGACTGATCGCATTTCACATAGCACTAATACCCTTGGGAAAGGTATGAATCCAATTATTCTCCCACCAGTTATGGGTAAATAGTAGGACAGACTAGGTTCTTCTGCCTTGGTGAGGCAACTAGTCTAGGAGAAGGAAAACTCTGTATTCAAACCTGTTAAACTTCGCTTAAAAATTGACCATGTGTCATAGACTGCCCGAGCGGAGGGGTTGGTAAATATGAATAACATTAGAAATTGAAGATTCTGAGATAACTTAATAGAAAAGTTTAAAATTAGGTGTGGTTTCAAATAAGAATGTAAGAGTATAAAGAAACAAATGTGTTTTAGAATGCGTATGTTAAAAGTGCGATTATATCGAATGTTATTACTATGAAAATTTTTAGTTCATATTTGAGAGTAAAGGATTATAGGTCTTGAAATATTTTTTTTTTATCTTTCGATGAATGTAATTTCCATTTCTCTATCATTTGCGGATCTTTATTTCTGCCCGATCATTTTGTTTCAAAAATTTTGAAACATCCAACTTCTCTTAGAAATTGACCTTGAGTTGTGTCCTGATGGTTGCAGAAAGGTTGGATAAATACACACACACGCAGGAAACTGCTGGAGAAGCAAGGACGAGCTCATAAGTGATGTACTCCTATGGAACCCCACATATGGCCTAGCAAAAGCAGGACGACCAGCTCGAACTTATATACAGCAGCTATGTGAGGACGCAGGATGTAACCCTGAAGACCTGCCAGAGGCGATGAATGATAGGGAGAAGTGGCGAGAGAGGGTCAGGGATATCCGTGCTGGCGGCACGACATGATGATGATGGTGATATGGATTGGATGTTATACAAAATCAATTCTCAGGCAGATCACAGTTAGTTTTAATGTAGAGTTTTCTTTCTTCTCGACCAGTTATTGTACCAAGATTGAGGAGGCCAATCCGACCTACTATTTACCCATGGAGGAGGCGTTGGTAGTGTAACAGTTATAATCATAGAAAATGGACAAAGCGACCCGTGTCCAAATTTTTGAAGTGACTGTTTGCATTTCACATTGCGTCAATATCCTTGGGAAAAGTATTTATTCAACTATTCTCCCTCCAGCTATGAGTAAATTGTAGGGCAGATGGGACTCTTTAACCTTGATTTGGCAAACTATCTCTGAGAAAGAAAGCTGAAATCAAACCCGTTAACCTCCGCTTAAAAATTAAACTTGTGTGTTGCAATCTACAGAAGAGTTAGGTAAATACCTATGGAGATGGATTCATGCTTTTCCCAAGAGTATTAGCATAAAGGAAACTGCAAATAGGCTTGTCCAAGATTTGAACTCAGGTTTCATGTTCATTTCTTATAGAAACTATTATCGCATGTTAGCAGTTTGCTAACATTTATAGTCCACTTAATGTTATCTAATCTCTTTTACTTTTCATTCTTTAGATTAGTTCAAATATAAGTTCCAGCTTTAGTTCACCCCTGTCAATCCAATATCAATTGTTTAACATGTCATTAATATAACTGTTATTATTTTTATTCTTTCAATATAAATAAAATATAATATGAAGATTAATATGCAGGTTTCTTTATTTAAAGAAAATCAATGGAAGCCAGTGGTGCATTAGGAATGATAAAATAAGATATTTTTGTATACTGATAAATATTATTTTCTAATATTGTATAACATTTATACATATATCTGAATATTGTATACAAAAATGGTCACAATAGTTGAAAAAGAATGAAAAGATCTGCAAGAAAAAGTTCATAATCATGCAATAAAGTTAATTCCTGATTTACAGAATACAAGTTAATAAGAATGGGCAGAAAAATCTATGTTTAACAATATTAGAAATTGAAGAGTCTGAGGTGACTTAATAAAAATGTTTAAAATGATGTGTAAGTTTTTCAATCAATCAACCATAATAAATTCTTGAAGAAGTTACAGTGACCTAAAAGATCAAGAAAATACTATTGAAACAAATTGATGTACGATGAATATCAGGAGTTTTTTAGCAATAGAGTAGATAACTGGAATAGTTTGTTAGAGAATATGGTTCTCTAATGTGATATGAATACTTTTAAGAAGAATTATGATTGCTACTGTAGCATCACAAGTCATGATTAAGGGTTTTAAAATTCAAGTCAACTATACTTGTATTTGAAGTATGCTTTAATATATATATATATATATATATATATATATATATATATATATATATATATATATATATATATATACGAGGATCATTAAATAAGTTTCCAGACTTTTTTCGTATGGGCACTTTTATTGATAGTACATACATGAAACTCTAGTCCCCTTCGAAGTAATCTTCTCCTGTTGCAATGCACTTGTTGTACCGTTCCAACAACTGGAAGGCCTCATGGAATTCCTCTCGTGTGAGCGTGTCAATGACCTTCTTTACAGCCTCTTTCATTTCCTCAATTGTCTCATAACGACAGCCTCTGAGCTTAGGGAATAACCAAAAGTCATAGTGAGCAAGATCTGGATTATAGGGATGGTGAGGAACTGTCTTGCTGTTCATCTTGGTCAAATAGTATGTTACAAGGATGGAGGTGTGGACTGGTGCATTGTCCTGGTGGAAATGCCACTAATCCGATTTGAGGAGTGCTGGCCTCTTCCAACGGAATCTCTCCTGAACTCCCTTAAAACCTCAACATAGTAACCCTAAGCCTTTGGCCAATCAACTCTGGTGTATTGACTTCCTTATTCCTCCCACACCTCTTATCATCCCTCACAGACTCCCTGCCTTCCTGGAATCTCTTATGCCACTCAAAAACTGATGCTTGGTTCATGCAAGATTGTCCAAAAGCAGAGTGAAGCATTCCATACGTTTCTGGGCATTTTTTCCAAGTTTAAAACAGACTTTTATTGCATATCGTTCTTCTAACGTATCCTCACGTGCAGATTGCATTTTTGAAATTCACCAGCTGTGACAATCAGGCTTTAGTAGGGTGCATTCAAATTCCTGCTTTATCTGTCCATTTGAACTTGAAATCATAAAAATTGGTCAGTCTTCTCATAAGATGTATAGCAATAACATACTGAATTCTCAAGAGTCTACGACAATTTTAAATGCTTGAACAAAAAAAGTCTGGAAACTTATTGAATGCTCCACTTATATATAATTTAGATATAGAAACTTGTTTTGGAAAACTTCCAGTTTCATGCAATCTGCTTAAGGAGAAGTTGGCTGATTTTTTGGTCATTTGGCTTTGTGGTATATTGTAGCTCATTTTATGCCAAATCCTGTTATATATATATATATATATATATATATATATATATATATAATTTGTAAGCGAATAATTTTTAGGAAATATCATTTTTACATGAGCCAAAGCTCATTTTTTTGCACACAATTAAACGGTTTCAAGCACTTATTATTCAACAGTTTCAATTCTATTTGGTATTGATCCTTTGTTTGCACACTGTTAAATGGTCACGGTTTGTGTAAATGGGGATTCCTTTCATATATAATTTTTATATATCAGCTAGATTGTGGTTTGCAATGAGATCGTCAGTTTCACCATCCCAACTTTCTACACAATAGGATCTATATACGTATTTGGATTTGGTTGATCCTTTGACGTTGGATTGGTTAAAAATTTTCGGTGTTTCATTGTTCACTTTGGTGTTGATATGGGTTTTTCCAGTTTGACCAATGAGAGCTTCTGGTTTTTGTTTGACTGATTCTGGCCTTTTGGAAGATAAGTATGTTAGTCAGACTTTGATAATTTTTGAGGATGGATTAAAGATCTATGTGACCTTTTTTTGTTAGAGATTTTCTATTATGGAGGAGTGGTTTGTGTTTGCGCGGTAGGCTTTGTGCATTTTTTTCTTTGATTATTTCCTTGGATTTTTGTTGTTTTTTGTGAGTTCTTTTGTGAGTTATTTTATTTTAGTTTGGGCTTCTGTTTGTTAAATTTTGGACTAGTGTAGATTTTTCAGGTGCTCCTGAAACTTTAACCATTTATTTTGTTCCAAATGGATTAATTTCTCTGTAATTCTCTGGTTGCTGACTGTTTTTGATTGAGTTCACCATCCGTGCTGGTGGGATACAAATGTTCACTCCCATGTTGGACTTTAGTATCCTCATGGTTTCAAAAAGTTATATTGCTTTTATACTTTATTTCTCGTATTTCTCTCTCTCTCTTTCTCTCTCTTTCTCTCTTTCTTGTATATGTCACAAGATCTTGAGAAAGCAGGTTGTTTTTCTTGGCAGTTTGGGCATTTGGTTTCATTAGAATAATCATCCTTGACATGGTTTGAGTCCCTTTGACCACACCTTCCACATGTCCTTTATAACTCTCCTTATCACATGTAAAGCACCTCAAGCGTGCATAACTATATTGTTCCACCCATTTAAGGTAGTATCTAATCTTAACTTCCTGTTATATTGTCATCTACAGCATCATAACGACACAATAATAAAGATGCAGGAAGACTTCTTTAACAAAATATATACCTCTCACTTTATTGCAAGGGTTCGAAAAGGGTTACTCAATGTTTGCGTGTGAGAGGGAGCTGGAGACCGAACAGAACTGAAATATTTTGACCCCCACTCTTATGGCCGTCAGCGTTGTGTCTTTCTTGTTCTCCTGATGCTCAACCGGAGGCCCAGCGGCCCAGATCTCTGCTGGGTGATGGCTTTCTTTACTGCATCTTATCAGCAACTTCTCTGGTTCCCAAACTCCATCGGGATTCCCGAGGGCCCCCTCAGCCGGGTGTGGCTTTCCCTACCACAACTCGTCTCTCTCCTTCTCCAACTGGAACTGCAACTGTCACTTGAATTCTGTCTTGACTGAGTTATATAATAGTTCAACGCCCACTCGATCGCCCACTCGATCTTTGGAATGGCATGATTGATCGTTATCCAGCGGAAATAACTGTCATGCAGTTCACAGGTCACTCTCTTCCAGTGCATCAGTCTATGAGTGTATCATGGGCTTTACCTTGTCCCATTTCATCAGCCAAATCCGCCTACGCGATCTTTTCGATTGCTGGTCATTGGAATGTGTCACTTCCTTCCGGTGCATCACTTTGTAATGGCATGTTTGCTCGGGCCGAAGGTCACAATACAACATTCCTAAGGTATAACCGGTTTATTGAATGTTAGATTGTATGTGCGTTTTTGTTTCTTCAACACCCCTTTTAGTGGTTATCCTTTCGTAGTCCATGACTCCTTGCTTTGCAAAAGCAGCTTTTATTTCATTTGGTTTTCGTTAAAAACTCCTTTTGAGGTGTTGAGTCTATCATGCAGGTAAGCCTTGCACTTTGTATTATGGAAAGTTTCCATTTTGATTAAGTTTTCAGCATGTTTTTTTTTTTTTTTTTTTTTTGGTTGTCCACTTCCACGAGTAGATTACTTTTTCTTATCTTTTTAACATTTCTAAGTTTTGCTCCGCTGAAGATGTTTTTATAGATGAATAGGATTCAGTTTGTTTTTTCGCTGGTACTGGACTCCACCACTCACCACTGAGTTCAACTTGTATTGGAAATTTACCATGTAAGAAGTCCATTTGCCTTGGTTGGGGTTACACTAGAAAATGCTTCTCTGGATTTTCACATCTTCAAGGGTTTGTTCACTTTTCAATTTTTCAGAGAATTCATAATGAAGTTTATGATTTTGTCGGATATTTTCTACATTTTCAGATATTCTATTATCCAAGTTTTCGGGACCATATCGAAGGCCTTTTTGTAGTCAATCTATGACGTGGCAACATTTTTCCACCTTGTCTTGACCTCTTTGAAGATGTGCTAATATATATCTAGTATGTAATCTGTTCCTCTAATTTGACTAGAGCATCCTTTTTGTTCCTCTGGAAACAACCCGCGGCATAAAAGCGAGTAATATATTTCTTCTCTTATCTGTCAGGTTAAGATTTTCAACATCAAAGGTAGACACGTTATCGGTTTATAGCTTTTGGTTATTATTATCATTATCATTATTATTATTATTATTATTATTGCTGTTGTTGTTGCTGCTGTTGTTGATGATGATGTTATTATCTTGCTCCTTGCTCCTTTGCACCACCTCTAGCCGGAAATTTTTCACGGGAGTTTGAGTGACAGCAAGCCTTCTCGGATCTCTTGGACTTACCTAAGTATTCGAGCTGTTTTCTTTTGTAGTGGTGTGGTTTGGATACTTTCAGTACTTCCACTCATCTCCTGTTCACCCAGTCTCTTTTTTAGGTTCATGAGAACTGCTCCAAGGGCTCCATTTACAACTGGTATCTCCACCACAACCATGATACACATCTTTTTCAGCTCTCAGGCAAGATCCAACTATCATTTAGTCTTTTTACTTTGTTGTCCGCTAGAATGGCAAAATCCACTCGATGACAAATTCTTCTTTTCTTGTTTAGAATTTTGAGATCCGTTTGTATCACAAAGTAACAGGGAATTTTATGCGTCTCATTTTCTTGGACAGATTCAGGTTTGCGTATATACCGTTTGTCAGTGTAGTCAAATTTTAATCTTTTGCAGCATTCCCAGTAGACCCCCTTTCTCTCTCAATCATGTATTCCTTTTGTAACAGTTTATTGCATTTGCATATAATATGAATTGCTGTTTCATCTCTGGCACCACATAATCTACAAATGTAATTCTTTTGCGTATTACCAATTTTTGCTTTATTATTAGTATTATTACTTTACTCTTTCAAGAATTTTTCTCACCAGCATTAGCTGATGGATTTTTACTGGAATTTGAGTGACAGAAAGTCTCCTTGCGTCTTCAGGATTCTTCTCAGTACTCCAGCTGATATCAACCACGCTGTATTTTGGATGGTCTCCACTAGTCCTCTTATTTCCAAGTCCTTCAGTCCCTGTACGAATCCTTTGGTGATTATACCGAATGCACCAATTACAATTGGTATCACCGTCACTTTCATGTTTCATAGTTTTTCCAATTCTTTTCGCAAGTCTACGTACTTATATCTCTTTTTGCTTTCTTTCAGTTTTACCCTGTAGTCAGCTGGAACGGCAAAGTCCACTATTCGGTAGGTTCTCTTTTTCTGTTCACTATCACTTGGTATTATTATTATTATTGCTGTTGTTGTTACTGTTATTATTATCATTATTATCATTATCATAAATCCACATAGATATTTTATACTAGCCTATAAAAATGAAGATTTTTTTTCACGAATATTAAATCCAAACTTACGTATTTTCTTCGTTATTTCTTCTTGTATTCTTCAGATAGTTTTTCATACAATAATCATATAACTATATACTTGTAATTATTTATTTGTAATTATACACAATTAAGTAATTCTCTTAATAATCCTACTATCAATATAGGTTACAACAAATGAAAATTCTGATAATATTGTTTCTCTAATTTGAAAATCTTCGGTGAATATTTAGATACCGAAAAGTATTTCATTGTATTGATAAACTCTTTAATGTCGGTTTAGTTTAAGAATTTGCAGACTTTCTTCACTTTCTACTCAAATATAGAAAACTCAATGTTCGAAAAATAAATAAAAAGAAGTACAACCATCCTCTAAATTTGCAAAACAGTTTTTTTGCGTTGCCAATGGATAGCAAATACTTGTTATACACAACCATAACATATTACTTTCCGCACAATTAATGCTGGAGCGGTCTAAGCCGGAAAATATACATCCGATTTCTTTAAAAGTTCAAGTTTCCCATCAACGCACCCTGTTCTCTCTAAAAGGATAATTTTGATTGGTTGGTTGAATAGTGTGACTGGAATTCGAACTCGCTTACTACGGTGTTACAGTCCAGAACGTTAACTACTACACGACGGTGAGTTCCCTCTTCTAGAGCTAATGGGACTCTCTAGCCATAGCGAGAAACCAATGGGAAAGCGCTCAACTAATTCTTACTAAAACAATATCGACAGTGCACAGTTTATTGATAAAAAGATGATGTGAAAATCTATGATTGCCTAAATGTCACAAAAGATTTTTGAATAAATACAGCATTTACACTGGACACATTACATACTGTGATATGATAAAAAAAATACTAAAAATGTGGAGGATATAGTAAGAAAAAAAGCGTTGATCGTGACCAGTAAACTTTAATTGCGAAGTCCTTTCACTAATACTCTGTAAATGTTTCACTAGCAGTTATTTAAACGAAGGTTCATTATATGAGAAAGTCTCCAAATGAGAATGCGATTAAAAGTTAAAGACATCATTCAAGTCAATGAAGGATTTACTTCTCACATATCCTAACAAAATGTTCGAATTTAATCTCTTGTAATACATCTGTTTATTTGCCCAGTAAGCTGCGTACTTGTTCGGCTTGTATGAATCCGATTAATTAGAACCTGGCAAAACTAGGTCACATTATACAAATAAGAAATAACGGTTGGTTTATTTCACATGTCAAACACTGTTAGGTTACTTAATGCAATGACATTTTTTGCGAGCAATTATATGGTTAAAAATACCTTATGATAATAATCATTTATAACGATTTACAAATAATGATTTAGAAATAACTATTCTTAATACAAAAAAAAAAAATTATATACAGTTATATTGTTTTCAAATAGGCAGGCACGCTTAGCGTAACGGTTACCGTCGCTGCAAATAAAATCAGCGAACTGAGTTCAAATCCTGGTCAAGGCTTTGTACATCTTACTTCACTTTTGGAAAAGGCATGAATCCATCACTTCTCCAGCTAGCAGTGGGTAAGTAATTGGACAAATTGGGTTCTTTAGCTTTGGTAGAGAAACCAGTCTAGGAGAAAGAAAATTCTGAAACCAAACCAGCTGCACTCCACTTAAATTTCAACCTTGTGTCATGTCCTGCACGTGGCAGAGGGACTGGGTAAATACATGGATGGTTTTAAGTATTCCTATCTAATGCTAATGATTTTCAGACAGATATATTTGACTCAGAAGTGGGACAATAAAGGTACTACTACTCCGGGTCAGAGTGGACTTATCAATAAAGGAGTGACTCCGCAAACTCCTGGACTCTAGAACTAGGCTCACCACTGGTTACAGTTTAGTGTCTTAACAAGGACACCCTATATGCTGAGTGTCTTTCTCCTCTGACGTCGATGTATTCTAAGTGCCATCGACAAGGTAGTGAAATAACAGTTTTAACTATTTGGTTAAACTTAATGGAATTAGTGCGCATCGAAACCCAAATAACCTTTTGAGAACTTGAACTTGGCTCGCTGTTTTTTTTCTACGACGCCAACCATTATGCCACTCGTCCCACCATTATGAAGAATAAAAATGCATAATTGACCATCGAAAAGAACGGTTTTTATTGTCATATCTCCCTTCTTAATGGCTGCCATGGCTACAGCACTAATTTCCGCATTATATTACAAAAAATGTCTGTCGAGATCACTTGCGTGAAATTTCTTAGATCTGTGTTATCTTAATCTTACAACGAACCGAAACGTGATTTAAGACAAATCGTAGATAGTGATGGAGACAGTGAAAGCAATAGTAAGGCTGAGATTTCCCACGAGAAATTCCCTTCTTTTATGCCGTTTTCCTCTGACAGTGAATCTTTACTGTTTAATGGAAAATGTGTTTTTATTTTCAGTATAGAAATCCATCCACTGGAAAAGAAAAGCCGTTTAGATATCAAATAGAATTTTGAGTTGTTTCTACACATACTGTGTATCATGGTAGGATTATGTTTACACAATAGAGTTGAACCATTTTAAATCATGAAAACCTGGTTTTAAAGAGCCCAATCAACTAAACTATTTACCAATGGTTGAAAGTAAAGGAATTGGTTTCATACTATTCTCAAGGACGTTAGCTCAAAGGAAATTTAAACAACCTTGTCACGAATTTAAACTTAACTCTCTGAGTGTATTTTCTTTTTCCGTATTTTTCCGTCGAGATTAAATTAAGATAAATTAAAGATAAAGATAAGATTAGAATTATTTTTTAAATTGCATTAAATTCCTACGTAATTGTAAATAAAGTTATCTTTCATTGCTTGTTTTGTAAAACTAAAAACATAAATAGATAAATAAATGATATCACTGGAGTTAAAAAAAAGAAAATGATCGATTGATTTTAACAGCATGTCAATAAATTTCGGGTTTTTTTAGGCCTAAAATTTAGGGATTTGTGTTCATCGTACGTTTATTTTTATATTTTTGTATAGTTGTTTCTAAAGAGTTTTGTGTACACAGACATTTGATAGCTAGTATTCCTATGTAAAATAGCCTTTTTGAGGTTCAGACATCTAAGCCTTCTGCATGGGACACAATCAGCATATTCTTAGCTTGGCAGCAGAGTTTTTAAAGAAAAAGATAAATAAATATATATGATGGAATTTTAACGGCGCTAAAATTTGATCGTACTCATTCCTTAAATGAAAAGTTTAGAAGAAAAGCCAATCTTTACTCAAATTTCTTATCATATTTACTTGCAAGATAATCATTCAAAAATATCAAAAAATATTTTTATCACGTGCCATTACATAAAAAGTGCAATCCTGAAATTGACAGGATTTTTTTTTGTTTCTGATCCTCACACGTGCCGAGTTTTTCAACGATTTGAACATCCGTTCTTTTCTTAAACGTTAAAGAGTCGAATGACACCTATCAGTTGATGGGATTCACGTGTCAAGTCACGAGGTCTTATCAACAATTTCACCATGGCACTTCTGGCGGTCGTCAAGATCTTCGCACCTGTTGGATTCTACACCTCCCTTCATATGATGTATCTATAAGGTTTAAGAAAGTGTTTAGCTCTAGGATTGAGTTGCCAGGGCTCAGAAAACGGGATTCTTTTGGTAGCTTGTGTTCACTTATCACTGATGGCCATAGAAGAGGCAAAAATCGTTATCCCTGTGATCTGTCCCAGCACCAGATATATTGTCAAAAAAGGACTTGTTCCTGGCATATCATAATGATTGATACGATAAACATCGGCTTTAAAGGGTTAATTCAATGACTTTTAAGAACGAAAGCAATTCTACAATAATTTCACTCCACAATTCTCAGAGTTAAGCCTCAACTATGTTGATACTAATAATAATTAGTATATTAATCTCTTTCTCTGCTTTTTTTTGTAAGATTTAAAAAAATTAAATGATATCACTGAAAGTTAAAAAATAAAATGATTGATTAATTTTAACGGCATGTCAATAAATCTAGGTTTTTTTAATGCCTAAAGGTTAGGGAATTGTGTTCATCATACATATATATTTACATTTTTGTATAGTTAAACATAGAACCCACGTGATTATTATTATTATTATTGACTGAGCTAGTAATCACTTAATTCTATAGATTAAAAGTATTTTAACACTTCTGCGCTATAAAAAAAAATCCCTTAACAATGTGCCGTTTTTGCTTTTTTGTTCGCCAATGGTCCGGGAGACCTAGGTTCAGTCCCAGGTCGGGTCATACCAAATACTTTAAAAATGGTACTTGATACCTCCTTGCTTAACACGCGGCAATATAAGGTATGTATCGAGAGTAAAGTAGAGCAATCCAGGGAAAGGAGTAGCGTCCTCTCCTACAACTCGGTGTAGTAGCTTTTGAAAAGGGAGCCTTCTGGTCGCCCTCGACTACGGTCGCCAACTTTTTTATTAGTATACCAAAATCGGATATTTATAATCTTTATATTGTTTCAGTCGTGAGTATTTACAAAACCTTCCTTAATGAGACTTGGTGTGTGTCACACTAAGGGTTGGTTTAGGGATGAATAGGTTTAGCTAAGTAAAACCTCGTCATAACTCATACCCATGCACATATGCTTTTATTGTATGCGTCAGTGACGACTGTACACAACACCTGTCGCAGCTAACCACTCTCCACCTTATTCTCATGCTTAAGATGGAAGTGTTACACTTTAGTATAACAATATGAGATATTCACTGGTGTTAAAACATTATGAAAAGAATAATAATTTTCTTTAAAAAATCAGGAAAATGTTATTTTCTAGAAATTGGTCGTCACCTATTGGCCCATTAGGCCTGCGTATGCGCATATAGTCCCACTATGTTCACCATAATCGAGACATCAACAAACGAGCTCCAGCAATCCATTCTGGAAGCATTATTGATAACAAAACAACCAGAATTGTGTATCCAAAAGTAATTTTATACTCCACTGCTTTTTATAAACCCCTCGGACCAACAGAAGAAAACACTATTACCAGTGCCAACTCTTTTTTGTGTTTTCTTTTCCCCCTTCTGGCTTTTCCTCTTGGTTACTATTCCATGCTTACTTCCTCTAGAACAAGCTCGATTGTCACTGATATAGTTTTCTGAAGAAAGGTGATCAAAATAAAGGATCCCTTTCTGGGGGATTAAAAATCGTTTTTAATACTATGCACACGCTTTTTAGAACAATATTTACTATAAAAATAAAAATATACAGATTCATTTAATTCATAAGTACATATAAAGAAATCCAAAAGTCAATTTAAAAGGTCAATGAAAACTTGCACTCCACATACCTACAAGTCGTCAAAACAATCAAAGTAAGCAGGTAGCAAGAATGCTATTTGAGGTCTGTTGGTGCATTGATCTATTTAAATTCATAACATCCTAGATTAACCTTTGCCCACCAGTTGAAATTATAAGGTCAAATCGGTGCATTGAATTGATCAATTAGATCTTTGATTCTGTTTTTATTATTGGTTAATATGAAAAGGTATGGGCTGGGATCCTTAATTATTCAAGCCTATATTGTAGCCTGATTGGATAACCAAATAAAATCTGATGCATAAAAGGGATATTCTTCCAACATATGTAGATCAGAATTTTTGATTGCCTGACCAATCATAAACTAGTAGAAAAATACGAAGTGATCTGTAATTAGGTAGCCAATCAGAAATAGTTGTTCCCACGGGAATTCTTTATAAAAATACCTCTCAAAGGATTCAGGGACGGAGAAAATTCGAAGACCTTACCGAAAACAGGAGAAAAAGAAAAGAAGTCTCTCCAACACTGAAGTCTCTTTAGCAAAAACTACTCTCCTTGAAAAAATTCCAGACGGAATAACATAGAAAGACAGCACCATACAATTTTCATATATATATATATATATATATATATATATATATATATATATATATATATATATATATATATATATATATATTATGGTTACACAACTGTGTTTCCATAAATATTTGTAATTTGTTAATGGAGATTTTTTTTTGTCTTTCAGTTGCCAACACCTGGATGACTTTTTTTCAATCGAACACCCCGATCGTCAAAAGAAATTTCGGATGAATTATGTCATTCTCCTTCCGTGGATCTCTCAAACTCCAAAGGTGTTGATAAAACAACTTGCTGGAAACGCATGTGGTAAACACGGAACAAAGGTCACATCAAGTACTGTGACTAGCATAGGACCACACTTCATCACTAATTTCTTTATTCTTTAGTAAGTTTATCTGAGTTCTTACATTGTCTATTTTAAGCAGGGTCCAGAATACCTTACAAGGGAAACTGCCTGGCATCCTTTGATAAGATTTCTGCTGCAGGATTTGGTTTACAGAAGTTTTTTTGTTCTTCTAAAGTGCTCTTTTCTTACATTTTCTTTAATCTCTGTTTGTTTCTAATATTCCCTGATATTTGTAAAATAAAATCAGTTATAAAATAAATCAATTTTTCATTATTATTTGGTTCGTAGCCGTAAAGATTTAAATAGTTTTTATTAAGCGTCAGAGATAAGCAAAAAAAAAAAACCCTTTCCTAACAATATTTGTAAATTTTGAAATAAAAATCTGCCGCAGAATTTATTACAGTCCAACACTAATGAATAAAAATGAATATTTAGTAAAATGAAAAAGAAATAAATGGTTACCTTATGCGTAAAAATAAGATTTATCAATGAGATTTTTGCTAATATTTGTTAAAATGAAACAAAACTCTGAGAAATATATATAATACCAAGCAAATATTTATTAAAATCAATTTGTTAAAGTCAATATAGAAATTAAACCTTTTCGGTTAAATTGTAAACTATTTGGTTGTATATATAAAGTCAATAACGTGTTTTTAGATTGTAGATAAAGCCAGCATCACAAATAACATAAAACTATTTTCTTAATAATAAAGATCTAAATTAGGATAAAACAATGGAGAAAGTAACGGATATAACTAATTAAGGAAATCTTGACATTGGTGGTTACGTAGTTTTGGTTATTGACAGACAGACAGACACCAACTCCCCATTATTATCATTACTACTATTTGAGCCTATTAAAATTCCACGATTTAATTAGAAACAACAATGTCAATATGACATTTCAATGTTTTATTTATGAGTTACATATTATAACATATACATATAAAGTTGATAAGGAAGAAATGAATTTGTGCCTTTTATATATGGCCATTCTTAAAGGGTTGTAATTATTGAACAAGAATAGAGTTCGGTTTCATTTTTTTGTTTCATGGCATATCAAACGTCTTGTGATATTTGATGCCAAAGCCATTCATGTAAAAGAACAGCAATGATACTACTTAAACCATAGCAATGAAGATAAGGGATTCATACCTTTCCCAAAGGCTATCGTCCGAATGTGATTGCCCAGTCGGCTGGGGCTGTAGAATACACTGACTGCACCTCTGCAGAGGGGTAAGGCCCACCCCTCAAAAGAGTGTCCTGGATATGACACTAAACAATCTGATGGTGAGGTTCCAGCAGTGCTGGAGCTTTGGGGAATGCGGAGTACCCCTGCATTGCCATTGCTCCCAGGTCCACTCTGGCCCGGAGTAGTAGCACCTGATAGGGCCCTATCTATGGGTTTAATAGAACTAACAGCATACTTATGCTAAAATGAATTCTTTGAGTAAACTGAATAGCTTGAAATAGAAATGTTTTTCACAATTAAACTGTACTTACATTTAAACTGCGTGCTTATGCTAAACTGAATTATTTCAAATAAAACTGTTTTTCGACATTAAAACTGTATTTACACTTAACTGAATTATTACATATAACTGCTTGAATAGTTTGAAATGAGAATGCTTTTGATAATTAAACTGTGTACTAATGCTAAACTGAATTGTTTTAAATAGAACAGATTATTTACATAAAAATGGATTTGGCGTTGAATAACCTACAAAGGTTGATATGCCATAAAACCCAACAAACCAAACCAAACCGAATGTGAACGTAATAGTGCGACCTAAGTTTCAACTCACTCTCTTCGAAGCCATAATCAAGCACTTTAGTCATTACGCGACGAGGAAGCCCCGACACCAAGAATATAGTGTTATAATAACAAATAGATGAAACCATGGAAATGCCACTTAATTAAAAAAAACAATTACCATGAAGAAAATTGCATAGGAAAGAAACGCAAAGAGGAAAGGGGGATGACCTCAGTGACAGAAGGGAAGTAGAAGAAAAATTACGCCAAAGCGAAACAACGGTAACTGACTGAAAGAAAAACACTTTGCCTCCTGTATATAGATTCAGCAGAAATAAATTTGCAACAGATTGTCGGTGTTGCGCCCTTGGTTTGCTAATCCCTGTACTAAGGTCTAATAGTGATGTAATCAAAGGGTAGATTTATGTTGGTTTATAACCGAGATCAAACATAACGTAGGTCAAAAGAAAAACGAAAAGATTCATTCACGTCAGCAAAACGATCTCCCTATCAATACTGGGCGAAATGTGACATGTAACCACGCAATTAACATGTGACCTTTTAATGCAAATAACATGTATATAAGCGATCGCGAGCAACACTGGTGTTTCTCAGTCTTCACTCAATCTGCCAGAAACCGCTGGAAGATAAGTACTCATTACTTTATATCCCACACACCCATTTCAACACACAAAAAAAATCCGACCAACTTTTCCAAAGAACAATAATTTACCTCATATACGAAATGTAGATTACTTGATGTATTTAAAACTCAAGCCTTGACAGTAAGGTGATGGGTGCGGTCCTCACCGTATGAAGCTAACAAAGAAAATAAAAGTAATTGATTTAAGAGGTCAGGGTTTTCTTCAGAAAGTTATAAGTATCTCAAATCCAGGCAGCTCTGACAGCATGAACAGTCCTTAATCGGAGGTGGTTGCTGTATGCTAACGCACACACACAGACATATAGACACAGATGATACCTGTTGTTACACTTGTCGCAACATGTCATGGCACCACCGTCGTCCTGTTGATGGTAGCCAAAGAAAATCTAAATAGGTCAAGGAGTATCAGGAGTATCAGGATGGATGGATGAATGATCATCAAGATACACAGTATCATCCTGATTTTGTGGCAACGAAACAGGATAATCAAAAGGTTCTTCAATGGACAATTCTAAGAGATGAAAGTGTTTCAGAGAATGGACCTGCATCTATCCCCAATGCTTGACTTGAGCTAACTTAATCAAGTTGTCATCTCTTGGGAAAAGACGTGCAACTCAACGGTTGAGTCTTGTCGAGCACCCTGATTATAATACAATTTCCAGAGGAAGTCTCCTTTGATTGGTTTTGGACATGTTCTCTAAGGCTCAATAGGTAGTCCTGATACCAGATCTTTATAAACCTCTTCAGATTCAACTCTAGAAATCAAAGAATCTAAAAATTGTCGTCTGGAGGGAGGTTCGGCGCGGTAGATACTCCTCTTGTTCAACCTCAATATTAGTTTGGGCTTTACAGTCGCATTGCAAAACAGAAATAAATTGATTTTTCCCCTCGTCGAGAGTTAGAAAGCTGAAAAAAAATAAGTTCCGATAACTCCTGGGTAAGAGCTGCTCAACGGGACTGAAATTCCTTTGGAATGACCTCACTTCCACAATTCGTACATAAGGGTACGACCTTGTCTGGTCACTGGTTGGTACAAAGAAAGACGACTGAATATTTTGGACGCATCAGATAGTATGTGTCTCTTACTTCTTATTTCTGGGTCACAGATGCTGTGGGTGATATTAATGATATCGTTTTGGGGGTTATATCTATAACGCAGCACTTTCCCCAACGAGCAACCGTGACTTTTTCCTTCATCAACTCCTGGAATTTTGTTTTGTTGGAGTTGCAGGATGGCAGTGTGAATCGTCCTTCTGTTGTCCTTCCACTGCTTGTGAATACAGGGTTGTCAATTCTCTTGAAAAATTGCTGGTCTTTATCAGGTTGTCTGCATAGAAGTTGGATAGGAGTATTTCGGTGTAATTGTAAATCAGAGTAAAACGTCCTGCATGGTATTTTGATATGCAATCCATTAAAGTCGAAAAGGATCTTAGTATACCTGCATACTTCAAACAACTGTTCTTCTTCAAAATGAAGCAGAATTTAGTCTTGTTCGAATTGCTTACCAGACGGGTCATCTGGAATGCTTTCCAAAGGAACATACTCATTCGTCCCGAAAAGTAGTGTAAAATTGACCTCAGGATAACCCGCGTCGTTGACGGAAACAGAATTGCCAGTTTTAAATGAACAGCTGAAGACTCTACAAATTTTGGTTGTACTGGTGTCTTTGTTTTTAACAAAGGGTCTGTGAGGGATCCACACAGAGTCCTTATATCTCATAGAGTTGGGGATTCCTAGGGTTTTATTATTCCATCCATTCTCTTGATCATCGAAAACCCATACGTACTTTTGGTAGAGTTCTTTTTTCCCTAAATTTCAGACCATCCTATCCAGGATTATAAGGGATATATTATGATTTGATCGGACTCGACTTAATTAATCTTTATGTCATGGTAATCTAACGAGGTAATAATCATCCTCGTAAGCAATATTCCGCATGAACTCGTTCATTTTCTGGTTGTCGTAATTGAAAACTGATTTGGAGGCCGGGGGATTCAAGGCTGAACATCCATTCAAGTCCCTGTCTACCGCACTCTCCTAAAAATGTCTGCATATGGGTCTGAATAGGAAGGAATTAGATTTACAATGCTATTAACTAGGGAATCAGTAACCCTTGAAAATTTCATCCAGTCATTGGCATGATGGTTAGAGTATTCACCAATGTCCCAGAAGACCTGGGTTCAATCCCAGGTCGAGTCATACCAAAGACTCAAAAAATGGTACTTGATGCTGCCTTGCTTAACACTCAGCATCATAAAGTACAGATCAAGGGTAAAGTGGAGCAATCCAGGGAAAGAAGTAGCTCCCTCCCCTACACCTTTGTGTAGTAGCTATTGAAAAGGGAGCCTAGTGGTCATCCTCGACTACAGTCGTCAACTTTACTTACTTACTGCAGGGTCTCTGAAACTGTGTTGATCGGATTGATTTGGTCATCGTACAGAAAATGTTTAGTGTTTCCAATGAGGATATTGCCAACAGGCGTCTGCCAAGCAATGCCACGTATACACCTTCCAATCTTCACGGGGTGTCAGTACTGAATTAAGTCAAAACCTATAAGCCCCCCCCACAACTGGACGCAGCCACTCTTTATTTCTCCAGCAAATTAGTAACTCATATTCTTGAGGTTATTCCAAACTACCGGCAAGTCTGGTACCTTGTGGAAGAATTTCAACTCACTGTCTCTGAGAATGAACAATTGCAAGGTGAACTCCTGGGAAAAACTTGCTAATTGCTGTTATTTGCCAGAACCAACAGTGTTTCCTCCCGCCCAAAGATCACAATTTCCATTGCCACATCTTCAACTGTCTTGGTGTCACACTTCAGATGCTCTTTCACTTCTTTAGAAAAGTAAAATCACTGAATACCGAGTCAATAAGATAATTCATAGAAACGAAACAGTCTCCTTTCCTAATAGTAACATTGACCATGGGTAGTATGTTTTGTGTGTCACCCATTTTTTGTTTTAATGCTGATATTTATTTCCGATTCGTCCGGTTTAAAATGAGGACGCATTGAAGAGAATAGTTTCTGAGAACTGCAAAACTCTCAAGGATATCTAAATCACTTGATACTCGGATAGGTTTCACAATCATGGTTGGTGACAGCAAAATTTGCATAACACAAGTTGTCTATAGCACCTCAGGTGCTCATAAATTTTACAATTAAGGCCAGCATGTACGTTCCAAGCACAAAACTTGTAGTAATGGACATCATCGACAATGTCAAGGTCTGCATGGAAACTCTCCAAAGTAGAACCCTTCGGGGTATTTTTCGTTCAAGTAGGATTTATCCTCGATTTAAACCGTGGAATCAAATCCATTTACAATACAATTCAAGCTTGAATACGGTTTGCTTGATCACTTAATGAGTCAAGCTTTTATTTCATCCAGCATCTTATGAATTAAGATATGTGCCGCCAGGGATCTACTTCCAAAAACTTCTACCAGAAAATTGCATCCGTAATCAGAGTTCAACTTATACTGATCTAAGAAGAGATATTCCTTTATTTGTTCGTAGGATCTATCAAATTCGGGAGTATGCTGCACTATTTAAAAAAAATTCCTCTCTGTCTCAGTACTTCTCTTTCAGAATGGTTATCGTAACTCTGTAATTCTAGTCGATTTCTGGTAGATTAATTTTGATGAATTAAATGGAATGGTCGACCCTTTACATAGGCCTTGAAGTATATTAACCGTTCCTTATCAGTGCTCACTCTAGATATGCAAAATTCGAAACAGATTAAATAATCCCGATGGGCAAATTCATTCGCCTTATCAAGACCATTAAAGGTGGTACAGGCTACCTTCGGTTTGACAAATTCAGTTCCAGCTTGAGATAGGAATGACAAAGTTGGAAAAGGAATTTAAGATTATATAAGTGGAGCGAATCTTCGGACTTGGCAAGGAAGAGTTCATTTATTGGCAGAAATGAATTTGCAACAGATTGCCGGTGTTGCAACCTTGGTTTGCTAATCCCTGTACTAAGGTCTAATAGTGATGTAATCAAAGAAGTAGATCTACGTTAGTTTATAAGCGAGATCAAACATAACGTAGGTCAAAAGAAAAATGAAAACATTCATTAACTTCAGCAATAAGATCTCCCTATCAATACAGGGTTAAATGTGACATGTAACCACGCAATTAACATGTGACCTTTTAAATGCAAATAACATGTATATAAAAGATCACGAGCAACACTGGTGTTTCTCAGTCTTCACTCAATCTGCCAGAAGGTAGATTCTCGTTACTTTTTCTGACAACCAAATATGGAAAATCAAGACGTCGTTTTAAAGTTACATTTATGAGTTACATATATGTACTACACACACACACACACACACACACACACACACACACACACACACACACATATATATATATGACCAAATAATATGTACTATATTTAGTTATATATATACATCCAAATAATATTTACTATATTTAGTTACATATATATATATATATATATATATATATATATATATATATATATATATATATATATATATATATATATACATCCAAATAACGTACTATATTTAGTTATATGTATACATCCAAATAGCATATGCTCTGTTTAGTTATATGTATATAAATATAGAGAGAGCGAGATAGATAGATAGATAGATACACAAATGATATGTACTCTGTTTAGTTATATATATACATCCAAATATTCTATACTAGATTTAGTTATATACATATATACAACACAATGATATGTACAATATTTAGTTTTATATACATATATACATATATATGTATGTATGTATGTATGTATGTATATATATATATATATATATATATATATATAGATGCATATATTGTACGTATCATAGTGTATATATATGTATATATACAAATGATATGTACTCTGTTATATATATATATATATATATATATATATATATATATATATATATATATATATATATATATATATATATGTATTATATTTAGTTAGATATATACAGTACAACCAAATAGATCAAATGAATTATTGAAACTACTGAAAATATTTATTAATAACGTCAGGATAGGTATTATTAGTCGTAATAGAAATTCTTCTGTTAGTCCTCTGGTTTTCTACGATGTTGGTTTGCATAACTTTTATCCTAACATTTTCAACATCCACCATAGTTTCCAGAAAATATTAGAAATGTTGCAAACTGCTAATATTTCACTTCAATTTAACTCAGTATCTTTTTGTTTTTTTGTTTGTTTTTTAAATTCAAACCCGAAAGAAAAATTAGTGGATTTGAATTGTCAAACTGTCAAGAGAATGATTGATTTGTTTTTTGTTTTTTGTTTTTTGTTTTTTGTTTTTTGTTGTTTTTTTTTTTGTTCTTTTTTTGTCATTTTTTTTTAGATTGCAGAAACTGATCGAATATTTTCTGCGTATCGAGTTTGAAAAGACCGGAAAATAGACATGTTGTTGTCGTTAGTTTTTTTTCTCTTCTCTTTATTTCCCCTTTTAAAGATATATAAATGTCGTCGTCTCCTTCCACCGTGTGACACAGAAACGAGAGATACACAAGAAATAATACACAAATTAGACATTGCATTAGGCGTTTCTCATCATAAAAATAAAAAGAATACCAGTTAACATGCTGGATATTTTCCTGCACAGAGATAGTGCACTTAAGACTCAAATAAATAGATTTCATTTTTAAAAAGATAGAATAAATAACAAAGATGAAAATTAATGAGAAATTTAAGGGCGCAGATCGCCCATCAATCAAAGAAAAATAAAATTTACCAATGTCCTCTAAATTTATCAATGAGCAACGATATTTAAATAATTTTATTAAGCTCAATCAACTTTCTTTGTGTCCCGGTCAGTTTTTTGCTTGTTTGTTTGTTTAATCTATCTATCTATCTATCTATCTATCTATCTATCTATCTATCTATCTATGTCTACTTCTATCTATCTATCTATCTATCTATCTATCTATCTATCTATCTCTACTTCTATCTATCTATCTATCTATCTATCTATCTGTCTTATTACTTTAGTATCTTATTTTATCTAGCTCCTTATCTCAGGCTGTCCATGTCTATCTTGGCTTGCATGTCTACTTTTCTCAATCTCATTATATTTCAAATACAGAGAGACAGACTGACTGACAGACAGACAGAGGAAGAATTATGATAGGTTTGGTTTGGTTAGGTTTGGTATGACATATTAATCATTGTTGCTTATTTTACGCCATATCCATTTTTATTCATATAAATTTCAACCACTTCAGTTTAACATTAGTACACAGTTTAAATATCAAAATAGTTATATCTAAACAATTCAGTTTAGCATAAGTTCACCGTTTAGTTCTATTTGACATAAATACCACTTCGGGCCAGAGTGGACCTTAGAGTGATGGCAATAATGGGGTACTCCAGCATTACTGGAGCTTCACCATCAGATTGTTTAGTATCATATCCAGGACATTCGTTAGGGGAGTCTTAACCCTCTGCAGAGAAGCAGTCGGTGTATTATACAACCCCAGTCGATTGGAACCTATTATAAAAGGAAAATTTTTAAAAAGTACTTTTGGAAATCTTTTTCAGTTTGTTCTTTTTTCCCCATATTTTTGTCTTCTTAGTCATTATTCTTTACGGACGTAAATGATTTCGAAGATGAAATTAGATTCAATGAATTTACAAATAGATAATATAAGAATGGATATCTAAACAAAAAATAAAAGAAGAGAAGAAGCATCTCCCTGCTCACCCCGCAAAAAACTCATTGATTTAGATTTCATAATTATAAATGTAGGGATTTTTGTATTTGTTTATTCAATCAAATTTTGTCACGGTCAAACTATTTACCAATAAATGCCAAAGTCTTGTTTGGTTCGCAAAACATTATTTCTTGTACGTGCGTCATTGAATAAATAAGGGAAATTTTTTAAAAAAAGACAAAAAATTTTTTACAGAATTTATTTTGCATGAATGTAAACTCTGCATTATTTGGTATTGGTTTATAGAAAAAATTATTTTAATCTCGCAAAAAAATATTTGTTTTGAAGCTATTCAAATTGGCAGCAAATCAGAGTGCTTCAGGTTTGAACAGAGGTCTGTCCTCAAATTTTTCCTGGCTGACAAATGGAAACCATGTGAAATTTACAGAAGAATGTATGATGTGTACGAAGAAGCATGTTTTACTGAAAAAAAAAATGTAAAAAAAATGGGTTAAACATGAACTTGTCACTAAGAAGCTGAGTCGAAACGCACTTAACTCTCCAATAAAAAAGATCTGGACTCAGCGGTTTGTAAAAAAGGGCATGCAGTCTTGTGGAACATGAAAAGACCTATCACAATTGATTTCCTTGAAAAAAAAAGTGCAGCAATAAACAGTTCTTCCTCTTGCCAATTCTTTTGGCAAGATTCACTTTATCTATTGAATGACCCTTGAACTTCTCAACACTTTTTAGGCACAGTCAGTTAGTTATTGATCGAATATTTGATGCTGGGTTGGGGAGACGGCTTGTTAATTACTATATTCATGTCTTTGTGATTGAAATTACAGCGTATGAGTAATAAAATCAGTACCACTTTCCATACTTAAATTTTCGAAAGAAGAATCATGAAACGAATGATATTTTTGTCAATAAGAAAAATTCTATGGAGGTGCCCGTGGTGTAATGGTTATCGTCGTAGGAAATGGACACGGTGACACGAGTTCAAATCTTGGACAAGACTGATTGCATTTCACATAGCACTAATACACTTGGGAAAGGTATGAATCCAAATATTCTCCCTCTAGCTATGGGTAAATAATAGGGCAGACTAGGTTCTTCAACCTTGGTGAGACAACTAGTCTAGGAGAAGGAAAACTCTGTATTCAAACCTGTTAAACTCCGCTTAAAAACTGACCTTGTGTCATATCCTGCCCGAGCGGAGGGGTTGGGTAAATAGGATAATGAAAGTGATGTAAACATATGAATAGATAAAGGATGGATTGTTACTGACAGGTTATCAACCACGAGGAAATCTGATCTCTCTGATAAGATAAAACAGGAATTCTTTCAAGCAGTTGCCGTGTCAATACTACTGTATGGTTGCGCTATTTAAGCTTTAATGAAACACTTGGAAAAAAGCAACAGGGTAACTATGCAAAAATGCAATGAGCTCTATAAAATAGCAGCTGTACGGCCACTTACCAACCATCTCACAAACTATTTAAGTAAGACGATCAAGACATGTTGAACGCTACTTGATAAGTACAGATAAACCCATAAGCGACGTTCTGCAATGGAATTCTACCGATGGACACACCGGTGTTGGCTGACCGGTAAAAACTTACATTCATCACCTCATTGCAGGCACAGGATGCCATCTAGAAGACTTGCTGATTGGGTCGGATGGTGTGAGAGAGTTCAGGGAATTTGTACTGTCAACCGGCCTTGATGAAGATGGTGATCATATAATGATGTATCAAATGACGTCATCAGAAATATGACCTAGCAGTTTTTGTGTTTTGGACAGCTACTGCTTGAATGATAATAGAAATTCAAAATTCGATCCATATTAATAAACTTTAGTGCAACGGTTATCGGTAACCCGTGTTCAAATCCTGGATAAGGCTGTTTATGTTTAAATTTGTGTTAATACCCTTGAAAAAGACATGAATCATCTGTTCTCAGTCCAGCTATGAGTAAATAGTTGGGCAGACTAGGGTCTTTGGCTTTGATTTGGCAACCGATCTAGGAGCAGGAAAACTCTGAATTCAAACCCGCTTTACTTCCCTTTGATTTAACTTGTGACATGTCCTGCCCTGCCCGTAGCGGAGGTGTTGGGTAAAATACACATATGAATAGAGCTTAATCAAATAAATGAAATTCTGAAACTCTTTTAACATTTTCGGCTCAAAACCATGCAATTTAAACGTTCCTCCAGATAAATTTAACTTGAAAACGAGCATTTTACCCACATGTGAATGGACTTTAATTTTCACTGGAAACTTGCGACAGATATTCCCATTTAGGCAGTCAATACTCGGTAAGATGGAGGCACTTTAGTCGTTGCTGATGTTTAAATAAGGAAACATATTTCCTTGAAAGATGATAAAAGCAAAAATGAAAATAAGAAACCTTCTTCGCTGACAAAGAGAGGACATTTCCTTTCTGTAATATCTTTATATTAATGTTTTTATCTACTAGAGGTTTATGGTGAAAAAAATTACATTTACTGTTAGATAACATGATCAAATACCAAATATAAAGAAGATATCAATCTATCTATCTATCTGCAGTGGAAGAATGATATATATATATATATATATATATATATACCGATATATATATATGTATATATATATAAAATTAACTTAAATCGCGAGTTGGAAATTTCCTATTAAAGTTTCATCTTAACGGATCACCAGGAAGTCTAACTCCAAAGTTGGAGTTAGACTTAAGGTGAAACTTTGATAGGAGATTTCCAACTCGCGATTTAAGTTAATTTTATAATTGGCTCCACTCGTGTTGAGCACTCTTATAATTGTAGCATTGCAGTGTTCACGGAAGGTTTTAGTTTTCTTTTGACCAACTGACTGCATATCTCTTGATTCTTTTTAAGGGGTGTGACGGGGTTGGCCTTTTCTTTCTTTTTGTCCTATAATATTTTTTCTTTTTCCCCCGGGCGGTGATTCGAGATATTTTTATCTCTTGTACCTGGCGTTTTTTTTTTCTTTTTTTCTGGTACCGTGAATGCTGGCAGATATTAGATTAGTAAATATATGTATATATATATATATATATATATAGGTCCTAATCACATAGACATATACAGGGGAATGGTAAAAAGTCCTTGATCCGCCCAAGAATGAAATAACCAAAAGTCATTAAACGTATTTGTTATTGTATATACGCAGACCGTTGCAAAATGGTTACTTTAACTCTGAAAAAAATTTCAATAAACAAGTGGAAATTCCCTTCTACGTTGAGCCTAGAATTTTTATGCACTAATGTGTGTGTGTATGGGTGTGTATATACACAATATATATATATATATATTTCAAAAGGAATAGGTCCACAAAAACACACAAAACACTCTCTTGTAAAAAGAAAAAAGGAGAAAAAGAAAAAAAGAGAAAGAGAGAACCAACACCTGCAGAAATAAAAATATATCACAGAATTGAAAAGACCGGCTACCCCATAAAATGGTCGCCATTATATAAATCAAAAAACGACCCCGCCAAAATCAATAAAGACTCTCTCACGACAGCAAAAAGCTAGGAACACTCGTAAGAACAAAATAAATAAGAAAAATGAATCTCCTTGTGGACCTATTCATTTTAAAATATTTACTTTTTTCTCTCTTTGGATCACTGAATATATATATGTATATATATATAATTAAAATTCAAACATTATATATATATATATATATATATATATATATATATATATATATATATAATTTAGATTTAAACTGTAAAATATAAAAGTAACTTGCATTGTAATTGACGTTTTCCCTTAATGCAGTGCTCAACATTCAAAGTTAGAGCCGCTAAAACTTTGTAAAATCTTAGGATTGGTTTGAGTTCTTTGTTTAATCGCATATCAATTTTCGTGGGTTATTTAATGCCAAAGCCACACTTCTAGAAGTACAGTGGTTGTACTATTTAACATATAGCTGGAGTTAGTGGATTTCATATATTTTCCAAGGGTATTAGTTCGGAAGTCAACATAAAAGCGAGTTGAAACTCGCTTACTACGATGTCGCAGTTCAGCATGTTAGTCACTACTCTACAGGTACTCCTTCTACAAAATATTAAGATCACAATTTAAAACTGTCGATAAAAATGAATTAAAAAGGATTTTATACATAGTAACCCGAAGCGACAGTTTGTCTATGAAATCTACCTTTAGTTTAGTCTTTATCGACGATTTTAAATCGGGATTTTAAAGCTATATATATATATATATATATGTGTGTGTGTGTGTGTGTGTGTGGTGTATGTGTGTGTGTGTGTGTGTGTGTGTGTGCGTGTGTGTGTGTGTGTGTGTGTGTGTGTATTGTAAAACCTTAATATCCCAATTTAAAATCGTTGATAAAAACCGAATCATCAAATACATATCGAGCGGTCTGATAAGTCTAACGTAAAGTTGGGCGGGTTTCGATCCCAGCTTCAAGCGTCCTACGTGTCTAGCCACACTGAAGAGTTGTGATACAACGAAACAGTCTGTCTGTGGATGACAATATATATATATATATATATATATATATATATATATATATATAACAAATGTCACATATAAAGAGATCTATCTACCTATCTAATACACAAAAACACATCATACACGTGTATGTGTATGCGCGTGTGTGTGTTATAAAAATAATAAAGATATAAGTACTTCATACCTTATCAATAGACCAGTATGTAAGAAATATTAAATGTTGAAACACACAGAAATGTTCCTACTTTTAAAGATTCGCGAAAATCAATCAAAAGTACGGCCACCTGCCCCCTATCACGAAAACTATTCAAGTTAGGCGAACCAGACATGCAGGACATTGCTGGAGAAGTAGAGATGAACTCATAAGAGATGTACTCTTATGGATCCCCACACACGGCCGCGCAAAAGCAGGACGACCAGCACGAACGTACATTCAGCAGCTATGTGAGGATACAGGTTGTTGTCCTGAAGACCTGCCTAGGGCGATGAACGATAGGGAGGAGTGGCGAAAGAGGGTCAGGGATATCCGTGCTGCCAGCACGATATGATGATGATGATGATGATATATATAAGAGGGTCTGCTGAAAACTTCAGCGGCTAATAAAGATATTTTCACTGAATGCGACCAAATGATGTTTATTCTTTAATGTAATCCCTCTTGCAGTCTACACATTTCTTTCATTGGTGTTGCAGTGTTCAGATACAATTGTTTAAAAATCATCAAGAGCAAATATGACATCATCTGAATTTCTCAATACATGAACTCGTATATATTTATTTCTGAGACGAGGTATTATGTACATTATTTACATTTTTTGTCCTCATCTTTGTCGCCATATTTATCGTTGTACGCTCCGGCTTTCTTCAGGTAGTTGGAGTGTCGAACTTTATATCGCTTACCGCGGTAAACTAAGCCCGTGGTGTAGTCGTTATCGCCATAGGAAATGAACACGGCGATACGAGTTCAAATCCTGGACGAGACTGACTGCATTTCACATAGCACTAATACCCTTGGGAAAGGTATGAATCCAATAATTCTCCCTCCAGCTATGGGTAAATAGTAGGACAGATTAGGTTCTTCAGCCATGGTTAGGCAACTAGTCTAGGAGAAGGAAAACTCTGAATTCAAACCTGTTAAACTCCGCTTAAAAATTGACCTTGTGTCATATCCTGCCCGAGCGGAGGGGTTGGTAAATAGTACCGCGGTAAACTAAGCCATGTTTTATTAATGTCAATTATCAGTTATTTCCCTCTCTGAAAGTTCTCTACTGCCTTCACCGGGTATTGAATTCACACTTTTGGGTATGTCACTGGATTTAACCAACGACTTTATCCACTGTACCATGTGTTCTTGAGGACATGTGTGTATGAATTTCTGGGTATTATAAACCTTCAGCAACCATTTTTACCAGTGCTCATATTGCGATTTTGCTGTTATCATTGCATATTTTTTTACCAGAACTCATTGTGCGACTTCGTTGTTATTATTGATTTTCTCTAGCATTCCTTATAACTGGTTCCCATATTGTGTTGGCCTAGCATATGTGCTGATTCTTTAAGTTTACCAATTTTTCTATGGTGTTCCTTGGTATGATCTCAACCCGGTCCTACAGAGAACGGTGATCTTTCTTCTTTCTCCATATGTGGTCAGCCACGCCTGATTTTTCCACTTCCCCATAAGTTACAGCCTTCTGGTGTTCTTGAAGTCTCAATACCCGGTGAAGGCAGCGGAGAACTTTTAAAGGGGAAATTAACAGGAGATAAATGATAACTGACATCCATTAAACATGGCTCGTGGAACTAGAACAGTCAACCCCGGTAAGCGAAATAAAGGGCATTCCAACCACCTGAAGAAGGCTGGAACGTACAACAATAGTTCGAAAAATGTAAATGATATATATATATATAGTATATTTATTTGATAAACCTCCTTCTTTATGAATTAATTTCAATGATGTGTGTGTGTGTGTGTGTGTGGTCACCATTCTGTAGCATAATTTTCAGAAAGCATATCTTCGAGACTAAGTTTCATTGATAGTGAATTCTATCATAGGTATCTCGCTGTAGAGACATAATGCCAGTCTAAGCTAAAGTCTAAATTGTAAGTGTTAGGCGTATTTGTTTTTATTTTAGAAACAGCCAAAATTGAACAAAGCGATTTCTTCTGAAACCTCTTGACTTCGCAAAATAAGTTAAGTATTTAATAAAATCTAAAAAAGAAAAAAAAAAAAGAAAAAGAAAAAACTCTATGCCAATTTAAACTTGTTCGCACAGCTACACAATGCCATGTTTGTTACATTCCCACCAATAATAACACGCGCGCTGATAATTAGCAGAGTACCTGACGATGCTCGGGACAAAATGTGAGAGACAAAATATTGGATAAATAATTCTGACATATATTTCAACAATATTCTCTTGCTAGTTGCTCGATTGCTTGATTGTAGGTTTTATAGCATGTCAATCTTCGTTTGTTATTTTATGCCGAAGTCCGTTTAACTCTTATGATTTCCAGTCAAGTGGAATATCCTTCCATTCTCAGTCAATTGGGATATTCTTAAATGTCGAAGCTTACCTTGTTTCTAGGCATAACCGTGCCGATAAAAACTCTTTTGTGGTTAAAAATTATTCGTTGTTCATCACATGAAGTCGTTCATTACTGGGATATATACAGGAATTATCACAATTATCCCAAGACCTTTGGAAATTCCATGGAAGGAAAATATATCGAGAGGAGTTATTTTAGTTAGGATGGATAATTTTATTACGAATAAATCCAATAATTGATTTGCAATAAAGTAAAGTAAAGTTGGCGATCTTAGTCGCGGGTGACCTGCAGGTTTTCTTTGCAATAGCTATTACACCGAGGTGTAGGAGAGAGCGCTACTTCTTTTCCCTGGATTGCTACCCTTTACGCTTGATCCTTACCTGATAAAACTGAGTGCTGAGCAAGGCAGCATCAAATACCATTTCTTGAGTCTTTGGTATGACTCAACCTGGGATTGAACTGTAGATTCTCGGAGCTCATTAGATCTTCAGCAAATTAATACATACTAATTTATGTGTACTATCTTCTGAAAGCGATGCCAACATACACATACATAAAGCATGGACTGCTATTGACAAGCTGTTGATCATATGGAAATCTGATCATTGATAAAATGGAACAGGTTCGTACCACGTGATTTCCGATATCGCGGAAGTATAAAGCACTGAGAAGCAGAAAGAGAAGCAGAGAGACAGCTCCGAAATGACGTGGGTCAGTAGTAAGACCAACTTCGGACGTAACACCAACAGCGCGAGACTTCTAATACTAGTTAAACTGTACCACTTAAGTTAATAAATAATCAACTCAATTTCATCGTGTATCTTTTCCTTGCCAAGATACAACAGTTTTCTTCCAAGCTACAGCTGTGACAGTACTACTGTATAGATACACCACCAGGACTCTGACGAAGTACATGGAGAAAAAGCTAGATAGGAACTACGCAAGAATGCTATGTACTGTTTTGAACAAATCCTGGAAGCAGCACCCCACAAAACAGAAGCTGTACGGCCACTTACCTTCTATCTCACAAAAGTAAGATGAAAAGACATGTTGGAAACTACTGACGATGTAAGAATGAATTCATAAGCGACGTTCTCTTGTGGACTCCTACACAAGAACGCGCCGGTGTTAACAAACCAGCTCTTAGCGGACAGTAGTGGCTGTTTAGAAGATCTGCTAGGCGCGATGAACAATAAAGACGGATGGAGAAAGAAAGCCAGGTAACTCCATGCTATCAGAACGAGCTGTTGTTGTTGATGATGATGATGATGATGATGATGATACTTAGTGTTGTGGTCTTCAGATAAGACTGGTGGAAGAACAACTTAAACAACGGGTGATAGATAAACGTTATTGTATTAGCAGAAAAAAGGAAGTAATACAAAGGAAGTATTAGCCGTGCTCAGCTTGCAGTCCGTCAGTCAAATGTCTCGTAAGGAATGAGAAATTGTCTTTCCAGAGCGAGCTAAGCTCGGAGAATAGGTTTAGGTTGGACGAGTACATCTTTGGGGTATGGTAGGATACGTCCCCATAACACTTAGAAAGGGGAGACGAAGTTAGCAAATCTTTAAGAGTTGAACGGAGTGTTTGATCTGATACAAATCATCGTTTATTGCTTAAATAGCTCTTCATAATTTTTTCCGTTTAGCGGAATTTTCACGAGTGTTGCTAGTAAATATTATTTGTTGTCAACATGAGCAAAATCTCCTGCTGGTGCTCCCGAGCAATCAACCCTTAAAGTATATAGACAAATAAAATACAAAGCCTTCTTCTTGCGAGAGAAGACTATTAAGATTGTTGTTATTAGTGAGAATAATAATAAAAGGTGATCTCTCGGTGAGGTTTGAAGTCATGTCTTCTTTGACAAAGAAAAACCTGCATAAACACATCAGCTGCTCATAACCATCTAAACAACGAGAATTCACTTTCTAACCGAAACATTAATAGAAACTTTTAAACTAATCCTTTACTCTATTATACACCCCTCTCTCTCTCTCTCTCTCTCTCTCTCTCTCTCTCTCTCTCTCTCTGCTATAAATAAATAATAGTTAACAATAGATAGTAAGCATGAATAAAGAATAAAGACAAATAAAGGATAAAGATTAAGTAGATAATAAAGTATAATAAAGAACAATAAAAATGAATAAATAATAGATATTAATAATAAAGAAATTAGAATGGAGAAAGAATGATGAATAAATAAATGAATAATACAGAATAAATAATAAAGAATAAAAAGAATAAATTATATAGAACGAATGAATAAAATAATGAAGAATATATAATAACAAAAAAGAAAAAGTAACAAATACATAATAAAGAATAAATAGATAAATAATAATAAGCAATAAGAAATATTAACGACGAAATAAAACAGTTATGGATAATGAATAAATAAAGAGTTGATCTTGGTGAGATTCGGCATCTGCGTCAGTGAAACCTGGTGAAATATACTTTTTAACATTTTACCTTCCAATCGACGAAAACCCATTGTTTGTCAGAAGCCGAAGTGTAATATTTACGTTAAACATTTATTTACTCTTTTTTGCCCAAATTCTCTCGGCACCATATTTCTTGATATTTTCTACATTATTGTCGGTATTAATATCATCATTCTTTTTTTATTTTGCTCTTACTTTTAGATAAATCATTATCAAACATTATTATTATTATTTTACTCATTGAGAGTTTTTCTCATCAGCGTTAAGTTTTAATTTAACTGAGTTAGAACTTGAAATTTTTTTCTGTTTTTTATAAGAAAGAAAAAGTCACGTGACATTCGAAAATATTCGATTCTAAAGTAATCCTCCTGTTGCTTAATTACTTTTATTGACCATCCCAGATACTTTACTTTTTTTTTATCTTTCGCGAGAAGGCACTGGTAAATAATATAGAATTTATCGCAGAAAATTCCGAAATAGTTTAGCTGAAAAAATTCTGGAAAAAATGTCTTCATTTAAATCACAAACATTTACTTAAAAAATTTCACGAGCAACAAAATTTATCATGCATTTTAAATTAAAGACAATTTTCAATAACCGGATCTTTTTTCCTTTCGCATAGCAGATTGTACACAGGGAAGATTAGTTCGTTATACCGACTCACCAGGTGTTTGAGTATGCTGTTCTTATTTTTTATAAGAAAGAAAAGGTCACGTGATCTACGAAAATGTTCGATATTATTATTATTATTATTATTATTTTACTCGTTTGAGAATTTTCCACACCAGCATTAGCAGGTGGTTTTCCACTAGAGTCTAAGTCTCCCCATGTCTTCTGGAATCGTCTTCTGGAATATTCAGGCCGATCGCAATAATGATGTAGTTTGGATGGTCTCCACTCGTTCTCTTACTTAGAAGTTCTTTAGTCCCCGTACCAATCATTTGGTGACTGTATCGAGGGCACCAATTACAATTGATATCACCGTCACTTTTATGTTCCATAGTTTTTCAGTTCTCTAGCGAGGTCTATGCACTTATCTCTCTTTTCGCTTTCTATCAATTTTACCCAGTGTTCAGCAGGAACAGCAAAGTCCACAGTTTGGGAGGTTCTCTTTTTTTCATGGACTATCACTAGGTCTGGTCTTCTGGCCGAAAGTAGGTGATCCGTTTATATCTCAAAATCCCAAAAGATGTTATGCCTCTCATTTTCTGGGACGGATTTTGGGTTGTGCAGATACCATTTGTCCGCATGATAAATTTTAAACTTCTTGCACAATTCCTAGTGGATCACCTTCCCCGCCGAGTCGTGTCTAGTCTTATACTCTTTTTGTGCTAATTTACTGCATACACTTATTATGTGATTAATCGTTTCGTCTCTGTCACCATATAACCTACATCTGCTATTTTGTTACGTCTTGTCGATTCTTGCTTTGACATAGTCTTTATGGCGTTATTCTGTGCTGCTATCAGTTTTTCAGTTTTTCTCTTAAGTTTTTCCCCTTCTAAGCCATGTCCAAGTTTTCTCGTGAGAGATTTCACTTATTTGCGGCTTGAAATGCCCATACAGTTGTTTTTCTTTCTATTTTTGCTTTCTGGTAATTTTTTATTCTGTTGATGCTTGTATTGTCTGTATTGTTTCCAGTGACTGTAATCAGTCTTCCTCCGTCTTTTCTTATGTAGTCTTCGAGTCATTGAATCGATGCATCGACGCTATCTTGAACTCTGGCCAATCCCCTTCCTCCTTCTTTTCTTGACTCATACAGTG
Source organism: Sepioteuthis lessoniana (assembly GCA_963585895.1). Lineage (NCBI taxonomy): Eukaryota > Metazoa > Mollusca > Cephalopoda > Myopsida > Loliginidae > Sepioteuthis > Sepioteuthis lessoniana. Next base: position 55,482,437 of record OY757919.1, read on the forward strand.
TATCAACGTCATCTCTGGGATGTAAGGCCTTATGCATCGTCATGAGTTTTCTTGTTCTCTAGTCCATTTCTTGAAGTTCTCTCGTTCACTTTAAGAATGGTCCAAAGTATCTTACGAAGGGTACAGCCCAGGTATTTATCCCTTTGATAAAATTTCCACTATGTAGTTTGGTTTCGAGTAATTTTCTCGTTCTCCTGAAGTATTCTTTTTCTTATTTTTTTCATCACCTCAAGTTTAATGGAGTCCACTTCCAATATTCCTAAATACTTGTAAGTTTTCATTTCTCCGGGTGTTCTGATTTTTTCTTGATTTGGCATTTCTATTCCTTCTGTTTTATGTCATTTTCCGCTTTTCATAATTTGCATGGATCATTTTTTTATGCCAAATTCCATCCCTATATCTTCACTGGATATCCTCACTGCCTGTATTAGGTTTCCAAATCTTTCTCATTTCTGGGAAACAGTTTGATGTCGTCCATGTACTTTAGATGGTTGGTTATTATTTTAGATTTGAATAGTTTACTTGCTTTTCTTCGATCTTTTTCCGTACTATGTTAACTGATACACATATATACGTACTCTCTCTCTCTCTCTCGCACGCACACACACACACACACACAAGAAAATAAGAAAAAACACAAGATATTTAGAAAATTATTTCATTTATTTTAAAAACGTAACGTATTTCCTTAATATATATATATATATATATATATATATATATATATCTTACTCTTGTGAATTGTGTACCAATTGATTGTATTCGGCTTTTGAGTCGACTTTCAAATCTGCAAATAGAAAGGTAAATTGATTTTCTTTTCTTCTCCTTTTCTCTTTTCTTAGCTCTGCATTCACCAGTGAGAAGATTGCAATCGAGGATTTATCTCAACACACCTTGCGAGGCAGAAAATAGAAATAAAGCCATAAGAGACACGAAGTATGAATTATTACGTGATTACGTTCGAACAGTTTCAAACAGTCTCATTTTTGAATATTAGTAGACGATCCGTAAACCTGTTGGATTCCCGTTAAAATAAGCCTCCGTTATGATACTGATACTTCTATTTTGTAAGGATCAATTCATTGATTTTATATTTTTGTGTTATAGTTTCTTCATAGTTTTCTGCAGACAGTTTAATGATATCAAGTATTCCTATCTAATGCAAATAATTTGCACACAGTTGTTGGCCTAGTCGGCTAGGGCTAATAAACTGACTGGTAGGACCCCACCACAACGAGTGTCCAAGATATGATTCTAAACAATCTGATGGTGAGGATCCAGTAATGCTGGAGCTTTGGGAAATGCGGAGTACTCCTTCATTGCCATCGCTCCCAAGTACACTCTGGCCCGGAGTGGTAGCACATGATAGGGCCCTATTTATGGGTCAAATAGAACTAAACGGTGGTCTAATGCTAAACTGAATTACTTGAAATATGACTGCTTTGATATTTAAACTGTTTACTTATACAAAACTGAACTGTTTGAATTCGAACTGTTTGACAAAATTGAATAACTTGACATAGAAATGTTTTAGACAATTGAACTGTGTACTTATATTTAAACTGCGTACTTATGCTAAACTGAATTGTTTGAAATGATACAGTTTTTCTATGCTAAACTAAATTGTTTGAAATAGAACTGATTATTTGTATAAAAATGGATTTAGCATTAAATAACCTACAAAGGTTGATATGCCATAAAACCCAAATAACTAACCAACCAACCAACCAACCAACCAAACACTTGTATGATATGACGTATTCTGATGTAATATTCATAATTATCTGGTTTCAAGTAATTATTTCTATCTAATAATTGGCATTTGTTTACACACACTTATATGGTGTTACGTAACTAATAATAATCCTTAGAAAGTAATCATAGCTTCAAATATCTTTTCTTAACACAAGTATTCCTATTGAATACAAATAATTTTTAACTAATCTATTTGACGCATAGACATACTAACACCCCAGATCAGAATGAACCTGGGAGTAATGGCAATAAGGGGGTAATACTCACTCCCAAAATCTCTAGAACTGGAGCCCCATCACCAGATGCCGTTTAGTTTTATACTTAGGGACCCCTTTTTGGGGTATCTTAGTTTTCTGAGGGAGATAAAGTCAGTGTATTATTCCTTTGGGAAAAGCATGAATTCAGCTATGAGTAAATGATCGAGTAGACTGGGTTCTTTAGCCTTGGTTAGGTCAACCAGTCTAAGAGAAAGAAAACTGAGTTCAAAGCAACTTTACTCCCCTTAAAGATCGACCTTGTGTCACATCCTGCCCGTGACGGAGAGATTGGGCAAATACATAGTATTTACCCAATCTCTCTATTAATGTGTAGGCAACATGATGAGAACGGCCAATTCTGTAAAAAGGCACCAAGAAGCTATTTTCGATCTTGAGAATGAATCATTCGGATACTTGACCCAAAGTGAGTGCTCGTTTTATTGTGAATATTGACATTCCTTGAGAGACGTCACCTTAGTTAATGATGACCTTAAAGTGAAATATTTTTTTCTGTTCAATTCTATAAATACTATGATTTAATTTGAACGGATTTACTACAGCAGCAACAGCTTTTTTAATCGGCTCAGCTGATGAGTGCTTAGCTATGTGGTAATGATTACCTTATTTTCTTACAAAAAAGAAATATCACAGGAACACAACAGATTATTTTGTAAAGCTTGTTGTTATCAGGGATCACAAAGAATGTGTTAGGTGGAGCGACGGGGAACTATTTAGGGGGACATTAAAACCATCGTGGGATCTCTTCGTTATAATCGAGCGACTTCTTTCAGTTGTCCCCTTTTTCAATGGAAAAAAAAACTGTCAACACCAGTGACATCTGTAGAAGGCAAAGAAATGACAACGGAGAGCGATCTTTTTAATACATACGGAACTCGCACCGTTTATTTCTTTTATTTCTTTTGGGTGGTTATTAAAAAAAAGTTAAAATTTCGAGTCTCTTGTTATGAATGTACATTTTATTTTGTGTTTGCCTTTTCGTCATATCAAGCGTTCTTCAATCCTCTTTCAACTGTGTTAAGAGAGAGTAATCTCCCTTAAAGAATTCTTAACTCTTCAGAGAAACAAGGTAGGAAGAGACAAGATGGTTGCTTTGACAACAACTACGTGCAGAGACAGTCAGCGCTAATCCACCAGAATCCTACTGTACAACGGTCGGTGAGAAAATAAAAAGAATATTGTTGTGTTAAAGATATATTCAACTGATTTTTTAGTTATATTTTGTTGTTCCTAAACACTTAGGATATAACTGACTATCTAACACTCACCCAAGAAACACCTCAGAGTTTTAACAGTTTTTCTTCAGGGGCTGATACTTGTTAGGTAGCCTGGACTGTTAACAACTCTATTATGCTCTGCTTTTATGATAAAATCTAATCGGTTAGTCATGTCATCTTCATTGTAATCCTTTATTCTAAAGAATGTGTCAAACGAAACGGCTGAAGTTTACAAACAATAACCTTTTCAACACATTTTATTTTCATCAATAATGACACGCTTTCTAAACAATTTTATTTTTTCAAAGGTTTATATGATACTCATCTCTGTAACTATATATCAAAATCTTTATTTTTTATCTGTTTTTTTTTAAATTTATTTAGGCGCTTAGTAAGATACAGTGGCCAGCATGTTAGATAAGCGGGCCATTATTAGTGCGTTCGAATCTCACTGGATTCTCCATTATTCTGTCTTGGTGTCAACCCAAACCAAACTATGTAAATTACTAGTTTCATTATGTTCTCCGTCTCAAGAGATAACTCTACTGCATTGTTTGGCGCTAAGATTTCGGAATAATTGTATTCTTTGCGACAAAAGAAAATCAGTAAGTTTTCAAATAAAGAATATCAAACACATTTGATTATTTTTCTCTATACTCGTAGATCGATATCAGTGATGACCATGAATTTATTTCGTTGGTTGGCTTAATGTTTTGATGATAAATGATGAATCCAATTTGCTGCAGATGATACAGTTTGGGCAGGTGTCTGGATGGCTGAGTAGGTGGGGAAGCAAGCAGTTCTAGGTTTCTGCACTGCCCGATATATTTCGGGCACGGTAGGCCCCTCTGCTGACCTGGCTAAGCCGTAATAGTTGATCCAAGGCAAAGTTTTACAGGTTTCAACATGGATTTCGAGACTTTAAAACATATTATTGAGGTTATCTTTAAAACTGATCTTTGGAAGCCCAACTTGAAGCTTTTTTCTCTGCTAGTTTATCATACAGAAACACCTTGGAGGTGCTCTCTGGAGATTGATGCCCTGGATATATCCACGGGTGAGGATCTCTGCGGCGAGAATGTGATCATGCTATCTGATTTTCCTCTGCCTGTTGACTGGGTGTATGGAAATGGTTCAGGTATTGGACGTTTCTGATGTATGCAGTCCAGGTATAAAATAGTCGGGCACTCAAAGCAGTTGAATCCAGTTTCAACATCTACTTGACTGTCCAGTCGGTGGGGTTTAGAATACGTTGACTATATTCCTTGTATTGGAGTAAGACACCTCTCAAAGGAGTTTTCTGGGTATGACACTAAACGGTGTCAAATGAAGAGGCTCCAGTTCTGGAGAACTGAGGAGTGTGAAGTACCCCTTCATTATCATTACTCCCCGATCCACTCTCAACGGAGAAGTAGTACATGTTAGGATCCCATCAATGTGTCAAATAGAGCTATTTGAAAATTATTACTATAGAAATTACTATAGAAAACTTCATACCACATGGTAGATTTTTTTAATTAAGAATTGTTAACATAATTATGATATAAGCAAGAATTGTTTACTAAGGATTATTATTGTTAATATTATTCCACTGAGAGTTTTCCTCACCAGCGTTAGCTGATGGTTTTCCACTGGGGTTTGAGTGACAGCAAGCCTCCTCAAGTCTCAAGGACACTTCTCAGCATTAAGGATGATCTTAACAATGCTGTTGTCTGGATGGTCTCCACTTGATCTCTTATTTCCAAGTCTTCTAGTCTCTTTGATAAAGTACTTCAAGGATTGTTCTAAGAATACCAATTACAATTGGTATCACCGTCATATTCATGGACCATAGTTTTTTTTAGTTCTCTAGAAAGGCCTCTATTTTCACTTTCTTTTAATTTTACTCTATGATAGGCCAAGACGGCAAATTATTATTATTATTATTATTTACTTGAAATCATACAACTGTGTGCCAATTATTTTTATTTGATAAGAATACTTGATATCATATGACCTTGACAAAAAACCTCTTAAATAACAAATACACAAAAATGTCAATGTGAACGTGCAATGAACGCTATTCTTTAACCTTTAGGCATAAAATAACCCTTGACGGGTTGACATACCGTTAAAATCAATATATCAATCAAACAATACCTGCTTGATGACAAGGTAGATGTCAAAAGATGATAATATTCCCGGTATGGAGGCCTGAGCATAAAACAATGGAACGATGGGCTGGAATTATGAGCGAGTATCTGGTACTGATTGATTGATGCTATCACGTGATGCAAGACGGAAGGGTGAACTTTTGAGTGAATTGAAAGAAGAGCAGTCTAACGATGAAAGAGTATAGATGTATTCGAGTGGCTTGGGATTTTGGTTATTTCTTATCTCTTCAAGGTTACCATAGCTAATGAACTTTTCTTCTTTCCCAAATAAAGGCACCGAAAAAAAAAATCCCGCTAAGAAAGGCATAAAATAACGCAAAGGTTGATTTGCTGTAAAATCCAACGAACCAATCAACCTAAGAAAGACTAACCTAGATAATGAAGAAACATTTGAATGTTAGGCTTTAAGTTCTGTTTGGAATTCATTATTGTAGCAAATTCATTTGTATAATGTCTTAAATTCTGCAGAAATAACTTCTGAGCTGATTTTTAAAAAAGACAACTTTATTTTATCTATTTTATTTAAATAAAATTATATTCCTCTATGACATATGATGACAGATTCCACTTTGAAGCAACTTCAAGGGATCATTTGCCTTTGCTTACCGTTTGATTATCTGCCCTGGCTTACCCTGATCCTATTTACCAACCCCTCCGCTCGGGCAGGATATGACACAAGGTCAATTTTAAGCGGAGTTTAACAGGCTTTAATTCAGAGTTTTCCTTCTCCTAGACCAGTTGCCTAACCAAGGCTGAAGAACCTAGTCTGTCCTACTATTTACCCATAGCTGGAGGGAGAATAATTGGATTCATACCTTTCCCAAAGGTATTAGTGCTATGTGAAATGCAATCAGTCTCGTCCAGGATTTGAACTCGTGTCGCCGTGTTCATTTCCTACGGCGATAACAATTACACCACGGGCACCTCCTGGCTTACTCTGATGTTCGTCAGATTGTGATACCATCCGTTGCTATAGCGGCCCATCCGGCTATTTAAAAGAAACGGTACAAGTTCTCAACCTTTTTCTATCAGGCATGCTAAGGAAAGCTCGCCGTTTGATTGGTTAATACTATCACATGATACAAGCTGGATTTTTAGTTTGTTAAATCTTTTAAGTTAAGATATAGAAGAGAATCGACCTATTTGAGAAGCTTGGTCCTTTTGAATTTTTTTGGCCCGTTTGGGGGAGTCCCTGTCACATAGTAGCTAACGTACTGGACTGCAACATCATAGTAAGTTCGTACTCCTGTCGTGTTATTGTAGAATAATAATAGCACTTTCCGCCATAATCTCCAAGCAATGACATGCCTGTATGTGGAAAGTCAGACGTCACAGCCCATTCAATGACGTGCCGTATGTGGATAGTCAGATGCTCGATAAATAGTCCCCCTTCTCCTCGAGTAGCAGTCTTCTCTGGGGAACTCTGTTTGCTACATAACTGAATACTTGCGTGAACAACTTCATAAATTCGACATGGTGCTGCGAACAGGATTCATAACACCTAGAGAAGACTGCTACGAACCTGTGAGGGAATAACCCATTGGACTCGAAATCCAATGGGTTATTCCCTCACATGTTCGTATCCTGTTCACAGCACCATGTCGAATTTGTGAAGTTGTTCACGCAAGTATTCAGTTATGTAGCAGAGTTGCCCAGAGAAGACTGCCTATTTGTCTCTCACCAGACAGGGCTTAACAAAAGGTCAATGACACGAAGGTCGATTAAAGTGGGAATTAGGGGAGGGGAACGTTGGGTACGGGCTGGAGCTCGAACGCTACTGGTCTTGGACCCAAATCTGGGTCCAGTGCTATACATGAGGCCCAAAGGTGTCAATGATGCAGCTCACCCACCCGAAGGTGGACCAGCCGAAACCAGGTGGCCTTACGGCCTCAAGTCTGCTATTGTTCCTTTTCGGAGCCTCGCTCTGGACCAAAGTTCAGGCGAAACTGTTGCCCAGAGAAGACTGCTACTTGAGGAGGGGGACTATTTATCGAGCATTTGACTGTCCACATACGGGCACGTCATTGCATGGAGATTATGGTGGAAAGTGCTATTATTGTTCTACAGCTATTACGTTCTCTTTTGTACTAGTACCCAAGGGAAAGGTATGAACCCCCTTATTCCCCCAGTTATGAGTTCAATAGTACCACCTTGGGAAAGGTATAAATCCAGTTATTCTCCCTCCAGCTATGGGTAAATAGTAAGGCAGACTTGGTTCTTCAGCCTTGGTGAGGCAACTAGTCTAGGAGAAGGAAAACTCTGAATTCAAACCTGTTAAACTTCGCTTAAAAATTGACCTTGTGTCATATCCTGTCCGAGCGGAGGGGTTGGTAGATATGAATAGTACCACTGTTTTCTCACAAGGATGGATTTGGCATTAAATAACCCACGAATGTTGCTATGCCATTAATGAGAGACACTAAATCAATTAAACCATTTGATAAGGAGTCCCCCTGGAGTTATGGACCTTGAAGTAAGCGACTTCAAACTCCAGTAGCACTATTACGTTCAGTTTTGGACTTGGAAAAGTTATAAACCTCTAATGGTGTAATGGCTAGCAAGCTAGACTAGCAAACCTTCCCGCGTGAGTTCGAGTCTCACTCGGTGCTCCAATCATGTGGCCTTGAGCCACATCTAAGCAAAAAGCTTAGTAAATTACTCCTTCTTCCCTCCAGCTATGGGTTACATTGTATCTCTGTTGTTCTACAAGGATGGATTCGGCATTAAATAACCCACGAATATTGATATGCCATTTAACAAAGAAAGAAAATTCATTTGGGCTACCATACTACATAAATCTCACAAAGAAAAGCTTGTCTGAATAATGAATAAACATCGGGATAAAAATAGTAATTTAAAATAATATGGATTTGTCAGCTTCTTTCGTCACCTCAAGTGAAGTGACAGCAAACCACACACCCGAGAATGTCACACTGGTTTCACGGGAATAAGGTGCATAGTGTTGGATAGGGTATGGTAAGCTCAAAACTTGGAACTGAGACGAATACCATTCCTTTCCAGACATTTTGACAGAGCCTCCCAAAGGCACTGCGATTTTACACATGCCTTCCTCGTCAATGTTGATTGGAAGTGACAGGGCGCTGCCCAGCTAAGGGGACTTATCCATATCGTTCAGAGACATTTTTTATATCATAGATTTAATTTACAGAACTAATATACTCTAAAATGCTCATGAATGTTTGAAGAATTTATCGTGTGTGCTCTATCCTAGTTTCTTTAGTGAGTGTATACAAACAAAACTAGTAGTAATTTACCAAGCGTTTTTGCTTAGATGTGGCAAGAAACAAACCAAGCAGCTTTTTATTTTATGCTAATTTCGCACAAAATAATACTGTAATCCCTCGATATGTTTTAGTGTTTCCTGCTTTGCCATATCGTATTTTTAGGGAATATGAATTTTTGATACTCTAAATGACTCTATTTAACAACATCCGCCCGAGTGTAGTACGTGACAGAGGGTCAAGGATGGAGACACATAGTCAAGGCCCATGATAACCCCGATCACAGGTGCTGATGCAAGTTTGGAATATCCCCTCATTTATTGACCGTATCTTTTCCAAAGACAAGAACACAGATATGAAAAGATACTACATTTTAATCCCAGCCTTCAGGCTTGGGAAAAGAACTACTTGTCTATTGAGATTAAACTACACATAATTCTACCGATACTCTAAAACCTGTCCACAACGCAGATACTATCTTGCTAAGAATGCATTATCGGAGCGCAAGTCACAAGCAAAAAGTCGCTTTAACCTGTTAGATCTTTCATGATTTGGCTCAAATAAATGGGTTTCAAGTAGCATGTGATCCAATGAAACGGAATCTGCTGTATTTAAGTTGTAGCTGTTGATTAAAAGAGTCAATAGGGTAGGAAAATGAAATATAATATTACTAGATTTTCTGACTCTTAGAAGTGATCAGTGGGAAGGTTTATAATGTAATATACGGATGGCAAACATTTGACGAAGTAAGTTGTTGGTCTAATTGTTGAAGAGAAATCGATGTTGCGTTTGAAATTGACTTCACAAAGTAGCGAAAGATTACTCATGCGAACAGGAAAGCGCGTTAATAACACACACACACACACACACACACACACACACACACACACACACACACACATATATATATATATATATATATATATATATATATATATATATATATATATATATATATATATTAGAAGATACCAGAAAGCGTTGGAAAAATGCATGGAAATTAACCCGGCGGGAATACCCTGATTTGGCGTTTATTCTATGCTTTGCTGCAAGTGAAGCCAATTACTTCGTCTTGAAGACTTCATTTTATATTCCATGATTTAAAATGGATTCCTCGATTAAGCTGGTCCAACAGACAACAGAATAAGTTCTCCATATTCTGATTCAAGAAAAGTAGCCACACCATCAGATGCAGTTTTGTGTCATACCCAGGACAACCCTTTTGGGGCTGGAGGAGGTCTTACCCATCTTCAAGGGATACAATCTGTGTATTCTATGTCTTGCCTAAAGTTCGGACAAAAGTATATGTTTGAAATAGAAGTTTCGTTTAAATGACATCCATCTATCTCTTTGTATATCAAGATTTTTATTTTTTGTCATTTAGTGTTGAGTAATCGTTAGTAAGCTAAACTAGCAGTCTATAGTAAGTGAGTTCGATTCTCTCTGGGCACCCCATACTTTTGACATTCTGCTAGGCCAAACTTTGTAGAATATTCTGAAGGTAGGGTCTAATGAGTAGAGTGTTTGTCAATGGTCTGGGAGACCGGGGTTCAATCCTAGGTCGAGTCGTACCAAAGACTAAGAAAATGGTACTTGATACCGACTTGCTTAACACTCAGCATTATCAGGTACGGATCAAGAGTAAAGTGGAGAAATCCAGGGACAGGAGTGGCGCTTTTCCCTACACCTCGGTGTAGTACCTATTGAAAAGAAAGCCTTCGAGTTACCTTCGAATGTAGGCCTTGGAATACCCGAACTGTATACCCTACAGAAAGATAAGAACCTACCCAAAAGGTGTGTTCTGGATATGACACTAAACTGAATCTGATGATGAGACACCAGTTTTGGAGCTGTGAGATGGTACAACTCTATAGCTATTACTCCTCGGTCTCCTTTCATTTGGATTGATAGTACCTATTTGGGTTAAAGTGTTTGTATTAGATAATTTATGAGTGAAAAAATCTTAAGAAACAACTACACTAAAAATATAAGCATAAACGTACAATGTATGCAATTCTTTAACCTCTAGACATAAAATAACCCTAGACCTGTTGACATTCCATTAAAATCGATCAATCAATCTTAAAAAACAAATACACAAAAAATGTAGATTTAAACGTAAAATGAACTTCCAAACCTCAGGACATAAAATAACCCTCGACGTATTGACAATCAACCATCTTTGTAAATAACTACTTATTTCATAATCTTCCTTCTTTTAAGAGTTCACATTGTTACATTTTGATTGTGTGTTCGATTTCTTCTAGTGGCTTATGGTTTTGTGCTAAGCTTGATAAATTTTTAATCTGTGGTTAATAATTTATTCGACCTTGCTCGTCTCTCTTGACGCATTTCTGTCTATTAAATTTTTACTCCCTTGCGTGGGCAGAACGTTTCATAACACAATAAACCATCTGGGGTTATTCTATGTATGGAAGCTTGGGTGTAACGTTAACTGTATATATTTTTACGTTGTTGTTTCTGTCGAGTGTTTTTATATATCAATGGCCAATCAATCTTAGTGGGTTTTTTAATACTAATTTCTTTGTTGTTCGTTTTGTTCTTTTTAATATAATATTTCTAAGCGAATAGTTTTTTGGTAAATACTGTTGATTATAAATGAATTTTAGAACACAAGACAAAAATAGCGGACGACTTTGCCTAACAGATGTATGCTTCGTAGATAAGTCTCGCTTTGTAAACGCATTCTGTATATATTTATATACATCCACTAATTTGAGGTTTGCAGATATGCTGTCAGATTCAATATCCATATTTTCTCCACTCTCGGATCAATTTAAGGTTGCTTTAGGTTTTTGTTTCTGTGAGTTTTATCGATATTTATTTGGAGTGGGCACTTACATTAGCTATACAACAACCAAACTCTCTCGTCGCCATACGTACCACCTCTCTGACATAAGCGCCATAAAACAGCATCTGATGACAAAGACACTGACAAATTCATGTCCACCGACATAAGAAAGATCCTAATTAATAATAAACAATTCATATATAAAAATAACAAAAAAAAACTGATTACAAATCCTCGAACCAATAACCATAATTTAAAAAAAAACCTACAATGAATAAAATAGCATTCAACACATGTATTAACGTATTGAACATATTCAATAATTAACTCTACCAACAATCCAAACAGAATGAGCCAACCACATATTACAAAAAAGCACTTCAAATAAATATAAATAAAGATCACAGCAGCTCACAGCACAGACAAACACAACCCCTGAGGATGATCAGCGAAATGGTCGAAAGAGCTTTGGCTTTTATGGAACACTTTCTTTACCACCTTGACTCAGACATAAGAAAAATACGATCAATCAAAGATCTTAAAATGAAAACCATCTGCGGTCTTTAACCGAACATATATATATATATATATAACCTTGTTCCTTTGTTTGTTAATAATCAATCGTCATTGTGCCCTGTCGAATATGCTGACTACACCTCTACAAAGGGGTAAGACACTCCCGCCAACGACGCCATCCTGATGTTTGAGGCAGGATTTTGGAGGCTGAGCAGTCCTTGACCGGCAAACGAAGTGGTCAAGTGACTTGCAACACTTAACTTTGGCCCAACTGTGCCAGAGGAGCCGTCGTAGAAGCCCATTCTGATCCCTCAGCTGGTCATGTCAAGCCCTAGCATTGACCTAATTTTTCAAATTGCTCTTGTACCAAACAAATAACCAACCCTATTTTGTCTTAAGGTGCCCGAAAGCAGTGGCTGAGGGTCAATATGCTGTGATAGCAAAACTTGAAGCCATCAAAACTGTGTGCAAACTAATGACTATTATCAAATAGATTTATTTATGTTAAATAAAAATACTTGCAACTGTTTAAATATGTGCGAACTGCTTATTAATTATAAATTAGATAACAACTGCATTTCTGCTGAGGGGTAAGACCCTACTCCAACGAGTGTCCTGGGTATGACACTAAATTGCATCTGATGGTGAAGCTCCAGTTCCAGAACTTTGAGGAATTTGGAATACTCCTTCACTGACATTACTGCCTACTCCTGAAGTGGTAGAAGCTGTTGGGTCCACTCAATGGATCAAATAAAACTATTCATCATTTACTATTCTTGAAACTGTGCGTAAATAATTAATTGATATTAAATATAATTATTAGTCTTGGATAGCAATACTTAAAACCATTTAATTGTGTGAAAGCGAACAATTAATGTTTAATGAAATTATTGGTATCATTTGGCGATTTAATGTACTGGATATGGCATTAAGCTGCATCTAATAGTAAAGCTCTAGTCTTGGGTTGAGGAGATGTGGAGTGCCCCTTCATTACGATTACTCTCAAGTCTACTCTGACTCGGAGCGGTGGCAACATTTAAGGTCCCATCTACTGATCAATCAGAACTGTTGCATATTTTGTTTGCGATTATTATTATTAGTGATTTGAAACCATACATCTGTGTGCAAGTTGTTTGTATTAGATAGGAATACCTGATGAGTGGAGTTGCTGATGTTGAATGGCAATGCTTGAAGTCATTTGACAGTGTGCAAAAAAATGATTAATATCAGATAGAATTATTTGTGTTTAATAGGAATACTTATAATCCTTTTATTGTGTGCAAAAAATGATTAATATCAAACAGAATTATCAGTGTTAGATAGGAATACTTGTAACCATTTAACTTTGTGTAAACAAATGTGTGCAACAAATGTTTAATAGTAAATTAGATAGGAATATTTGATAAATAGAAATACTAATGTTAAATATCAATATTTGAAACCATTTAACTGAGTGCAAAATGATTAATTATAAATATAATTATTTGTATTACAGAGTAATGCTTGAAACCATTTGACTGAATGTAAACGAATGACCAACAAACTGTTTGCTGACAAATTCCAAATGTGTTTGTGTTTATGTAGATAAATAGAAGTTGGCATTGAATAAGCCACAAGGGTTGATATTTCATAAAGCACAACTAAACAAAACAAACAAACCTTCCTAGGTATTTTAAAGCCAAAGCCATCCTTGTAGAGCAGAAGTGGTACTATTAGACCCACAGTTCGGTAAGGGAGGAGGGGGTTCATACTTTTCCAAAAGGGAACTTAATAGCGCAACAGGAATTCGAACTTGCTTACTTTGATGCAATAGTCCAACACACTAGCCACTACGCAACAGGGACTTTCCCTTGTATACGCATGCGTGAGTAACAAAACTCTTATCGTCATAAGTAAATGGACTCGACGAGCCGAGTTCAAATCTTGAACGAAAGGATTTGCATTTCAGCTCACGTTAATGCCCTTGAGAAAAGCATGAAACCGTATCTCCTCCCCTAACTAAGAGTATTGCCCTGTCGGCTGGGGCTGTAGAATACACTGACTGCTTCTCTGCAGAGGGGTAAGACACCCCAACGAGTGTCCTGGATATAACACAAAACAATTTGATGGTGAAGTTCCGGCAATGCTGGGGCTTTGGGGAATGGGGAGCACTCCTTCATTGCCATCGCTCCCAGGTTCACTCTGACCCGGAGTGGTAGCACCTGATAAGGGCCCTATCTATGGGTTAAATAGAACTAACGGCATACTTACACTAAACTGAATTGTTTGATTAAACTGAATAGCTTGAAATAGAAATGTTTTTGACAATTAAACCGTACTTACATATCTAAACTGCGTGCTTATGCTAAACTGAATTATTTGAGATAGAACTGTTTTTCGACATTGAAACTGTATTTATACTAAACCGAATTGTTTAACATAGAACGGTTTTAACATTTAACTGTGAGTAAACAAAATCTGTACTTATACTAAACTGAATTAGCTGAATTAAAACTGCTTGACTAAACTGAATTGCTAGAAATTCAAATGTTTTTCACAATTAAATTGTACTAACATTTAAATTGCGTGCTTATGCTAAACTGAATTGTTTGAAATTGAATTGTTTTTTTACATTGAAACTGTACTTACACTAGACTGAATTGTTATATATAACTGTTTGAATAAACTGAATAGTTTGAAATTGAAATGTTTTTGACAATTAAACTGTGTACTCATGCTAAACCGAATTGTTTCAAATAGAACTGATTATTTACATAAAATGGATTTGGCGTTAAATAACCTACAAAGGTTGATATTCCACAAACACCAACCAACCAACCAACCAACTAAGAGTAAATAGAGGATCAAACTGGTTCCTTTAGCCTTGATACGGAAACCAAAGAGAAGGAAAACTGTGGATTCAAACCAACTGTACTCCACTTTAAAATTGCTCTCGTGCTATATGCTGACCCTATCGGAGGGGTTGGGTAGATATATAGTAAAGTAGAGTTCGATTCTAACGGAATGGTCTGCAATTGTGACCTAATCCTGCAGTCAACTACGTTTACAGTAAATAATTATCGTCTTAGTCCTTAGTTATTCAGCAGCTAGGCATATTTATACCCACTGCTTACACCAAAATTAATTTGATGTTCTTGTCAAAATAATTTATATCCCAATTTGCCTACATCTCTTTATGAAAATTTGCGGTTTCAGTTTTATCAAAATGGTAGCGGATTGAAAGTTGGGTAAACGGAAATTCTATTAAAGAGGCTCATTTCAGAACCCATTAGAAATAATCAACTTTCTTAAGTTTTTTACTTTACTTTAAATAAAAAGATATAATACGGAATATCATATATCGTTTGGCATTTGCTCATATATATATATATATATATATATATATACACACAATTTTATATCTCTGAGTTTCTTGACTGAGTTTCACGTACAATCAGCTTCTAACCATGGTGAATCTTATCGTACGTCAAACTCAAAGTCATGGACAATATTTAACATGATGAATATTTTACTATTTTAAATTTCAAATTGGCTCTGCTAAATAAGAGCATTGAGCACATTTTCTGATACTTTTTGAGAAATCCTCTCCCAAAAATGTTTACATACACACACACACACACACAGAGTAAACTATGCTTGGTCTGAATATCACATAGTGAAGAAACTGACGGTCACCAAGCACCACTGACTCTGTGTCTACGCTATTTTTAACTCAGATGTACATACTATATCACCGATATTGATCAATCATTTTTTTAATAAATATAGAAAACTACATTACTAATATATATATATATATACGTACATACATATGAGATAGATAGATAGATAGAGAGAGAGAGAGAGAGAGAGAGAGAGTGAAAGAAAGCAAAGTTCAAATCTGTGTAAAATAGTTGGTCAGAGTAGGCTTTCTAGCCTTGGTAAGGACAACCAGTCTTGGAGAAAGAAAATTCTGAATTCAAACCAGAAGTTAATATAGTCCAATGTTATCTTTAACCTTGTTCTAGCAAGTTCTGCGATCAAAATGAATGCAACGTTATATCACCACTTGCTCTTGACTTGGACAACATCAGTGTTCCCAAGGTAATCACACCGGAAGTGTTTTTGATTGGAAAAAACATATGACACTCGATCTTGGAGCTGAGACTGGACGAGCTTGGATATCCGTCTCTTTGGCTCCAACAAAATGTAGCGACCGCGTTTGCAGCTAAGAAATCTATGGAAGTTCTAGGTGGTGCCATTCTGTACCAGATAAGTTATTTTGTGATTTCTTCTTCTGGAGATACCTAAAGACAAAAGTCTTTAAACCTAATCTGCAAACAACCTACAAACTGGAAGATTTTATTTGTCAAGAAATCGCAGTTATGCCTAGACGAGCGCAGCAGAATTTCAGGATGAGACATCAGAAGCGCATAGCTGAATTCAAATTCAACTCTGAATTCAAAGCCAACTTCTTTCTACTTAAAAATTGCCCGTTGGTCACAGCCTTCCCGCAATGGAGGGGTTGGGTAAATACATACCTTACTAAGGATGGACAATTCTGCCGGATTTACTATTTTTCTCAAAGCTGGATGAAAAAAAGATGGATATATACCTTTCTTAAGATCATAAGCATAAAATAGAATGAAAACAACCTTGTCCAGAATTTGAACTTGGATTGCCCGTAACTCTGCTTCAACGATAACCCTTTGAACAGTACTTTTCAAACTGTAGTCTGAAAACCACAAGGAGTTCGTAACGTCAACAGCAGGCGTCCGCAGAATTTTCAAGGGTTTCTTGAAAATTACATCATTCGATTAGTGATAGAACAGCAAATTCGTATTTCTAGTTACTTATAAACACCTATGAATATTCCGTTTAAACAGCAAACACTCCCCAAATTGTAGGTTAACATGGCTTCTGATTATCCATTGTTATCTCAAAGGCAATCAAAATTATGGTATCCTTTACAACGGTATATCTATGCAAAACAGTGCAAAGTGAATTACGTGTATCTTCGTCAAAAAAAATCACCAAGAATTGACATTTTGTGCCGAGCAAGATAAGCACATTCCTCCAAATAAATCTCATAACTCTGTGCAAATACAGGGTTTAATCTGCATTAAACATTTTCGATAAATTTCATTTTTAAATATATGAGTATCCTCGAGATTTCATTTTTATTTACATGGAGGTCCACGAGATTTCATTTTTCATTCATATAGGAGTCAACAAGATAGACCCTGAACTACAAAGGGTTCCCGGATCCCAAAAGTTTGAAAACCACGACATTACAAGATAAATCCTCTATAGCTAATTAATAGACGCATGTCAGGCTATAAACTTATTGATATCGCTGTTATTTAAACGTTTTTGGATAATGTTGGGGTATAAAGTTAACTGGTTGCATGTGCATAATTTTTGGCACCCTAGATATTTTAAGCTCCTTGTCAGTTATGGAACAAATTTTGAAAAATATCTAACCTCCCAGAAGGAAAGAAATGTTTCCTAATTAGAGTGTTTTCCATAGAAATAACAACATTTCCATTATCAGCCATAAAACTACAATTGACCATCTAGATATAAAAGGTTATCAACGTTGGAGATGGATTTGACTGTACGAGGCTGGTTGTATTTCATATAGCGCTAATACAATTGAAAAAAGCATGAATCCAATTATTCTTCTCACCCAGTTATGGGTAAAATAGTAGGGCAAACCTAGCTCTTGTAATCTTGGAATGACAACCTGTCTAGATGAAAAATTCTGAATTCAGACCAGTTGTATTTCGCTTACAATTTCACCTTGTGTCGCATCCTGCTAGAGGCACAGAGGTTGGTTAAACACATACCATTGACCCCTTGGAACTGTGATAATTTTTTAAAAATATTTCTTTTTTTTCCCCCCAGGAATCTTAAAGTTGATAAAAATCTTCTGTGGTTCCTGTTTTGTATCAATGTCAGTATGTTATATCAGATCGGTGGAATATCTAATCAATCGTTTCAGTTCAAACGTTTTCCTCTCTATATCAGAATATTCTATACTATAAATCAAAGTAATGTTTTTAATGACATTTTCTAAACTTATATGGATAAGAATAATCCTGTTAACATTTATTTTAATTAAAATAACATTTCATCCAATAGAATATTATTGTTTATCACTGCCCTGTAAATGTGCGACACTTAATGTCTAAGTAAATTTTTCTCTACGCTGAAAACTATCCATACACATGTAAATACAAGAGTGAGTCCAAAGTTTTTAAATATTTGGGTAACTTCGGACCCAATTCGATAGTTGCCGATACTTTTGCTGAGGCCGTTAAAATGAACCACCTTGGACTAACACACCTGATACCTACTGAGTACGACTTGCCGGATTTGTCACTATGGATTGGAGTACATACTCGGAATTCACAGTTCTTGGCCTACCTGGTTTTCGAGGATATTGAAACCCAATCGAAATTTCTTGAACCATCTGCTTATTGTATTGAGATCAATTGCGCCTTCAACCCTCTCACAACAAATGTTTTGGGCTGCTTCCTTGCAGTTATAGCCGAGTTGGAACTTGAAAAGTATAAGTTTTCGAATTAGACTGCATTGCTCGTTTATCTGTCCGTCTTTCAATTCCCACACAGAATGAAGTAACGTGTCAGCGTATCAACTACCACTATACTATGAACCACACTGCGTACCTACTCCGGCTTGAACTACTTTGGTCACGTAATATGCACATCACAAACCAGCACGCACCAAAATATTCCCAAACTTTTGTAATATCGTTTTCTTGCTCAGTGACACCTCAACATAAACACGTTTGATTGGGTTGGGCTGGGTTTAATGGCATATCAACCATTGGTAGTTATTTAATGCCAAATCATGTTTTTTACGAATATATCAAATATACGAGGATCATTAAATAAGTTTCCAGACTTTTTTCGTATGGGCGCTTTTATTAATAGTACACACATGAAACTCTAGTCCCCTTCGAAGTAATCTCCTCCGGCTGTAATGCACTTGTTGTACCGTTCTAACAACTTCTTGTGTGAGCGTGTCAATTACCTTCGTCACACCCTCTTTCATCTCCTCAATTGTCTCATATCAACAGCCTCTGAGCTTAGTCACAGGGAGCAAGGTCTGGACTATAGGGAGGATGAGGAACTGTCTTGATGCCCATCTTGCTCAAATAGTGTGTGACAAGGATGGAGTTGTGGACTGGTGCATTGTCCGGGTGGAAATACCACTGACCCGATTTGAAGAGTGCTGGCCACTTCCGACGGAATCTCTTCCTGAACTCCCTTAAAACCTCCACATAGTAACCCTAACCCTAACCTTGAATGTCTTATGTCTCTCAAAAATGGATGCTCGATTCATGCAGGATGGTCCAAAAGCAGTCTGAAGCATTTCATACGTTTCTGTGGCATTTTTCCAAGTTTAAAACAGAATTTTATTGTATGTCGTTCTTCTAAAGTGTAAGATTACATTTTTGAAAATCACCAGCTGTGACAATCAGGCTTTAGTAGGATGTATTCCAATTGCTGCTGTAGCTGTTGATTTGAACCTGAAAAAAAAGAAATTGGTCCGTCATCTGATAAGATGTATAGCAATAACATACTGAATTTTTAAGAGTCCACGACAATTTTAAATGCCCATACAAAAAGGTCTGGAAACTTATTGAATGCACCACGTATATGATTTGTAAACTCATTTTGCAGATACAATTTTAAACGAGTCTGAGCTCATCCTTTCGTACACAATTAAATGGTTTCAAGTATTTCTATCTAACACGAATATTTCTATTTGCTATTTATCATTTGTTTGCACACAGATAAATGGTCTCAACTATTGCAATATAACAGTAACAATGTAACATCAGGCATTTGTTTGCATGCAGTGAAGTGGTTACAAGTATTGCTATTTAACACCAATTTTCCCATTCAATACCATTCGATCATTTGCGCACAGTTAAATTGTAAAAAGTATTCTAATGTATCACTAACAATTCAATTAAACATCAGTCATTTATTTACAGGATTAAACAGTTCTATTCCTAACAATTCAATTTAACATGAATCAAACACTCCTATTTGACCCATAGATAAGACCTTATCAGGTGCTACCACTCCGGGTGGGAGTGAATTTGGGAGCAATGGCAATGAAGGGATACTCTGCATTACCAAAACTTTAGCCCTACTGAATCCTCACAATCAGATTTTTTTTAGTGTCATATCCAGGACACTAATGGGGGTGGGGCTTACCCCTCTGTAGAGATGCTGTCGGTATATTCTACAGCCACAGCCGATTGGGCCAGATACACACTTAAGAACTAGAGTGAGTCAAATTTTGCAATATTTTGGTAACTCATTTTGGTAACTTTATTCCTCAATTTATAATACAAGCAGCCTAGACTTCAAAGTAGAGGCTATCATGTTGTACTGTCTGAAGCCATGTTTCTGCCATTTTTTTTTATCCCAAGCTGATAACAATTCTTGTCCTTCAAGGAGAAGAATTTCTTCATTGAAGCTTCAACCTATTCTTGAATGTTAAAACGTCTTGAGTACAGGAAGTGAGCCATGGACCGGAACAAGTAATAATCCGAAAGAGCTAGATGCTAGGTGTGGCTTCAGTTTGATTTCCTCTATTTCCTGGAGTTTATTCCGGGTCGTTCGAGTGGTATGAGATCTTGTATTGTCTTGCAACAGAAGAACTGGTTTTCTGTTAACCAATGCTGGGTATTTTTACCGCACTATATCCGCTCCAGCTGTTCGGAGTTCAGGTTGGCATCGATGATTCGACTCTGTAATGAACTCGTTGTGAATTACTCCTTCATAATTCCACCGGACTCAGAGCATCACTTTGAGTTCCAACCGCACATATTGCAATGCTTTCGAATCAACTTAATACATTCTCACTGCCTCTGCGTAAAAATCCAGACCTTACAAGGCAGCTGGGAGAATTTTTAATCAGAAATAGATTCTTGAATCTCATAATTTTATCATTTATAAAGCTTATGTTACTTTAGCACAAGACCAGAAGTATGACTTGCAAACAATGACAGAATGCAGGGCGGCTTCGTATCACAATGTGTTGGTAAAAATTGGAATGATGGACCGTACCATACAGACGAGTTGTCACTCTGTTGGCTGGGACTGTAGAATACGCCGACTGAACCTTTGCAGAGAGGTACGACCCCCCATCTCCCAAACAAGTGTCTTGGGTATGACACTAAACTGTATTTGATGATGAGACTCCATTCCTGGAGCTTTGAGAGAATGTGAAGTACCCCTTTATTGCCATTACCCTCAGGTCCACTCTGATCAGGAGTGGTTGTAGTTGTTAGGGTACCCTCAATGAATCTAGAACTGTTCAATAATTTGCTTAGGATGATTTTTATTAGTGATTTTAAACTATACAGCAGTGAGCAAATTATTTATATTACATGATAAATACTTGATAAATAAAATCACTAATGTTAAATAGCAATACTTGAAACCATTTAACTATGTGCAAACAGATGATTAATATTAAAGAGAAATATTTGTGTTTGATTAGAATACTTGCGACTGTTTAACTGTGTGCAAACGAATGAGTACTAACAAGAAAATAAAGTTACCAACATACAAATCATATGTGTGTGCGTGTATATGTGTGTTATTTGCATATAGTCAAATGGTTGCAAGTTTATCATCATCATCATCATGCCACGAGCACGGATATTTCTGACCCTCTCTCGCCACCTGTCTCTATCGTCCATCGCCACCGGCAGATCTTCCATGCTACATCCTATATCAGTACAGAGCTGTTATAGATAGGTTCTAGCTGAGTGCCCAACCCTTGCTCGTCCGTGTGAAGGGTTCCACAGGAGTACATTGCTTATGAGTTCGTCCTTACTTCTAAACTGGATTTAGTTGTAAGAAACCCACAAGGGTTGATATGCCGTAAAAAATACAGCCAAGTAACCAACTGACGTATTTATCTAACTCTTTCGAACTACTGTTTGGTAGGGATGTCAGGGCACTCAGTTTTTATTTTTGATAAAATAACCGTGGAACTGACCATGTTTCATTCCATGAAACCAGACGAACTCCATAATTGATTAAACTGGTTTTAAGAACACATGATAAATTTATAAATGTTCCGCCGTTAAGGACATTCTGATGAATAATGCAATGAAAAAAAAAAACATAAGCTTTAAACGCTTTTCACTCACACACATTTAATTATTTCCTCTTCAGGTTTTATGTATTTACCCAACCCCTCCGTCACAGGCAGGATAAGGCACAAGGTCAATTTTAAGTGGAATAAAACTGGTAACAATTACACCACGGGCACCTTTGTGGAGGTGCCCGTGGTGTAATTGTTACCGTCGTAGGAAATGAACACGGCGACACGAGTTCAAATCCTGGACGAGACTGATTGCGTTTCACATAGCACTAATACTCTTGGGAAAGATATGAATCCAATTATTCTCCCTCCAGCTATGGGTAAAATAGTAGGACAGCCTTGGTTAGGCAACTAGTCTAGGAGAAGGAAAACTCTGAATTAAAACCTGTTAAACTCCGCTTAAAAATTGACCTTGTGTCATATCCTGCCCGAGCGGAGGGGTTGGTAAATAGGATAAAACTGGTTTGAATTCAGTTTTCCTTCTGCTAGACAGGTTGCCTAACCAAGACTGAAGAACCTACTCTGTCCTACTATTCATTGGGGTGGGGAGAATGTATGGATTCATTCCTTTTCCAAAAGCTTTGCCATGTAATGAAATACAGTCTCGTCCAAAATTTGAATTCGGATCGCCGAATCCATTTACTACAACAATATCAGTTACGCTAAGCGCGCCTCTATGTGTAGCAGGACAACATCTGTTAGTACATGTATGATATTTAGTAAAAAGGATCCTTTTTGTGGTAAGGTAATTTCTCTATTAAACTTGACGCACAGTTTGACGTTACAGACGTATTTGTCAACTAGTTATTTGTTTTCGAAAACCTGCAATAAGATTTTTACTGCCATTTCAGCTATTCTAGGCCAAAGAAACAACAGAATTTCTTACTAAGGAAACTTCAGAGTACCATTATTTCTGCTGCAGCCATACTTGTACACACAGGGAATATCAGAAAAGAAGTACAATGCTACAAGATATATTATATACAATTATGGGCCTCTAAAAAGAAGGGTTTGTTTATTTTTTTCGTGGTTTGTTGGTTGTCGGTTGCTGAGTTCTATGGGGGATGTTTTGGAGTTTCGTATCTGACTCCTTTTTTCTCTTCTTACCCGATACACTTATTGTCTTCTTTGTGCGAAGATGCAAGAGATTTATCGACTGAAGGAAAGAGACACGGATACCTTTTAACTCAAACTTTTTTTTTTTTTTTAGATTTAACGATTATTCTTAGGTGGAACGTTATCCTATACCAATAAAAATAGTCGCATCTCCCAGACAAGGCGTTGAAACATATTAGAGAGTCATCTTCAGTGAGTTATATGTTCGAATGTTGGTCGTATGTGAACTTGTGTAACACTCATATATATATATATATATATATATATATATATAAATTGAGAGAGAGAGGGGGAAGAGAGAGAGAGAGAGAGAGAGTGTGTGTGTGTGTGTGTGTGTGTGTGTGTGTGTGTGTGTGTGTGTGTGGTTCCCGTGGTGCAATGGTTATCATTGTAAGAAATAGACTCTGCGACACGAATTCCAATTCTAGACGAGACTGATTGCATTTCACATAGCACTAATATCATTGGGAAAGGTATGAATCCAATCATTCTCCCTCCAGCCATGGGTAAATAGTAGAGCAGACTGGGGTCTTTAACTTTAGTTAGGCAACCAATCTAAGGGAGGAAAGCTCTGAATTCTAACCTATAAAACTCTGCTTAAAAATTGACCTTGTGTCATATCCTGTCCGAGGTTAGGGGTTGGTAAATACATATAATCACATATGTGTGTGTATGTGCGTTTACCCAACCCTCCTCCACGGTTAGTTTGAAGGGTTTTTCAGTTTAAAATGATTAATAACATACATTTTGTATATATATATATATATATATATATATATATATATATATATATATATATAAACAGAAAATGAATAACTATGATTTTCTGAATTGGTAAATTAATTTATATTAGTAATTTTGACTCTATTATTGTAATTTGGTGGGGGGGTAGATTTTTTAGTTCATTTTAATAATAAAAATTGATATACTAAAAATAGATTGCCTGAATAACTATTTTTATAAATGTTGGAATTTTTGACATGTATTATAGCAACTGTAAATGTAACCTCTGTTAAATTTGAAGTATGATGAAACAGGATGTAGTTTTACATGCCATGATAATTTGATACTTATTGTTACTTGCAGGTTTGGGCTTGTTTTAATACATAGGAGAAATAAGTTTTTTTTTTGTCTTAGTCTGCTTGTAAATATAAAAAAAAATATTTTAATCAATTTCTTGTTTGATCTGAAGAAGTCCTGTTAATTTTTTAGAGCATTGATTTATATCAATGCTTTCAACAGGATGGAAACAAATTTATTATCTTAATATGACTGATTGTTGGGGGGTTCTTTTAAGAGAAAATTATTTGCTCTGTGGATTTTATTTACATTGAGCTTTTTACCTGGATTAGTTAAATTTAATATTCTATTTTTGAATATTTTATTGGTCTTGATTGGAATTATTCCTTACTCCAGATTTACTAGATTGAATAATATCTTATATATATGACTAAATGTTAGAACTCACAAAATGTTCTTACAACTTAAGTTTCACAAATCTCGATTCTGAGGTAATTTGCCAAAGGAATAGAATTCTTTACCTTTGACTGACTGCTTGAAGATCAATATTCAGGAAACTTCACTTTGAGTTTTATTGTCAGCATTTCTTCATAGATACATATTTGACTGAACATGATAGATATTTTGTCCACTTTTTGTTAATCCTTTCGAATTGCCGTATTGATCTTATGATATTTGGTGGGAATTGGTTGATAAATCTTTGACATGGAAACTGTACTTACACTATACTGAATTGTTATATATAACTGTTTGAATAAACTGAATAGTTTGAAATAGAAATGTTTTTGACAATTAAACTGTGTACTCATGCTAACCTGAATTGTTTTAAACAGAACTGATTATTCAAATAAAAATGGATATGGCGTTTAATAACCTACAAAGGTTGATATGCCATGAAACCCAATCAATCAATCAATTCGATAAATATGCATTCTAGAAACGATGGGGGCCTCAAATGGCCACGATATAGGCAATCAGCATAAATACCTATAGCCTTGTCCAAAGGGATGTTGGTGAACGAAGAGGATACATCAATCGAAACAAGAAACACAGTGTTCAAACAACGAGGAAGTTGACCTATCATCGACGCGATATTCGAAGGAGTCTGGAACACAACAACCAGAATAGCATTGCAATACCGGATCCAGTAATTCAACAAGTTATTTAACCAGTTCCTGTCGCACTGAGCAGCAAATTGAAAGATTTGGCCTCAGTGGAACATTTTGTGAATTTTAGGCGAACCAGACATCCTAGGTCGTTGTGAACCAACAGGTCGGATTCTCTCGGAAATTTCTTTAGAAAGAAAATTAATCTTATATATTTACAATAAACGCTTCTGGATTTTCTCTTCAATTTTCAGAGGGTCTTCACATGACACGTCACCTAATAGATGGAATTTTGAGACGTCGTCCCAAATGGCAGATATCTTACTAATATAGTCAGCATATATATATATATATGTATATATATATATATATATATATGTTTGGTCTGATGATCACATAAGTGAGAAAATAACAGTCATCAAGCACTGTTGACCATGTGTCTACGCTGTCTTAACTTTGATCTATATACTCTATCGCCAATAATGATCACTCTTTATCAATAGATATGCCAAACTACATTATATATATATATATATGTTTAAACTTTAACCATTATACCACGGCCATCTTCGAATATATATATATATATATATATATATATATATATATATTCGAAAGTCCCCGTGGGGTAATGTTTACCATCATAGGAAAGAGACACGGTGATATGAGTTACAATCATACACGAATCTGATTGCATTTCACATAGCACTAATACCTTTGGGAAAGGTATGAATCCTACTACCTTCCAGCTATGGGTAAAATAGCAGGCCAAACTGGGCTCTTTAGCCTTGGTTACGTAACCAGTCTATGAGAAGGAAAAACTCTGAATTCAAACCTGTTAAAATCCGCTTAAAAGTTGACATTATATCACATCCTGCCCGTCCGGAGTGTTTGGTAAAGACATATATATATATATATATATATATATATATATATATATATATACAAAATGACTGAATTTATTTCCAAATATAGACCGGAACTTAAATTATCACTGCCTCTCTTTCTATCTAACTAATCTTTAGTATGTTGAAATTAATTATCTACATCTATGGGAAGGTAAAGAATTTTAACAGGAACAGTGTGTGCTGATATGTATGAATATATTTGCGCGTGATGATAGAGGAGGCTTGAAACTTCTGGTAGTGATAAGTCTGTATCGATACGGAAGCTGTATTGATCAAAACAGAAATGAATTACGAATTAAACGTTGATTTTCTTCAAAACACACCCATTGACTTTCAACATGCTTATTCCTGTGAGTTTTTCAGCTCCTCTTAAACTCCTCTTTAAATATGGTTTCAAGATGTACTTTTTAATTTTTTTAAATGTCTTCGCTATCTTCAAGTCTTAAGGTTGAAATTAGTTTGTATTATAGGAACAAAAAGAAAATTGCGAGCAACTAGGTCTGGCGAGTAAGGAGATTACGCCACTTGCACAATCTTGTGTTTCACTAAAAGCTGTTATTAAAAAAGTATCAAGAATTGGCGCAGCTTCGTTTCGACTTCTAGACATTATCAGTGTATTATACATATTGTATATATATTTCATATATTTTTTGTATATGTTTTCTCGAAATCATCTGTGTGTCATACATTTCATATCCATATTTTTATATATTTTTTCTTGACATCATTGTATTATTAAAAATACCTACGCACTCAACTCAGCCATTCCGTTTTGATACTTTTTGATCACAAGTAGTGATATATACATATATATATATATATATATATATATATATATTGTCATCCACAGACAGACTGTTTCGTTCTATCAGACCTCTTCAGTGTGGCTAGACACGCAGGACGCTCGAAGCCGGGATCGAAACCCGTCCAACTTTACGTTACATTAAGTCTCAGACCTCTCGGTCACCAAGCGGACCACGTTGGCTAATGGAAATTTTAAGGTTTTTATTTAGCAACAGCAGCAGCAGCCGTTTGTTTTACATTCTTTTATACCTTATCGGCTACCAGAGTGCTCAATTCTTACGAAGAGCTTTGCATTACGCAAGGGGCGGCCGACAATTCCTTCGCCAGAGTGCTCAACTCCCATGGGGGAGCGTATATATTGTCATCCACATATTGTCATCCATAATATATATATATATATATATATATATATATATGTGTGTGTGTGTGTGTGTGTATTTGGGCAGCATTTTTTCGTTGATGCATATTTGATTAAACATTATAGACATCATTTGTCTACACATTTTTGTATTTATCCTTTCGAGTCACTTCATCGATTTTATAGTATCCAGTGGGAATTGGTTAATAAACCTCCCATAATTAATTGATTCCCTCGTACTTTCGGTCCGATCTTGGACCATCATCAGGAGTATGTATATTGCAAAGGCGATGTGATCTTTGCATGTACATAGCTGAGCATTTATTATTTATACTGGTGTGTTGTTCATCTTTAAATTTGGTTCTATAAGTAGCAGCAGTAACTAAAGAGGTTTAAGTACATTAGTACTGGATTCAAAATTAATTCTATTTAGTTTCGGTTGTTTCTTTCTGATATGGAATGCTTCAAGAATCTGTAATTTTTGCTTGCTATTTTGTTGTTCTAATATTGTTGTGCTTTCGGTAAGAATTTTCCAAAACTCAGTTTTTGGGCTGGATATTTAGATGTTGTGCTATTTAACTGGTATCAGAGAGATGCATAGTGAGTCGTTTCGATTGGCTAGTTGAGGTTAAACTAACGTATATATTGTTATTTTCAGAGATGCAATCTCCTAAAGTACATTTAAATTGATATATAACGTTTGTTTTTGGCAAAATTCAAATCGAGGGAGAGGAATTATTATTAATAACTAAGTTGGAGGTTTTAGATTCATTATTGTATATGTTGCCCTGTCGGCTAAACAGTCAGATGGTGAGGTCTCAGTAATGCTGGGGCTTTGGGGAATGTGGAGTACCCCTTCATTGCCATCGCTCCCAAGTCCACTTTGACCCGGAGTGGTAGCACCTGATAAGGGTCCTATCTATGGGTTAAATAGAACTAAACCGTAGTTTGAGTTTACTGTTTTTTGCATTTAAACTGTGTATTTATGCTAAAGTGAATTGTTTAAAATAGGACTGTTTTGACATTTAAACTGCATACCTATGCTAAATTGAATTGCTCGAAATAGAACTGTTTTGCCATCTAAACTGTGTACTTATGCTAAAATGAATTATCTGAAATAAAACTGTTTTGACATCAACTCTGTGTATTGCCCAGTCGGCTGGGGCTGTAGAATACACCGACTGCACCTTTGCAGATGGGTGACCCCCCCTCCACGAGTGTCCTGGATACGACACTAAATAATCTGATTGTGAGGTTTCAGTGATGCTAGAGCTTTGGGGAAAGCGGATCACCTCTTCACTGCCATTGCTCCCTGGTCCACTCTGGCCCGGAATGGTTGCACCTGATAGGGCCCTATCTATGGGTTGACTAGAACTAACTGCATACTTATGCTAAACAGGATTGCTTGAATTAGAACTGTTTGACTAAACTGAATAGCTTGAAATGTTTTTGACAAATAAACTGTTCTTACATTTAAACTGCGTGCTTATGCTAAACTGAATTGTTTGAAATGGAACTGCATTTTGATATTGAAACTCTATTTACACGAAACTGAATTGTTTTGACATTTAACTGTGTATAAACAAAATCTATACTTATACTAAACTAAATTAGAACTGTTTGACTTAACTGAATAGCTTGAAATAGAAATATTTTTGACAAATTGTGTACTCATGCTAAACTGAATTTGTTTGAAATCTGACTATTTGCATAAAAATGGATTTGGCGTTAAATAACCTACAAAGGTTGATATGCCATAAAACCCGGGGAACCAAACCAAACTTATAGTGTATGATACGTTTTTTTTTATCAGGATCAGTGTGAGGTGTATTTCTTTTAATCAATAAAAATGTTTTCATCAAATTTATGATCGTAGTGCATTTGGTTACACTAACAAAGTTTGATGAATGTTTATTTATTGGTTGGAGTGTTATATATATATATATATATATATATATATATATATATATATATATATATATGTGTGTGTGTGTGTGTGTGTGTGTGTGTGTGTGTGTGTATATATATATACATATACAGAGATAGACATACAGATAGATTGAGAGAGAGAAAGAGACAGGGGATTTATTTATTTGTCATTGAAATAACAGAAGAATACTATTTCAATTCTCACCTTAGCATTTGCGTTTTCTAATCAAATAACTACGCCATTTTATTGATCAAATTTAACAGTTTTGTTTTATTTCTGTTATATCATAGGAATAATAGAGAGGAATTATTTGCAAAAAATGGCGTTGAGAACTTTTTTCATATATATATATATATATATATATATATATATATATATATATATATATATATATGCAAACAGGTTAGTGGAATATTAATTTAAAAACGAATGGAGACATAATTGTTATAAGTAATAAAATTAAATTGATTAAAATAAATCCTGAGGCGTCTTTCGACTGACGATTTTCAAAGGAAAAACTAGAGATGTATGATCTCAAAAAAAAAAAAAAAAGGAGAACGAGGAGGGAATAAAAAATAAAAATTACACGGAGTCACAATGACAATTCCTTAAGTAAGTCCGATTTGTAAACTAGCGATTTTCTGGCTACTTGAGGACAGACGCTGCATGGTGACTATAACAGCTTCAAAGATATCAACATCTTTTTTATTTTTGTCCGGGCATCATCTTATACCTAAATGAAAACGTTCTACTGACACCAAATATTTGCGTTAGTAGGGCACCTCTAGCCTTTAAATGAAATTATAGGTATTTGTACGGATATGTTTGATCGTAGTTCCCATAAAATCGCTGGAGGTTTTTATGACTTCTCGGAATTTTTCTTTTCTTTTTTTTTTCTCTTCCTTCTCCTCCTCCTCCTCCTCCTCCTCCTCTCTTTCAGGTTACATCCATTATTGTTTTAATCGTTCAATTTATTAATTACCGACGATTATTTTTCCTTTGAAAAGTGTCGGTAAAGAGGCGCCTCATGATTTATTTTAGTAGATTTAATGTCGTCACTTATTAAAATCATTTCTGTGTTCATTTTTAAATTGTGTGTGTGTGTGTGTGTGTGTGTGTGTGTGTGTGTGTGTGTGTGCTGGCAGTGGAGTAATAGATTAGTCTAAACCGTTCGGTTTGTTTTTGTCGGTAGATAGCATATAAGTAACGTTTAGTTTTAACTGGTTTCATTTAAAATGATGATTGCATTGAAATAACACCAAAACTAGCGTATTTTTCTCTTAATTCTGGAAGTGGATTGGTAAATTGCAAAATAAAAACTTATTTTCGTCCTTGCGTTTTTATTCAAAAGATTTTATTGGTTTTTAAAGTTGAATATTGTTATATTTGTGCATGCTACATGCTTGTTACTTTTTTTTTTATTTTTTTATTTACAAACTTTTCTTTCTGCTGTGTGATTTATGACAGGTTTTTTTTATAGAACCGTAACTTTTAAATTGTTTCAATTGCAGATTTTGTGGAGCTTATTTGATTCAAAGAAACGTTGGCATATAAAGTTGAGAAAATCTTGGCTAAGTT
Organism: Sepioteuthis lessoniana; assembly: GCA_963585895.1. Lineage (NCBI taxonomy): Eukaryota > Metazoa > Mollusca > Cephalopoda > Myopsida > Loliginidae > Sepioteuthis > Sepioteuthis lessoniana. The sequence goes on from OY757919.1 coordinate 55,513,367, forward strand.
TGTTTTGTTGTTTTATTCGATATTGTACTGAATAAAATAACTTTTTTCTTGTTGTTTTCTTCATTTTATGGGGGTTAGATGTAAGAACCGATGACAATCCATTATTTTCGAAACTATTTCATATTCATCTTCCGAGTCGCTAAAGATGGTTTCATTGTAAAAATTAACATATGTACTTATTTCTCTTTTTGTTTTCTTTGATTTTCACTCTGTGTTGTCCACCGGGACGGCAAAGTTCACTATTCGGCAAATTCTCTCTCTTTTTCTTTTTTTACTTTTTTTTTTTTTTTTTAACTATCATCAGGTCTGGTCTTATGGCCGGGATGAGGTAATCTGTTTGTATATCAAATTCCCATAAGAGTTTGTACGTCTTATTCACTAGGATGAATTCTAGTTTATGTATATTTCATTTGGCCGTATGGCCAAATTTTAATTTATTACACAGTTCTCAGAGGATTAATTTGCCCTCACAGTCGTGTCTAGTCTTATACTCTTTTTGCACTAATTAGATGCATTCACTTATTATGTGATTAATCGTTTCTTCTTTATCACCACATAACCTACATTTGCAATTTTGTTGCGTTTTATCTATTTTTGCTTTAACGTAGTTGGTTCTTACGGCATTGTTTTGTATAGATATTAGAAGAGATTCAGTTTCTATTAAGGTTTTCCTTTATTACCCATGTCCAGGTCTTCTCGTGTGAGATTTCTCTTGTTTGTCGTTTGAAATGTTCATACAGTTGATTTTCTTCCCATTTCTGTTTCCAAGTCATTGTAGTGCTAGATATTGACTTGAAGACCTCTTTGACATCTGTCGATGCAGCAGCGAAAATCGGACCCTGGTTGAACGAAAATAATAGGAAATGCACTAAAGTAAACAGACGTTATATATATATATATATATATATATATATATATATATATATATATATATATATTTCATCTAAATGATTCAAAGTCAATACTCGATATTTTTATCAGTAGTTTTTGATGAAACACAGGATTGTGCAAGAACAACACTCTAAATACTACTACTACTACAACAACCCCGCTATTACTACTACTACTGCTTATAATAATAATAATAATAATAATAATAATAATAAAGTACCTGGACATTGCTTGAGAACCGAAAAAACCATGGCACATGAAAGTAGCGGTGATACTTATTATAATTTTTGCGCTCGGTCACCAAAGGCTTGGCAAAAGGACTGGAGAACTCGGAAATAAGAGGACGAGTGGAGACCATCAAAACTGCAGCATTATTGAGATCATTCAGAATACTGAGAAGAGTCCTGGTGACTTGAGAATTGGTGTCACTCAAACTCCAATGAGAAACCATCGGCTAACGCTGGTGGGCGAAAACCTCTCAGAAGATTAAAATATAGATCTTGTCTATTATATTTTGTCGTTCGAACGAACTACCGAATAAAAAAAGAAAGCGAAAAGATAAACAAATTCTGGGGCTTTGCCAAAGACCCCCACTAAAAAAAGTGAGGGTGACGGTGATACCAGTTGTTGTTGATGTACTTGGAACGGTTCCCAAAAACCTAAAAAAAGACTATAGGGATTAGAAATCAGAGGAAAAATCGGGGCTATCTAGAATTCAGCAGAGTTGAGATCGGTTAGAATATTTAGAAGGGTTATGGAGACCTGGGGAGACTTGCTGTCACTCAGACTCCAGCGAAAAAGCCCAAGTACAGACTAAAGTAAAAAAATACACAAAATCTAAAATAATAATGAAGAAGAAGAAGAAGAAAGAAAGAAAGAAAGAAAGAAAGAAAGAAAGAAAGAAAATGTACAAAATGATGTAGAAGAAGAAGATCGTTTTTTGATGCTTGTAGATCGGAATTAATCCATCCATTTTCTACACTTTCACATTCTAGAGATGAAACGTTGAAAAAAGTTCTTGCTCTTAGAGAACAGAAGCATAAATTTCGGGAAGCAGTATTATTTTTTTACGGTTGTAATAGTTTTTGTTTTGTTTTGTTCTTCGTTTTTTTTTTTGTTTTTTTTTTCGGTGGGGGGTGCGGAGTAGGGGGGGAGCTCTCTATAGTCAGTCATTGTTTCCAGTTACCTTATCCGACCTTTAGATAATAACTTTCAGTGAGCTCAGAATAATAAAATAAACTCCAAACCGAGCGCTAAGACCGTTGAAAACTTGTTTTCATAAAACCGATTTTAAGAATGTCATGAACTTTTCCTTGCACAAAATGCAATTATTGATCGTCCGTGGCTGAATGAATAGAAATCAACTTTTTAGATTTTATTTTCAGTTTCTGATAGTATTACGTTGTTCGAATTAATTATCTCGTCTTTCATTCTTTTCTTGTTATAATGTACACGTGGGTTTTATTCTAGTTTCTGTTTGATTTTGAAAAGTTAAAGTAGACATCGATGGAAGGTTAGAGTGCACAGAGACTAAAAGATCATTTTAAAAAATCAGTTTGAAAAAGAAATAAAATGAAAATTGCACCTCGTCTAAAAATTCAGACAAAACATTTTTGAATGCTGCTGATTGCTTTTTTATTTCCTTTCTGCATATGTAACACATGATATCACAGGTAGGATTTATTAAACAAACACCTCGAATCTTTTGAAACCTGTCTACAAGGGTTAGAATTCGATGACTGTATCTCTTGCAGAGTGGTAAACCCCTCCATCAAAAAGCGGTCTGTCATGTGGATGAAACTACACTGCATCTGGTGGTGAGGCTCCTGTTCTGGAGTTCTGATAAAATAGACAAAATACGATTTTCAGCTTTAAAAATATCATCAAAGCCAACCCCTAAATCACATTCCTCGTTTATTTTTTAACAAAATTCTAATGAGTATTTTCTATCATCTTGTCCTTTGACCACTTTTTAGTTGTTTTCGCTGCATGGGAATTTACATTATTCTGTAGGAAAATAAAATCCTTGCACTTCCTTTTTGGATGCAGAAAAGCAATTTTCTAACAAGATAATCTGGTACTCAGAAATATTTTATAGATTGATCATATCATATATGATCACTGAAGTATCCCGTCGCTGGCGCGTAGAATACACTGACTCTATCTCCTGTTGAGAGGTAAGACACCCCACTAAAAAAAGAGTTCCTGTGTATGCCACAAGGTGTATCTCCTAGCGAGGCTCCAGTTTTGAAGATCTATCAAGGACCCCTTCATTGCCATTACTCCCAGGTCCACTATGACTCGGAGTGGTTGCACCTGTTAGGGTCCCATCTTTAGGTTAAAAAGATTTATTAAAAATAATTCATATTTGATAATGATACTTGATACCAAATTCCTATAAGTTATGCGTATTAAGGATAGTTGTTTGAAGTTATAATTGTTTACTAAGGATTATTATTAGTTACCAGAAGCCTTTTAACAGTGCAAAAAATGACTATTATCAAATGGAAATAATAATTTGTAACCATATTATCGTTTATAAATCATTTGTATAAAAAGGGAATACTTTATACCATGCAACAGTATGCAAGTTATTTGTATTGGATAGGAATACTTGATAAGATAAAAATGTGAGTAAATTATTTGTATTAGATAGGAATACTTGATATCCTAAAAACGTATGCAAATAATTTGTATTAGATAGAAATACTTGATAAGATAAAAATGTGTACAAATAATTTGTATTTGATAGAAATACTTGATAAGGTAAAAATATGTGTCAATTATTTGTTTTTGATAGGAATACTTGATAAAATATAATTGTTTGAAAATTATTTGTATTTGATAGGAATACTTGATAAGATAAAAATGTGTTAATTAATTTGTACTAGCTAGCTAATACTTGATATCCTAAAAACGTATGCAAATTATTTGTATTAGATAGAAATACTTGATAAGATATATTTGTTTGAAAATTATTTGCATTTGATTGGAATACTTGATAAAATAAAAATGTCTGCAAGGAACTCGGAAGAAAGAACAACAATGAAAATGTAAATATCAAATATTGTAAATGTACATTGAACGCGATTCCCTAATTTCAAGGCAAAGAATAACAAAAGAGAGGTTGACATGCCGTTAAAATTAATCAATTAATCAATCACTTAATCAATCCATTCATATTCACTACGGCAGGTACTTATATGTTTATGATGAGTTTTCTTTTTTGACTGATGGCATTTGGAGTTATTCAAATTACTAAAAAGAGAAGTTGGCAACTTCCGTATTTGATTCTTTTTAAGTGCAGTTTTCATGATTGTATTAGGCGCCAGAGGCAATAAAGAACGGAAGCCAAATATTATTAATCTTTTTTTTACGAAAAAAAATCATTTATGAAAACATAAAACAAGTTTGAACTTTATTATATTGTTAAACTTCATTGGATTGAGTAAGTAGGCACTATAGAGAGAGAAAGAGAGAAGAAGAGTTTAAAAAAGAGGAGTTAACTTGAAGAAGAATGTTTGGTTTAAGTGAAAGAGTAAAATAAAGAGAGAGAGAGAGGGGAGAGAGAGAGAGAGAGAGAGAGAGAGAGGAAATTTACTAAGCTTTTTGCTTAGATGTGGCACAAGGCCATATGAAAGGGGCACCCAATGAGACTCGAACTCTGAGAGAGAGAGAGAGAGAGAGTGTGTGTGTGTGTGTGTGTGGAGAGATAGAGAAGAGATATATAGAGAGAATTGAACTTGATGGATATTTGGTTGGAGGGGCAAGAGTTAAGCAGGGAGAAAGAGAGGGAGTAAGGACCGAACTTGATGCATTTCTGGTTGGAGTGAGTGAGTGAGTGAGTGAGTGAGTGAGATAAATAGATAGAGAGAGAGAGAATTGATATTGATGATGAGCGTTTCGTTGGAATGAGTAAGAGAAAGAAAGGCTTGGTTTCTTGGTTTAATGGCGTATCAATCTACGTTGGTTATCTAATGCCAAAAAAAGAGATTGGGTTGAACATGATGAAAGTTTGGTTGGAATAAGTGATATATATATATATATATATATATATATATATATAGAGAGAGAGAGAGAGAGAGAGAGAGAATGTGTGTGTGTGTGTGTGTGTGTGTGTGTGAGAGAGAGAGAGAGAGAGAGAGAGAGGAGAAAGTGAAGATTGAACTTGATAAATATTTCGTTTGTGAGACGGAGTCGGGGAGTCAAAGATAAAAAGAGGGATAATTAGGACAGAGAGGTGATAGAAAAGATAACTGTGTTTGGTTGAAATGAATTTTATAGAGATATTAGAGAGAGGGGACGAGAGAGAGAGAGAGAGAGAGAGAGAGAGAGAGAGAGAGAGAGTGGGCAGAGATAGAGAGTTAGAGAGATTAGGGATACAAAAAAAGAAATAGAGGTAATTGTACTAAAACGTTTGGATGGAATGTGGGAGTCAGAGAATGAGTGAGGGAATGAGTGTGAGAAAAAGATAGAAATGATTAAAAATAAACAAACGAACAAGCAAACAAAGACCTTTACTGTCCCGAGCCACCAAACGATTTTACATCGAAATACACAATATTTTTTTTTGTGTTATCAGCTATAATAAATCGAAAATTGAGTTTCCATAGTTTAACCGAACCTTCTCTTGTGAGATTTTTCGGTTGTAAAAGTGAAACAGTCTAATTACGATTTAGCTTGTTTTGTTTTGTTTTGGTTTGGTTTGATTTTTGTTGTTGTTCGTTTGTTTTTATGTTATATTTTTGTCTTTTTTTGTTTGGTTTTATGGATGCTTTAAAATATATAATAGATAGAAAGAGTAAAACAATTTCAAATATACACGAGATTTACAAAATAATTCTTTCCTAGATATACAAATACCTGGCTTGATCTTCGGAAGTCGTACAGACTAAAACGCCTTCTAGAAATTGTAGGTTAACGGAAAAACCACCATTTTCCCTCCAGATCTTAACCCAATTGAAAATCTTGAGCCTATTCTCAAGAGGAAGATGCATTGATAATGAATGTCAGTTTGCGACCAAAAATACGTCAAACAATTGTGACAAGTTCAAATGTTCTTACAGCTGAAGAAGTTTAGATAATAACTTGGGTGAGTCAAAAGTTTTGCAATACTTTGGTATGTGCTACTCGCGATTACTTCGACCATGTGAACATGTAAAAGAATTACCTGCAATAGTCAGCCACGCAGGATCATAAAAAAAAAGTGTTGGAATGGTGCCAAGTCAGTAGTCTGATGTGTCCAGATAAAACGGATTTTTGTTTGGCCGAAGGACAAACTTGTACCCCTCGTTCATCTTTTTATTCTTTCCCCAACAAACATTTGAAACATCTTACTCTGAGATATGCATTTAGCTTTCACAATACAATTATGAATTTACCCAACACATCCGCTGCGAGCAGGATGTGACACCTTCTTTGTTTCCTCAGTTGTTTCGAGAACGTTTCGAAGACCTCGATAATGCCACAAAAGAATGTACCAATGTTCAGCGATGATCTTCTTGGAAGAGACTTAGAACTTTTCCAATGACCCTCGTATTTACCATAGCCGGAGAGAAGGGGAACAGATGGATTCATGCCTTTCCCATGGGCATTAGCGGGAAATGGACCGTTACACTAAGTTTGTTTCCGTTTTTATGTACTGTTCTAAAGATTAGCTCTCCATTTTCAATGGTGCCTGATGCTTTAATGATATAAAAAGATAAGAAATATACCAGTTTCACTTTCTGTTGCATGAGGTGGGAGGCGGCTTGGCGTTGTGACTAACATGCTTGACTACGACATCGTAGTACGTGAGTTCGAACTCAAGTCGTGCTATTACGGTCACTTTCGTACTAATACCCTTTTGAAAAGTATGAAGCCCCTTATTTCTGCAGCAATAGGTTAAATTGTACCACAACAGTTCTCTCACCAGAACGTCTTTAGGATTAGATAAACCGCGAAGGTTGATATGCCATTAAGCTAAGTAATCACTTGAAACTCAACAACGTATTTACTCATAGCTGGAGAGAGAAGAGATGGATTCATCCTTTTCCCAAAAGTATGAACGCTTAGGGAAACGTAAACTGCCTTGTCCAGGATTTGAACTCGGGTCCTCAATTCCATTTTTTCCGATAATAACTGTTACAACAAAAGCGCTAGCCTCTTAACAAGTAACAGAAACTTAACAATCCTCGAAGACTTTTTATGATTCACTTTTTGGTATGCAACATTTCGATGCCCATTCATTAGGAAGTAACAATACTAACCGTAAACTCAAATCCGAAACTTAATAATTCATATTACTTATTAAAATAATAATGAATTGTTAAACTTGATACTTATTTTAATTAGTACATTTTAATAATAAATGCAGTTAATCTAGAAAAAACAAACGCTGATTTACTAATTAAACGGCCGACTCTTTCTTGATATACAGATTTTCCCTAGGTTTCTGTATTTTTAAACACCCATCATTGATTTAACACCACTAATATCATCGCTTCCAGTCCTGATGATGGGTCATTCGAACCGAAACGCTAGAGTGTTGAGTTTGCTTCTCAATAGATCTCTCCTTCAACTAGGATTACCTTGTTATCAATTTTTCTTTGTAAAGTTGAAACTGCAAGTGGAATTTCGTCGTAGAGTACGTCGGCAAAAATATCAAATGGATACATAAATCTTTTTTTTATCTCCAAAATTCTTTTGAAAGTCATCAAGCATTAGTTCATATGAGGCTAGTAAGATATCTGACAGAGTGGCGTGACCTCAGAATTTGGCTGTTGTGGAGGTTTATAAAAATAAAAATAAAAATAAAATAAAATCAATTCAAAAGATAGCAGTTCCCAGAAACCTATGACAAAACTCGAAATCCACGCATGCTTGAAAAACAGTCTTACTGGCTCGTGAGAGAAATTCTTTCTCATTTCAACAGCGACTACTTGGACTGGAAAGACCTACTTCTCTCCTGCTGCTGGTGAGAAAAACCATGCGTCCGCTTAGAGGCACGCTGGCTCACTCTTCCACTAGTAGCAACCGTCTTTGCTATCATACCTCATAAAAAAACACCAACTGAACTTTTCCCCTACTACTAAAAACACCAGTAAATCTTCAAACTCACTTGAGCTATACCTTTGATACAAGACGAGGCACGCTGGCTCACTCTTCCACCAGTAGCAGCCCTCTCTGCTATCATACCTCATAAAAAACACCAACTGAACTTATCATCTACTACTAAAAACACCAGTAAATCTTCAAACTCACTTGATCTTCACTTTTGATAGTAGACGAACCTTTCTTTCCCTCGGCTGTTTGCAGGCTGCGCACGTGTCCGCCCAAGTCTTGTACTTGGCATAAGTCCATGTGTCCTCTAGCAGCAGTCTATATTAAAAACACCCACTGGACATGACCACACCGAATTTGGACTTGTCAACCACCGAAAACGACTAGTGCATTTCAACACCTTATTTGGTACACGCAGATGTTCTCTAATAGTCCAGGAAGACATTTACTTGCTACAGAGTAGCTGTTTGAAATCTAAAGATAAAGTTGAAATTTAAAAGGTATCTCCTATCTTTGTCGCTTTTCTTCCCTCCTCCAGTAATTCTTTTGAAGCCTTCACAGACAAAGAAGTAGCCAACAAATTAAATGGGGGAAAAGAAGAAAGAAAACAATGGAGTTAGATATCTAAACCCAAATATCCACCAACTACGAAACTGGAAACCAAATAATAACCGACCAAATTTCTGAATCCCCATACGATCACCGTAAAACATCCACTTTAATAATTTTCAAATAGATCTGTTTAATCCATCGATGGGACCCTTAACAGGTCCTGTACTTCCTGTCAGAATAAATCTGAGAACAGTGGCTATAAAGGAATGACTCCGCACTCCCCAGAGCTCTAGAACAGAAACCTCGACCGGATGTAATTTCGTGTAATGCTTATAATACACGTTATCAGGTTTTAAACTTACAGTAACCGACAATACTTGACCAAATTTTTATCTATCAAATGGTCACATTTTTTGTCCACATTTTCCCCTTCATTCATGATGATCAGGTGTCCCGTTTCTAGCATAGTCTATATAATAAACACTGGAGTGACAATTGCCAAATTAATTATGAAAATAGTATTTATCATCATCATCATCATCATCTTGCGCTGGTAGCACGGATATCCCTGACCCTCTCTCGCCACTCCTCCCTATCGTTCATCGCACTAGGTAGGTCTTCAGGACAACATCCTGTATCCTCACATAGCTGCTGAATGTATGTTCGTGCTGGTCGTCCTGCTTTTGCGCGGCCGTGTGTGGGGATCCATAAGAGTACATCTCTTATGAGTTCGTCCCTACTTCTCCAGCAGTGTCCTGCATGTCTGGTTCTTCTAACTTGAATAGTTTTCGTGATAGGGGGCAGGTGGCCGTACAGTTGGTGTCTTGTGGGGTGTTGCCGCCAGGACTTGTTCAGGATTGCACGCAGCATTCTTGTGTAATTGCCATCTAGCTTCTTCTCCAGCGGTTTTGTTAGCGTCCGTGTAGTGCAGCCATATAACAGTATCGATGTGACCGCTGCCTGGAAGAAACTGCGTTATAGTATTTATAATCAAATAGTATTTATTATCAAATAGTACTTATTATCTGTAATGAAATGCTGTAGTTACAAGTTTCATTGTTGTAGAGTCTAGTAATAAATTAAACAACCGAAGTAAGCTGGCGTTTATTCATCGCACCAAGAAAACGATATATTTTTACAGTAATTGAGGAAAGTGATGATTACTTATTTATTCATATATTTATTTACTTATTCTTGTATTTTATTCTCTGTTCGTCAATCAAATTATATTCAGGTCACACATATTTTAATTATCTACAAGTTTATGTTTGTTATTTGTTTATTTATGATCGTATTAGAAATTGCTTTGTTCTGAAGTGTAATCTGAATAAACTTACCTACATCGTATATAAGTTATTTGTAGATTTGGCAAGGAAACACAGCTTTTTATTTATTCATTTATTTATTTATTCATCGATTTATTCATATCGATCATTAATTTTTAATTATTTATCTATCTATTAATGTAATCTAATTTATTTTTTACGATTATGTATAAAAAATAATCAGGATATATACATCGCTATCAGCATTTTTTTTTTTTTGTATTGCTTTCAAATTTGCCGAGAAGTAATTTTACAAAGAGTTCCTGTTCACGTCTTTATAGTACATCAGAATATTAAACTAAGTAATGCTAAAACTTGCTAAGGTAAATAAACTAGCGGAGACTTTATATATGTATGTATTCATCAAGCTATTTCTCTTATTTATTGTTAACGTAAATTTTTAAGTTACTTTAATTCATTTGTTGGAGTGGCATCTCAAATTCTAACTTATATCTTTACCGTTTATTTCTATTGCTTATTCATAATTGTGAATTATTCTATCATCCATTTAAACAGTTGAAATAATTCAACATGGTTGATAATAATGATTATTATTATTATCTAGATAGGCATATTCCAGGGAAATGCACTATCACCATTAATGTTTGTAATAGCGATGATTCCACTCAATCACATTCTCAAGAAATACACAGCCGGATACAAACTCAGTAAATCGCAAGAAAAGATCAACCACTTAATGTACATGGACGACATCAAACTGTTTGCTAAAAACGAAAAAGAATTGGAAACCCTAATACAGACAATGAGAATATACAGTGAAGACATTGGAATGGAATTTGGCATAGAAAATGCGCCATGCTAGTAATGAAAAGCGAGAAACCACACATGACGGAAGGAATCGAATTACCAAATCAAGAAAAAATCAGAACGCTTGGAGAAAAGGAAACCTATAAATACTTGGGAATATTGAAAGCTGACACCCAAAAAATAAGTGGAAACGAAAGAAAAAAATTTAAAAAAGAGTATCTCAGAAGAACCAGAAAGCTACCTGAGACAAAACTAAATAGCAGCAACCTTATTAAAGGAATAAATACCTAGGCTGTCCCCTCGTAATATACTCGGGATCATTCTTGAAGAGGATCAGAGAAGACCTCAAACAAATGAACCAGAGAATAAGGAAACTAATGACCATGCATAAGGCCTTTTATCCCAGAGATGACGTTGACAGACTATATATGTCAAGAAAAGATGGAGGAAGTGGACTTGCCAGCATTGAAGACAACGTTGACGCATCGATACAACGACTCGAAGTTAGCATAGAAAAACGCAGGGAAAACTGATCACAGCCACGTGAAGCAATACTAACGAAACGAGGACCAGCAAAACAGAAATAACCAGAAAAAAAATTGGGAAGAAAACAACTCCATGGACGTTTTAAGCGACTAACAAGCGACATCTTACACGAGAAAACGTGGACTTGGCCAAGAAAGGGAAAACTTAAGACAGAAACTGAATCTCCTCTAATAGCAGCACAAAACAACGCCATAATGACCAACTATATCAAAGCAAGAATAGATAAGACGCAACAAAACAGCAAATGTAGGTTATGTGGTGATTGGGACGAAACTATCAATCACATAATAAGCGAATGCAGCAAATTAACACATAAAGAGTAAAAGACTAGACACAAATCGGTGGGTAAGGTGATCCACAGGGAACTGTGCAAGAGGTTTAAATTTGACCATACAATCAAATTGCATATGCACAATCAAGAATCTTTCCAAGAGATTGAGACTCACAAACTCCTCTGGGATTTTGAGATAAAAACTGATTACCGACTCTCGGCTAGACAACCGGACCTTATAATAATCAACAAAACAAAACAAAAAAATAAAAGAATTTGCCGAATTGTTGACTTTACTATCCCAGCTGACCCCAGAGTAAAATTGAAAGAAAGCGAAAAGAAGGATAAGTACCTGGACCTTGCTAGGGAATCGAAAAAAACTGTGGCACATGAAAGTGATGGTTATACTAATTGTAATTGGTGCTCTTGGTATAGTCACTAAAGGATTGGTACAAATACAGTAAAACTTGGAAATAAGAGGACGAGTGGAGACTATCCAAGCTTTAGCATTATTGAGATTGGCCAGAATACTGAGAAGAGTCCTGGAGACTTGAGGAGATTTGTTGTCACTCAAACTCCAGCGAAAGACTATCAACTAATGCTATTGTGAAAAACTCTCAGGGAGTAAAAATGATAATCAAAGAAAACGAAAAGAGAGATAAGTATTTGGACTTTGCCAGAGAACTAAAAAAGCTATGGAACATGAAGGCGATGGTGATACCAATAGTAATTGGTGCGTTTGGAACGGTCCCCCGATGCTTGCTAAGGGGACTAGAAGAATTGGAGATCGAAGGACGAGCAGAGACCATCTAAACTACAGCATTCCTAAGATCGGCCAGAATACTGAGAAGAGTCTTGGAGACTTGAGGAGACTTCCTATCCCTCAAACTCCAGTGAAAGAACATCAGTCTACGCTCGTGTGAAAAACTTGCAAATAATAATAATAATAATAATAGTGGTGGCGGTGGTGGATTTGGGAATCAGAGCAAGAATCATGATCATTCAGCATTGTTAAGATCGACTAGACTACATAGAAAAGTCTTAGAGACATAAGGAGACTTGGTGTCACTCAGCCTCCAGCTAACACTAATGTGAAAAACTCGCAATTAATAAAATAATAATAATAATAATAGATCTTATATATCTGACTGCAATCTATTTGCTGCGACGGTTAATATTAAGTAATATTTGTATGTGTGTGTGTGTGTGTGTTGCTTTGTACTTAGTCTAATTAACTCATAGGTGGACCTGAATGACCTGAATGGACCTGGGAGTAATGGGGACTAAGCGGTAACTCCGTACTTTCCAGAACTCCCAATACTCTCGACCTGGAGCTTCACTACCGGATACATTTCAGTGTCATAATCATAGTCTAAGTGGAAAAGCATGTTGAACAAACTCGTCGTGTCAGGACCCTTGATCCATGGACAGGTATTGTAGCATCCAGTAACCACGCCCCAGCCGGTGTAACTGCCCTGTTATACCTTTGAGGAAGGTGTTTGAGCCAGAGGGTTGGAGAAGGACACTGTGATGTCAAACCTATGACCTGTGGACCTCACTGTCTTCGTTCCAGCTTAATAGATCATGACAGACTGTTCAGGAATCAACAATTCACTACCTGAGTTGCCCACCATTTGCAGTTACCGTTACAAGAACAAAAAGGACAAATTTGACAACTCCAGTTTTTGCGAGATTATTCGGCTCTCCCTAGCAGGAAATATTCTGCAGAACAAACTGGTATTCCAAAGATCCAGTGCAGCTTTAGAGCCAACCGGAGCTGAACAGATATGGTGTGTGTCAACCGGAAGTGCCAGGATCAAAAACAAGAGGCTGAATGTAACGTTCATTGATCTGACGAAAGCATTTGATAAAGTGAGTAGAGGAGGAATATGACAGATAATGGAACGACTCGGCTGTCTTCCAAAGTTTCTGAACATTATCATCTAGCTGTACCAAGACCTGCATGACCAAGTCAGATGCAACAGTGAACTTTCAGAGCCCTTCCCGATCATCAACGGCGTGAATTAGGTTTGCGTCCAGGTACCAACTCTTTTCACTATCTTTTTCAGCATGATACTCAAACAGGCCTCGAAAGATCTTGATGATACTGTGTGAATTAGATGCCGCCTTGATGACAGCCTGTTTAATCTCCGACGATTACAGGTCCTCGCGAAGAACCTGCTTTGAGATCGGAGATCTCTGTTTTGCCAACTATACTGCTTTTGCTGCCTGCACAGAAAGTGCTTTGCAGCACATCACTTCTTGCTTTACAGAGGCTGCCCAGCTCTTAAAGAAAACAGTGGTTCATCGTTAGCCTGCACCTCAGGAATACTAACCCCTTCTCTATATCATCATTGGCGTGACTCAGTTGAAGCCAGTCCATCGCTTTACCTACCTTGGATGCACCATTACGTCAAATGCCAAGATCGACAAGGAAGTCGACAACAGGTCGGCTCAGGTGGGCAGTGCATTTGGCTGACTATAAATGCATGTGGTACAACAAACATCTGAAGAAGGAGACAAAGATCTGCGTGTATAGAGCCATCGTCCTACTCACTCTACTATATGGCTCAGAGTCATGGGTCACTTATCAGCATCACCTTTGAAGTCCTAGCTATATTAAGCTGGAATCATTTCCAGGATCATACTAAGTGGTGAGCTCTCCGCTAGCAACCGCAGCCAAGAGGCACCAAAAATGATTCAAAGTCTGCTAGAGAAAATCCTTTGGTGCCTGTCACATCGACCATCGCCGATGGGTCACTCTGGCTGAGATATGTGACACTTGACGTCTCTCCTTTGAAAACGTCCCAAAGGCGGTTGTCAAGGACAACAAAATGCCGAACTGTAATACTATGTCACCAATTTCGGAACAGACCTCCCGCTGCGGTTACTGCACTTGCTGCGACCATGCCTATCTATCCCATATCAACCTTATCTATATATAATATCCAATGAAGATAAGTTGGGAATGATTTTATTTGAGAATATATTAGAGGGTTCTTATAAATCTCCAGGAGTGTTTTAAAAATATGTTCCATGAATTCTTATATGTATAGGTAATGTATAGTAAATAGTTACCTATACAAATCAATATATGCACTAATCATAAATACAGGATTACCACGATTACTTAAACTCATGCTCATTCTGAACACAAGCCCAAATCAGTATCGTTCTTTAGAATATTGTAATTTTCTGTCAGAATACACACACACACACATATATATATATATATATATATATATATAGGAGCAGAGGTATTTCGTTTATGCATATTTGGTTAAAAAAACAGACAAAAAACATGGAGGACTTCATTTTTTTCCTTCTTTATGAACAAGTGAATGTAATTCCAGATCAAATACATGTAGAAATCATTCAAAAGATTCTTGGCTTAAAGCACTTCTGGGTGTGTCTCCAGACTTTATTTAAAATGGTTCTGACAATTCTTCGTATAGCCCGAGACGATGAAAATGAACTTCGTCAAAATTTCATCAAAACAAGCTTCCATTCTTGAAAATGGTTGGAGACGCTGCCGAAAGTATTCAAAACTCTGAATCTTTTGGACGAATTTTTACATTTTTTTGATTCGGAATTATCTTCCCTTGTACATATTCTAGAAATACCTAAAAATGTCCGACATGATTTCTTGTTAATTCTTTTCAACCATACATACATACATACATACACACACACACACACACACACACATATGCAACGTAGGATAGACTGAGTTCTTTAACCTTGTTTAAGCAACTAGTCTATGAGAAGGAAATTCTGAATTCAAATCAGCTTAATCCGCTCAAGAAGTTATCTTTATTCTTGTTTAATTGTTTATCAACCCACGTGGGTTACCTAATGCCAAACTATCCTTGTAGAAGAACAGTAGTAGAACTATTTAAACTGCAGTCGGTTTGAACGGGCAATTTCTTGATCTTCGTTTCATGTAGCTAAACCATGATAACTAATAGTATTCTTTTTTCTTTTTTTCTTTTTTTGCTTAATGTTCCACTTGAAATAGTTCAATTCACAATACAAGTAACATTCATCTAGGACATTTATAGACTCACTTATTTGTCTAAATTTCTGAGATGAAACTTGATAATATTTTATTTGGACTATTGTCTTCATTTATAGTATTATAAAAAAATTCAATATGAGCTCAGGGAAAATCGTACATCAAAATAATGAGTAGTATTTCATAGGTCGATAAAGACATTAGGTTTATAGTAAAGAAGTAAAGTTGGCGACCTTAGTCAGGGGTAACCCGAAGGCTCCCTTTTCAATAGCTACTACATCGAGGTGTAGGGGAGGGCGCTACTCCATTCCCTGAATTGCTCCACTTTACCCTTGATCCTCACCTTGTAGTGCTGAGTGCTAAGCAAGGCGGTATCAAGTACTATTTTTTGAGTCTTTCGTATGAACCCCTGTCTCTCGGACCATTAGCGAACACCCAAAAATTCTCGCTGAATTGTCCATCAGGACACATGGCGCAACGGATATAGGTGTTTAGTTAAAAGAGCTTCGAAGTGAAATAATCTGTTGGTTCAATTTTGATTACAAATAAATAACCAGTATTTGCTCAAGCTTAATATTTGAACCCTGTTATGGTTAACGGAATTAGAATAATCTAATTCCGTGGATTTAATAAAGACTCTCGAGTTCGACTAGAAACATCAGAAGAAGGATGCATCGGCCGAGAAGTGAATATAAAGATTAAGACAATACTTTGAATACTCTTAGTGATAAATGCCAGTTTTGTACGGAACATTTTGACACACACTATTTTGGACTAAAGTATTTAAATAGCTGTTCTCACCATAGACTCTAACCTGAAACTTAATATTTATACTTCTTATTAGAATAAGAAATAATGACTATGTAAACTGAATATTCGTCCAAATTAGTATAGTTTTATGATAAATATAGTTAATTTAGTAACTTGAAAATTACAAGTGTAATTTCGTCGCAATGCTCGACGCCAAAAATGTCCTATGGTTATAAAAATCTTTTTTTATCGCTAAAATTTTTAGTGCCTTTTAAAAAAAATCATTTAGCGTCAGATGATATGAGAATGGTAATAAATGCAACAGTTTGGCAAATCACCGTAAAGCATCTACTTTAATCGTTGTCCAGTGAAATCACATCCCGATAATGATCCGATTTCAATACCTTTGAATGGTTAACCGACGTAGATAACTACGAGTGTAGATTTTGTTTCAATTTGGAAATTCAATTTCAACGTCTGCGTATTCTAAAAGTGTTAGATGAAAACAAAGTCTTCAAAAGGTTTTAAGAAGTTTAAAACCCAATAACTTAATGGCTTGAAGATAAGTATTTAATATGCAAAATAATGTAATTCAATAATCTTGCAATTCAAGTCTGAAAATTATACCATATCAACATTGAAAGTGGAAAAGAAATCCGAAAAATATTGTTTGATTCATAAAATAACGATACAATAAAAATATGAAAATATACAGACCAAATTTAACACATTAGTGAGGTTATGGTCCTGTTAGCAATGATGTTTGTCGTCCTTTTTTAATTCTTGGTTGTAGGCACGTGGGTGTACAGTTTGTAGCAGAAGCAGTTGTAGTAGTAGCAGTAGCAGTAGTATCAGAAAGTTGTAATGTTATGCATTTAAACAGTTGTCAAGGTCAAACCAAAGATGTTGTTATTTACTAAGGTACAAAGCCAGAAGTATGGGGGATCCAGTGAAAATAGAACATACTACCAATGATTTGCTTGACAAGCTTGCTAACCGTTACTCTACAAAAGTGATGTATCTTTGTATTTACCCTAAGTAAAGCTGCTTTGAATTAGTTTTCCTTCTCCTAGACTGGTTGCCTAACCAAGGCTAAAAATCCTACTGTCCTACTATTGCTCCATAACTGTGGGAGGAGATGGATTCATGTCCTCCCGAAAGGCATTAGCGCGATGTGATGAATGTTCTTCCGTTTATAAATTCAAAGTAAGTGAAATAAAAAGTATTCCGAGTCAACAATTGAAAATGAATAACGTAACGCGACTTGGCCATTTGTATTAAAAAAAAACAACAAAAAAAAAATGAGCTAATGGGAGATATGGTTTTGAGCAACATCAGCAGTAGCCATGCCTTCTCAGTTGCTATCATGGCGTGAAATGTTGAACCTCTGGCGTTTGTGAATGAAATTTATCTAAAAAAAAATGTTGACTCTGTCATTGCAAAGTAGCAGTTATTCAATTCACCAGATCTATCTCCTAGCTATTATTACTTCTCCGAGGGATGCCTGAAGTCTCAAGTCTTTCAACGTAGGTCACAGACAAATGACTGAAAGATTTTATTAGTCACAATATCGCAGCAGTAACAGAAACAATGGCGCGTTGACCGCTGCAGAACTGCAGAACGCTGCCTTTTTTTACGTTCCAAATGCGTGAGATCTTTCTGCTGTGCCGTTTATATTGAAAACTTATAACAACATTTTGAATGTCTTTAAAATTCTAATGTTAGTTTTCAATGAAAACTAATAGCATAAGTTACTAAATGTTTAAAACTTGATTTTTATATAATTTTATCACGTGACTGATTGCATGACTTTTGATAAATAAAGAGTTTTACAAGTTCTCATAAAAAAAGAGTACTCACAGAAAGAGACTTGACACTAACCTAAATGGTTGCCTTTGATGGATTTTAAGCGAATATAAAACAGATGATAACCTAAATGGACTAACTTATTAAGTTCTAGTAAATACAAGAGAAAATAGTTATCGGAAGTAAAATTAGCATTGAAACATTTGTTAAAAACTTTTAATCTTAAAATTGGTTTGGCTACTTTGTTTAATAGCATATCAATCTTCGTGAGTAATTTAATCCCAAAGGTATCCTTGTAGAAACACAGTAGGTATACTATTTAACCCATATATGGGGCTGTAAGGGCTCCACACATCTCCAATTAGTCCGAAAGTGAATGTAATAGTATTACCGGAGTTCGAACTCACATCAAAGTCATTGACTGCCATTTTAACCATTACATCACGAGATAAAATGCATTTTTTTGGCAAACTACAGGATGGTATGAGAGCACTACATTTTATACTCACCAGCTTTAGCATCGTGTGACTTTTTCTTGTTCTTTCAGCTGACAATTTATCTAAAGGTAAGAGATTCGAAAATGTGGAATGCATTAAAAGAAATATGATGGTGGAGCTTCACACCATTAAAAAAAAAGAGTTTCAGAGGTGCTTCGACTATTGTAAAACTCACTGGAATAAGTATGTTTAGTGCAATGGGTATTATTTTGGAAAAGAAAAACATTGACTTTTCATCCATTATTTATTTCCATTTTTGTTATAGAGTCTCACTCTATACTTTTTGAATACACCTCGTATGGATTTAAGGAAAAACTCTTGCCTCGAATTCAGTTTGGAAAGCTGTTAGTTTACTCTGAAATCGAATGTCAGTGATATTTTAGACGGCGAGGCGGAATTTCACTGAGTAAAGATCAAGGTCATTAAATACAGGTGAGAAGATCAATACCTTTTTCATTGTACTTAGAAGCTGTCAACCGTAAACGTTGTAATTGATTGAGAATTGATTACAGAGAGGATAAATTTGCCACATATTGAATGGCCTTCTCAAGGGTAGGATGCATTAACTTCTGTTTTTTTTTTAATTATAAGTTGAACATACACATAGATACGAACAAGGGTACGATGACCCTGCCCAATACTTAGATTGGAGATCACTTTGGAACAGATGGTAATGTAGGTAATCTGAGTCCTGTTCGAGAGACTCAGTAAAATTTCATTTTCTAAGCTTAGTTTGGAATAAGGCCAGAAGTATGGGGCAGATACAGAGATTCGAAGTAACTGACAATGGTCAGCCAGTCTAGCTTGTTAACCATAACACGAGGTGGTTTGTTATACGAAGCAAAGTTTAGTAAATTCAAAGAAAAAGACAAAAAAATAGAATGTGGTTGTGGAGAAAAGAAAAACAAAAAGAAAATATTTAGGTTGGAGAAAGAAAGAAAGAAAGAAAGAAAGAAAGAAAGAAAGAATGTGTATGTGGTAAAAAGAAAGACAAAAAATAAATAGCTGAGTTGAAAGAAAGAAAGAAAGAAAGAAAGAAAGAAAGAAAAAAGAATGTGTGTGTGTGTGTGTGTGTGTGAGTGAGAGAGAGAGAGAGAGAGAGAGAGAGAGAGAGTGTGTGTGTGTGTGTGTGTGTGTGTGTGTGTGTGTGTGTGTGTGTGTGGAAAATAAAGAAATCGAAAAAGAAGTTGATATGGAAATAGAGAAAAAAAGAAATAAATAGAGTGAAGATGGGTGGGGAAAAATACGTAATAAGATACACAGTGTAGGGCAGTGGAAAGAAACAAAGAAAAGAGAATAAAGAATATAATAGAGGTGTTGTGAGAAATGTAAAAAAAAGTGTTAGATGTGAGTGGGGATAGAGAGAAAGGAAAAAGAAAGCGAGGTTTATAGGGAAATAAATAGAGAAAAGAGGTAAAGAAGAGAATAAAAAGAAAAAAAAGAAAAGAAAGAGTAGAGAGAAGAGAAAGAAAATAATGGTTCGAGAAGATTGCAAAGCCTATTGGCGATGAAGCAATTCTGTAAGGCGAAAAATCAGGGCCAGAACGTTCTGCATCCGAACCCTCCGAACGAGGGGATAGCCTGTTTAGGAGGCCTGGGAGGGTGTGTTCCATATAGTTCCTACGAATAATACTTTATGAAAATTAACCATGTTGTTGAATGGGGGCCTCGTATCATAGATTCGCAGGTTATCATAGATTCAGGGGGGGGGCATGAGACCCTTGTAACTGGCTAGTGAAAAATAAATAGATGAAATCTCGTTTTGTTAGAAGACAAGTATTTCTTTAGAAATGTACATTTAAGTATCCTGAATATAGCACTAGATTGCGTATGATGGTGAAGCTCTAGTCCTTGAGTTTGGGGGATAAAGTGGATTACTTCTTCATTGTTATCATAACAGAGTTCACCTTGACCCGGAGTGACAATAACTGTTCAGGTCCCATCCATGGATCAAATAGAACAAAATTTTTTTATTTGACTCCTAATCTAAGGATAATCGTTAGTTATTTTAAACCATACCGCTGTGTGTAAAATATTTATATTACATAGTTGCCCAGTCGGCTGGGGCTGTAGAATATACCAATTGCACCTCTGCAGAGGGGTAAGACCCCCCACCAACAAGTGTCCTGGATATGACACTAAACGATCTGATGGTGAGGTTCCAGTGATGCTGGGGCTTTAGGGAATGCCGAGCACCCCTTCATTACCATTGCTCCCAGGTCCACTCTGGTCCGGCGTGGTTGCGCTTGATAGGGCCCTATCTATGGGTTAAATAGAACTAACGGCATATTTATGCTAAACTGAATTGTTTGACTAAACTGAAAAGCTTGAAACAGAAATGTTTTTGACAATTAAACCGTACTTACATTTAAACTGCGTGCTTATGGTAAACTGAATTATTTGAAATGGAACTGTTTTTGGACATTGAAACCGTACTTACACGAAACTGAATTGTTTAATAAAGAACTGTTTTTGACATTTAATTATGTGTTGACAAAATCTGTACTTATACTAAACTGAATTAGCTGAATTAGAACTGTTTGAATAAACTGAATAACTTGAAATAAATGTTTTTGACATATAAACTATGTACTCATACTAAGCTGAATTTTTAAAAAATAGAACTACTTACATAAAAATGGATTTTTTTGTTAAATAACCTACAAAGGTTGATATGCTATAAAATCCAACCATTATATTACATAGGAATACTTGATGAATATATTCATCAATGTTATATTTTTAAGCAATACTTAAAAGTTACTGAGTACAAACAAATGAGCTCTATCAACTCTTTTAAAAAATAAAGTTAATCGGCAAACTCTTTACTAACAAATTATATATATGGAAGTAAAGGATAGAGCGTAATCCGACAATAAATAAAGAAAAATTGATAACAAGGTAATCCAAGTAGAAAGAGAGATTTATTGAGAAGCAAAGTCGACACTATAGCGTTTCGGTTCTAATGAACCATTATCAGGGCTATGAGGGATGATATTAATGATATTAAATCAACGAGAGATGTTTAAAAGTGCAAAATACAAATATATATATATATATATATATATATATATATATATATATATATATATATATATATATATATATATATAAACAGGATTTGGCATTAAATAGCCAACAAGGTTGGATATGTGATAAAACACCAATCAACCAACATTTATCAATTTATTTACATAATGTTTCTTGTTCACGCCAATTGAGCACTTATGTTTTCACTTCTTCCTTCGTTTTTTAGTTCACCAAAAACAAAGAAAAAAAAAACATTGATTTTTTTTCCCTTTATAGTCTTTATATTGTTTCACGCGAGTTAGTGATGTTTGTATTGAGAAATATAATGAAATGAAGGCAGCTTTTTCAAAACATTCAATTGTGTCAACACCTACTGATTATTATTGTTTCTTTACATTCTAGGTGGCTGTACAAAGTGACAAAATTGCTTTATCCACTTAGGAAAAAAAAGTGCATAATTGTAATAAGCATCTGTCAAAAATATTATATAATCGTACGAAATGGAATCGATGGCATGAGTTAAAATCCTAGACGATGATGTTTGCTTTTCACTTCACATTAATGCTATTGGGAAAGGCGTGAATACATCTGTTCCACCTTCGGCTATGAGTAAATAACAAGGCAGATTAGGATCTTAAGCCTTGGTAATGCAACCATACTACGAGAAGAAAAAACTCTGAATTTAAACATACTGTACTCCGTTTATAGATTGGCCTTGTGTCAGATCTTGCTCGTAGCGAAGAAGTTGGATAAATATTCATATGAAATAAGCTTGTTTTGGGAGTGTCCGTGGTATAATGGTTGTCGTTATAAGAAAATGGACGCGGTGACAAGAGTTCAAATCCAGGACGATGCTGATTACATTTCACATAGCACTAATATCATTGGGAAAGGTATGAATCCAACTACTCTCCCTTCAGCTATGGGCAAATAACTCTTTAGCCTTATCAGGTGACTGATCTCGAAGAAGGAAAATTTTGAATTCAAATCAGTTATAATCCTTTTGTGGAGCTGTCCGCGGTGTAATGGTTATCATCGTGGGAAATGGACACGGCGACAAGAGTTGAAATCCAGGACGATGCTGATTGCATTTCACAAATATTTTCTTCAATAACTAAATTTTTATAAAATTAACTGTCGTCTCTCCACATTGGACGACAAAGATAATTTGATGAAAGCATTTCTGTGATTGACATAAAAGGTTAACCGTGCATGCTGAGATTCGTTTTGAATGAGAACCTGCAAATCAGATATATATAAAAAGACCACCCTCCGTGTATACATCAGCATATTTTGTGCACTTCAAATTATTTTCAGTCAAGGATCTTGAACAAGTCTTGTGATATAAGAAAAAAAATCCATGCACAATGTTATTAGCGCATGAAAATGGAGATGGAATAATATGTCATTCATTATTTTTTCTGTACAGTTTATTTTCTTAGTCTGTTTGGTAACTTGATTTAGTTTCTTTGCTTAATTGCATATCAACCTTTATAGGTGACTTTATGCCAAGGCCATCCTTGTAGAAGAACAGTAGTGGTACTATTTAACCCATAGCTGAGATCATTCCTTTGAGCATTACTCTGAAAGTAAATACAATAGCACAGCTTGAGTTCGAACTCACTAAGATGTTGCAGTCCAGCACGTAAGCTACTATTCCGATAGAATTCACTCTTTCCTCATTTATTTTATTTTTAAGTTCCATAGAAGAAATAATGAGGGAATCCCGAAATTTAATACCTTCTGGCTACACTAATCAAAACCACTCAGTTGTCAGCGAAAATACTAACTTCTTTTTCTAGGTTCAGAAAAATATAGTCAAAAACAGTAAAAATCACGCATTATATTTTTGAATAATAAAGCCATTTAAAAAAATAGTAAAATTCATTTTCTTCCCTTTACTCCTTTTACGTGTGTTGCTAATTGTTTTGTTTTTACACTCTCTTATGGACTCCTACACATGAACAAACCAGAGTTAGCCAATCAGAAACTTACATTCATCAGCTCTGTGAGGCTACTGGATGTCGTCTAGAGGTCTCACCAAGAACGATGGCCGATAGAAACATATGGAGAGAGAGAGAGAGAGAGAGAGAGAGAGAGAGAGAGAGAGAATGTGTGTGTGTGTGTGTGTGTGTGTGTGTGAAGGGATTCTGTGCTGTTAGTAAACCATGGTAATTGTTTTTACCTATTTTAGAGGTCTCCACATGATGTTTATTTCAATATTGGGTTTTCCAATCGGATCAACAGAAAACGAAATATGCATGACTTCCATCAGACATTTTATTAGCTAGTGTGTTTCCTTGTATCATCGTTAGAAATGAAATCGGCTAACAGAGTTCGAATCCTGGACAAGACTGCTTGTGTTTCACTTCACTGTAATACTCTTAATAAAGACATGAAAATAACTGTTTTCCCTCCGGTAAATAGGTTCTTTAGCCTTATTAAGTCAACCAATCTAGAAGGAAAACTGAATTCAAAACAGCTTTACTCATCATAAAAATTGACATTGTGTTACATCCTGCCTGAGGCAGAGGGGTTGGGTAAATACATCCCCTGACTATAATGCGACACTCATTCCATAAGAGACCCTGTTCACCTTTTTTTTTTAAAGTGTAGTTAGCTATGCTGGATTTGAAAGTTGCCAGTTTTGTGTCACGACTTTTCTAAGTTTTTCATTCAGTATTTTTAGTAGTAGACTTTT
The DNA here is from genome assembly GCA_963585895.1 of Sepioteuthis lessoniana. Lineage (NCBI taxonomy): Eukaryota > Metazoa > Mollusca > Cephalopoda > Myopsida > Loliginidae > Sepioteuthis > Sepioteuthis lessoniana. Next base: position 55,537,560 of record OY757919.1, read on the forward strand.
TTTCCCTTTTGCATGGTCTGCGGCTACTGCTACAAGGGTTTGTTTTGGGTTGGGTTTTATGGCATATCAACCATTATAGGTTTATTTAATACCAAATCCTCGATTTGAGAGTTTCGTTTCCTTCTCTTGTCTGATAGTTGGCTATTCCTAGGAAACAGATGATTGCATAATCTTACCTATATCTAGTATATGACAGTGTTCTATAACTTGGCATTAGTGTCGCAACAGGAATTGCCGAAACATCGTTGAAGACAAAGATTTACTGGTTTGAGGATTCTTGTTCCCGCATTTGAAGTTAGAGTATTTCCTTCACTTAGACTAGCTACCCTAAAGGCTAGAGAGCCCAGCTCTTCTCAACTGTTTTATTCAATGCTGCTGGGAGAAGAGATAGATTCATGTTTTTCCCAATGGCTTTAGACTTATAAAGTTGAAACAGCCTCGTCCAGAATTTGAGATGCTGTCCATTTTCTTTGGCGGTATCTATTACGCCACCCATGTCAAACCTCTTAGCAAAGAATTGCGTAAGACGGATTGGGATGCAGTTAAAATCCATCAATCAAAGCAACTGCGTCATTTTAAATCAGTGCATTACTTATTCATTAAACTTTGCTTTGTCTGGCACACAGGTCTTAGGTTGTTTATAGTACCTACTGTTACTACGTGGTCTCCCGTCTTTAGTATTGTTCAAGCTCGTCACTGCTTAACTGTGGGGAACTAATTGAAACCGGTAATTTTAGTGTGATTTGACTATAAATCAAATCACGAGGTTATTTGAGAATAACCAATGTTTAATTCGATGAACAGTGTAATTATTTCCCAAATTGAATGAAAGGCTGAAGAACATTGATTGAGATGTAATCAAGAATAAGACAAAGATATAGTTACCAAATTAGAAAGACTACGGGAATTTAAGTTCATGTAACCATGACAACAAACTACAGAATAATAGTATCTTCCTTCATTGTAAATTTGGTGAACAATTCAGGGTGAAAAAAATTTCTTCGCATCTTATATATTATTTTAAGAAAATACTATGAAGATAAAGCCTGTGCATATATCCTTTCTTCTATGAAAATTTCCCCGAAGAAATGTATGTCTGGAAATTGCTTATGATTATCTGGTCTCTCACAAGCGCAACTTCGATCAGGCAATAATAGATCAATTGGTAGTCACATCTTTCTTGTTCAGTAATTATTAAAACTAATTATCTCACAAGCTTTGAAGTAGATTTTAAACACTGCGTTCAACTTTATTTTTACCCTGATTCTTCCTGCCGTAAGAAGACTGTATTTCCCACCCTCTACCGTGGTGAGATGTGACGTTATATTTAATGCAAAACCCGACTGGTGTATAAAAGGTGGTGGTAGCAAAAATTGTTCGACCCTATCGACACTTCTTGTATTGCGGGTTTCTGACGAAAGTTGCAGGAGACGAAAACGAAATGAAGATACGACGACGAATTCACATCAGAAAAAAAAAAAAGGAACAAAAAAGAAAAGAAAAAGTCAGATATGTAGTCTCAGAAAAAATACCACTCATTTTATTACTGTGTTTCCGCTTACCTCTGAATTGGTTTCAACTCAGTAAGATATAAAGTAGTATTTTTGAATCGAAAAAGGAATTGCTAAATCCTAGCCCAACCTTAATGAGAAGTGAGGTTCTCTTGTTCCAAATTTTTAATCAAAGTTGTTATTGTTGGCGACCTTAGTCGAGGGTGAAGCAAAGGATTCCTTTTAAATAGATACTACACCGATGTGTAGGGGATTCCCTGGATTGCTCCACTTTACCCTTAATCTTTTCCTTATAGAGCTGAGTGCTAAGCAAGGCGGCATCAAGATCCATTTTTGAGTCTTTGGTATGACTCGATCTGGGATTGAATCCCGGTCTCCCGGGCCATTGGTGAACACGCTACTCATTAGGCCAAACTCTCGTGTCTGTTACGCACACATACCTCGAGAGTTCTCGTGGTGGACACTTGGTTCACTAGTGGTAGAGAGATGTCACTAATGTTACACATTTTCTTTGGTGGGGCACCTCAGACATCAGATATTAATCCGAACTCTTCCTCTTTTTATACAAAAGGTTAGGCGTAGACTGATGGACCCTACCACCGCAACCTTTCTGCGTTCGGGCCAGGAAAGCTGAACCCAGAAAAAACTGAGAAAACTAATTTAGGTCCATGAGAAGGTGCTCGTTTTTGTTATGATGTGATCCCATTGTAATCTAATATGTATTACACAAACTTGTGTAAAATACGCACCCCTAACGTTTGGCTTCGAAATCCCGGAAAGAAATCTCCAGGGTACAATTTCAACGAGTGGGACCTAACTTGCGAATCGATAACGTCCTCCAGCTGCATGACAATGCTCGGCCGCACACAAACACCAGGACAAGGGAGACAATTGCCTCAATCGAATGGACAACTTTACCGCATCCTCCATACTCACCAGATTTAGCGCCTTGACACTATCATCCCAATGAAAGAGAGTTTAGAAGGCAAACATTATACCAGTGACGAGTAAGTGAAAACTGCAGTGATAAGGTGGCTCAAGGAACAGTCAACAGAAATTTACGAAGCAGGGATATATGCTCTAATTCGAAGGTGGAACATTGCTATAGAGAAACGGTGACTATGTTAGGAAGCAGGGATGTGATCCACAGAAGGCAAGCTTCATTTTGATGTATGATACATGTTCCTGTGCCGGTAATTATTGCTGTACTAAAGAAAAAGCCATTATTTTTCAACTCACCCTCGTAGTTTGCATTATGTTTTGAAACGCAAATTTCATATCGTATTTAGCACAAATACATGGACATGTTCTCACAAACATGCAACAATCTGGATGCAAAAATAAGCTCTCACTCATAGAAATAGAATACAAGCACACATTCCGGAGGCTAGCGGCTTATTATTGCTCTATGGAGGCATAAAACAGAAATGATAGTCACACATTTGTTTGTTCAGACCATTGACATAACTTACTTCCAGTCATGCTATCCTGAATATTGTGATACACATTGCCTGAAAAATTTAATATTTAGTTCTCGTGTATAATACTCTCCGAGTTTTTAGGCATTAAAAATCTGGGAAAAAATGGTGACACACGAAGTCGAAAAATTAGTTATCATGTATTATACGTACTTAATATTTGGCCCAGTCAGCTAGGGCTGTAGAATACCCCGACCGCATCTCTGCAGAGGATAAAACTTTCCCAATGAGTGTCCAGGATATGACACTAAACAATCTGATATCGAGTCTTCAGTAATGCTGGAGTTTGGGGGGATGCAGAGTATCCCTTCATTGTCATGGCTCTCAGGTCCAATAGAACTGTTTGACATTTAAACTGTGTAACAATGCTAAACTGAATTGTTTTAAATAGAACTGTTTGATCCTCTAACTGTGTGTAAACAAAGGACTGATGTTTAATTGAATTGTTAGAGATACATATCAACTGTTGGAACTATTTAACGTTATCGACATGCTAATCTGAATTGTTTGAAATAGAACTGTTTGAAGTAATTAGAAGTATTCGTATTAGATAGAAATAAGTGAAATCATTTATATGTGCACAAAAAAATGAGCTTCGCCTCGTTTAAAAATGTTTTCTACAAAATGTGTTAAGAAATCATATATTTTATATATATCCATACAAAGGGTTTGGTAGTTAATAACTTACAATGGTTGATATCCCATAAAACCAAACCAAACCAAACCAAACCAAACTAACACTTAATAATTAGCCTTTAAAATTTGGAAACATGTGCATATCATGTACGAATAATTGCGGTGTTAGCAGAAAAATGAGGTGGAAGATGGAAACGAATTTAGTCGAAATGATTCTCACAAAGTGAGAGAATTTTATGTTCTGTCATATCGTCTTACAGTATAAAGAGACGTAAAATAGAAACGGAGGTAGACAAACAGACATATCCCATAACCTGGTTTGGTCGTAACGTGTGCAACCCATGTAGCGTGTTGTGGGCAAGAATAGCCCGGAGGAACCCATCTCTCTACAGGTCTACAATTAGTTTGAATTCAAGGTTTTCCTTCTCCAAGAATGGTTGACATACCTGTCTGCCCTACTATTTTACGCATTGCTGAAGGGGGAATCGTTGGATGTATACCTTTCCCAAACGTATTAGCTCTATGTGAAATGAAAACAATCCCCTTCAGAATTTGGACTTGGGTAGTCGAGCCAACTTCCAATGACGTTAACCGTTACGCTTCTTCTCACTGCCCTCTCTCTTGTTTCTCTTTACTTTTTACTTTATTTACCCTTTTATCTCTTCAACTTCTCTTTTTCTTATCGTTTTTCTTCTCATTCTCTCGACTAATTTCTCTTCTTTCTTTCTTCTTTTCTTTTTCTCATTCCCTCCTCTCACTCCTTTTCTCTTCTCATTTCTCCCACTTTCGCTTTGTTTCTTCCTTTTTTCCCCTCTCTACGCTTCTTTCTTTTCTCACTGATTTCACTCAATTGCATTTTTTCGAATTCCCCTCCGTCTTTTCTCGTCTCTCCCCTTCTTAACTTTTATTTTATGTTTTCTTATCATCTTTTTCCTCTCTTTTTTTCTCCTTTTCTTTCTTTTCTATACCCTCCTCTTCTTCCTCTTCTTCTATTTCATTTTCTCTTATCTCCGTTTTCTATTCTCACTTTTTCTCCTTTTCTCTACTTTATATCGGTCTGTTTTCTCTCTTTTTCGTTTCTCACCCTCCCTTTCTCTTTTCTCTCCCTTCTCTTTTCTTCCTTTAAATCCTTTCAATTAAGAATATAATTGAAGCAATTCTAGGAATGACTCTAAGAGATAAAAGAGATCTACATGGATCGAAATTTTGACCAGAATAAGAGATATCACAGAATATGCCTTTTAAAAAAACAAAAATTCGCTTAAATTGTAACGTATACAATCATCCTCTAATACCAACGATAACGAATGATTGTAAAACGTGGAAATTAACTAAATCACAAGAAAAAAACTGCCGCAATAAAATCAGTGGAAATACAAGAAATAACTCGAAGACATGAAAAAGATCAATTTGTATCAGAGAGCAGACTGTGGTCAGCAATATTATAGAAATGATTAAATAGCAGAAATGAGAGTGGACAGGTTACGTAGCTAGAGGGTTGGGTAAAAGATTGTGCTAAATGTTAATCGAATGCTGCCCAAGAAATAACATGCATATCAGGAAAAGACCGGACATAAGCAAGAGAGATGAGGAATATTCACTGTTAAAAGGACAAGAGAGAATACAATTAAGATTGTCACGGAAGGAACTGAAAAAGGCCTTTATCAGGCGATGAACACTACATGGTTTCTTCTTCTTCTTCTTCTTCTTCTTCTTCTTCTTCTTCTTCTTCTTCTTCTTCTTCTTCTTCTTCTTCTTCTTCTTCTTCTTCAGCTGCTGCTGTCATGATGATGATAATGATATGTAAAAAAATTAGATCCATGGAATATTATGTAAAGACTGAACTTATCAATGTCCCCAGACACTTATATTATATCAGATGATAGCAGGTGTTCTAAAAATATTAGTTTGGTTTGATTTCTTCGTGAGTTAATTAATTTCAAAACAGTAGTGGTACTATTAAACCCAAAGATGAGAGGGGTCATGGTGTTAATGACTTTCCTCAGGGTATTAATCTGAAAGTGAAAGTAATAGCGTATGCCACAGTCCAGCATGTTAGCCACTCAGCTACAGGGACTATCCCACTGAAGATATTAGTTTCAGTCATGATCGCATAGAGATGATAGATCAGAAAATATTAATAATCCTCCAGTGACACAGAAGTACTGGATACATTGATTTTTAAAGTTTCAAATGAAATCTATTACTGCGTCTGAATTCAAACTTCACCTGAATGTAGTAAATTCTAAAGATGTATAGATATATAAAGATCAATGCAAAAGATGTATGGTTAACACCTTCCCTGTTATCAAAGCTTCTGAACTTTCTTACAGATATACGTGTTTCAACTGCTTGAGGAGGAGGAGGAGGAGGAGAAAAGGGAGGAGTCATTTACTTATTCGTTTCCCCGCCTTTTTTCCCTTCTTTTTCTCAAAGTATTTCGTCATTACCACGAAATTCCAACTATTTTATTCTATCTTTACCAATTCGGGTTTTCAGCTTCTAATAGTCCAATCGCATTAGCCTCCCTTGGCAAAGTTCAAATAATTCTTGAAGGTGTACGTGCAAAAAAATCTTGAGGCAAAAATATTATTTGTCGACTTCGCCAAGGCCTTTGACTCCATACACAGAAGAAAGATGGAGCAAATACTACTCGCCTACGGCCTACCCAAAGAAACCTACCGGAAGCGATGAACGATAGAGAAGGGTGGCGGGAGAGGGTCAGGAATATTCGTGCTGATGGTGCGACTAGATGATGATGAATCCAAAAGATAAAACCCCAACATGAATCAGGGAAGAGAAAAAAATTAAAGTGATCCGTACTTTAAGCTAGGAAAAGGATAATAGAGGGCGCAAAAAATTGATAGAATAGTGCCCAAAAAATAACAAGCGTTGTAGGAAAAGACCCGACAGGTGTAGAAATGGGATAGAAGAGTTTATTGGTAAGATAGGACAATCAATTTCTTCTTGGAAGGAATTGAGAATGATTTTTATCAAGTACTAAACTCAAAATATCTACTGCTGCTGATGATGATGATTAATTATGAAAAAATCGTTTAATTTGTTGTTTTTTTTAATGGCATATCAACATTGTTAGCTTACTTAATGGGAGTTCATACCTTTCTCCCTGGGTATTTGTCCGAAAGTGAATATAATAGCGCGACTGGAGTTCGAACTCGCTTACCTTCGATTCTGCAGTCCAGCGCTTTAACCTTTACATCACGAGGACACCCACGGAAGAAATGTATGGAGCAACAAAGAGAACACTGAACTTTTTAATATCTCCAGAGACTTACATTCTATCACTCTATGGCAGGTGTTCGAAGAATATTAGATTAAGTTATAAAACAAATGAAGATTATAAATAAGAAATTAAAAATGATTCTATATGACACTACGAGTAAGATCAATTTAGCACCTAAGTGTTTGCTGAAATCATTCCCGAGTTCTTCCCTCACATTATATTTAATCAAATAATAAACAGTTCTAATTTCCTATCATGAAAATATTAAATGAACATGATGCTTATTATAACGAATATAGATTTAGGGGCAATTGATTTCTTATTTTATTTTCTGTATATCAGCCAGCATCATTTGATACGCGCAATTTCAACGATAAATGAAAGGTTTCCTATTCTATATAAATCAAATAAATAAACATGTGTTCTGAGAAGGAATTGTGAAAATATAAACGTGTTCACAAACTCATTCTGTCAATTACCTTCTTTTTTTTTTTTTCGACAGCAGAGAATGCTGTCGAAAAAAAAAAAAAAAAGAAGGTAATTGACAGAATGAGTTTGTGAACACGTTTATATTTTCACAATTCCTTCTAAGTGCATAGGTTCATGCTTATGGTCGAGAGCCATTACTACGAAGCCCAGTCGACTGGAATTGTAGAATACCCCGACTGAATCTCTGCAGAGGGGTAAGACAATCCCCACCATCCAACCAGTTTCTTGGATATGACATTAAACCAGCAGATGATGAGGCTCCAGTACTGGAGTTTTCGGGAATGTAAAATACTCCTTCGTAGGCATTATTCCTAGATCCACTCTGACAAGGAATGGTAGTATCTGCTAGTCCTATCAATGTATCAAAACTATTAACCAATTAACTGTATTCAAACAAATGACATGTAAAATTGAATAGTAAGTTAGATAAAAATACTGGAAACCATTTAACTGTGAGCAGATAAAACTAACAGTGTTAAATAGCCATACTTAAAGCTATTTGAGTGCGTACAAACAAATGATTAATATTAACTTGAATTATTCGTTAGATAGCAGTACTTGAAACCATTTAATTTTGTGCTATTAAAACTCTCAGTGGGAGCAATACTTGAAACCACTTTACTGTGAGCAAACAAATAGTTAATATTAAATAGAATTATTTGTTAGATAGCAATACGTAAAACCATTTAACTATGCAAACAATAACAATACTTAATCGTATGTAAACAAATTAGCTCTAATTCATTTGGGGATAAAATTACCAGCGATCTATTCACTTACGACTCATGTACATATATTTATAATTATTTAACTGTGTGCAAATAAATGACTGCTGTTAAATTAAATTGCTAGCGATCCATAGCAACAGTTTAAACCTGTGTGCAAATAAATCGGCTTTGGTTTTTTTTTTTTTGAAAATGTTAACTACAATCTATTAGTTTACAAATCATGTGTATCTAATGTATATGTGTTTAAATACATTGAGTACTTTTCTTTCCAAGATTTTTATTGAAATCATTGTTTTTTCGTATATCCTTTTTTCTTTGTTATATATATATATTTGTGTGTGTGTGTGTGTGTGTGTGTGTGTGTGTGTGTGTGTGTGTGTGTGTGTGTGTGTGTGTGTGAAAAGCGTAAACACCGAGACAACGATAAATTATCATGAGATTTTTATTAAATGTTTGTTTGGTTTCTTTGTTTAATTGTGCATTAACCTTCGTGATTTTTATTAAAGTAATGCATTTCTTAGTCAATAACGTAATTGCGATTCAAACTTAAATGTACGTACGCTCTATCACCAATATTGAAAAGTCTTTATTTATAAAATTCTGCAAACTACATAACGATAGTTATTTGTCGCTGCCTCCCACCAGACACGACTTGACACAAGGTCAAAAGCCCGAAGGCCGATTAAAGTGGGGATAAAGGGGAGGGGAAGGTCAGGAACGATCCGAGACTCGAACCTTGCTATATACAGTATGTCTGTGGATGACAATTATATACACATATATGTATATATATAAGAGAGGGAGAGAGAGAGAGAGAGAGAGAGAGAGAGAGAGAGAGAGAGAGAGATAAATGAACAAAAGTCATTAGACAAAGAATACTATTTTTATGTTATTTCTTTTTTGGTTGTTCTTAACTAGTTTCGACCCCTTAGGATATCATCAGGAAAAATTTTTTTACGGAAAAATAAAATGAATTTTTAGAAAGTTTTTTAAGATGTTTTAAAGAAGTTGATATGTTATAAGAAAAGTGCTTTGAAAAATTCCGTTGGTGTAGCATATCCATTAGTCTAACGAATAGTATTTTTAATCAGAAAACATTCTTCATTAGACCAATGTTACGCCACCAGTACATTATATATATGTATTACCTAAGTCTTATAGGACTCTGTGGAAGGAGCTTTAATGTCATTAATTCTGAGTGATCTTAAGGCGATTTGTCGCCACAGATTTTGAATGAAATCGGTGTTAATTTCTGCAAGAAGCTTACCTCGGATTGTTTCAAACATTTGATAGCTGTCAAATCAAATAATAGATATGTCATAGAATATTAAACATTGTACATTGATAAGTATCCAAAGCTTTGGCGTATTATTTCCTATTGTGTTTTTCTCTGTAAATTTATGTATCAATAAAGATTTCTTTATTTCTTCTTACACATACCTATATGCTGAGTACTTTCTATATTCGCCACTAGATTTAGGTTAGTTGAAATCATCATCATCATCATCATGGCACGCCGACAGCATGGATTCACGTGACCATCTGTCGTCGCTCTTGGTAAGTCCTCCTGACGACACCCTGTATCCATATGTGACACAATCACAGAGTCTGTTACTTGTGCATCTGCTTATGGGAAATATGCCTACTTTGTGCGCTTTGTTGCCCAGTTGCATATTTTGCTGTGCCGCGATATCAGGATCCCACGCTGTTTCACTCTACATATGCACACGCCCAGGAAACAGCGGTGTCACTAGGTCAAGAAAAAAGAAAAAAAATACAAGGTTTGAGGGACTGCTCTCGGCATCGAGTGGATATGACATCCTGGGACCATTCTCCGGCTTTGCCCTACCTCCTAGCGTGCAACACGAGCTCTAGCTTGCCACTGCTATATTTTCAGACTTGACAGGAAGCGGATTCTTGTCGTGACTTCCTTTGCCCATGGTTGATCTCTAACTGCTCTGAAAATCTGACTCTTATATATGAAGTCCTCAATACCCTCCCATTTCCGGATTTAGGCGCAAAAAATAGCTTATCTCTTCATTTACCGGTCAGTGCCAAAAGTCTTGTCTAACAAAGGAGATAAAAATGATCCTGACCAGCACTACCATACACATATATATACACACACACATTAGAGCTTTATAAACATTTCCTACTACCTTTCTCTTTCCTCTTTTTCGCTCCCTTCCCACCTAGACATCACATTATAGTCAATGTCTTTTCCATATTTCTTTCCCGCCAGTTCACTAAAATTATTTCCTCTTACATACAATCAAAAATCTCTAATGAAACCGAATACATTTGACTCTGAACCCTCTCCTTCTTCCTGCTACACCTTTACCCTCTCTGTCATTTTATCATCTTCCTCATTTGCTGATCTATAGAAAAACTCAGAAAATAGTTTAGCCAGAAAAAGTTCTAAGAAAAAAAAGAACGAAATATCGCGCCTACTAAACCAGTGTTAAGTGTTTGATTTATCCACCCTTCCACATATTTCTATCATATATATATATATATATACACACATACACAACGTACATACTAAACGTATAGTTACACCCCTCCGCGGCACACACATACATACACACACATACATATACACCCATGGTCAACTCGCAACTACACATATATATGAATAGACATGCATCTAACACTATGTACAAACACAGTGTCACACAAACACACAGAGCTGATGAACGTAAGCTTTGCAAGACGACTTTTGCAAGTTCATTGATAAACGTGGCTTATGAGTCCGTCCGTACTCCCCTAGCATTTTTTTAGTTCTTTTTACTTAGTTGATTTGTCAGATAGAAGGTAAGTGACCGTATAGTTGTTATTTTGGAGGGTGTTGCTTCCAGGTTTTGTTCCAAATAGCATTTAGCATTCTTGTGAAGTTCCCATATAGCTTTTATTTAGGCATTTCGTTAAAGTCCAAGGGATGCCAACATACAGTAGTACTGACAAATCTAAAACTTGGAAGAATTCCTGTTTTATTTTATCAGAAAAATCAGATTTAAATATGGTTGTTAACCTGTCAATGAGAGACTATATTTTCTTTAAAATGGCAATGAAGTGGTACACCACACACCCCAGTAGATGTAGTTTAATGTCATACATTATTTTTTTATGAGTGGTGGGGGGTCTTACTTCTTTGCAGAAAATGCAGTCAGGGTATTGTAAGTCCCCCCGAATGGCCGGTTGTTTTCTGTGTTTCATATATTTTATAGTTTATTGACTATTGTCTGTTATGTTAAAACCCATGATGTTGTGGGGATTTAGGAATTAACAGTAAAAACTCCCAACCGGATATTGACTCGTCGGCTGCCAGATACAAAATGTATAAACGCGTCGCCACGCATAAGGCTCCACGCATCCATCCGGTTAAAATCAGAAAAAAGAAAAATAATAAAATGTAAAGTGGCCAATGAGAAGCGGTCGCGCCAAAATTAGAAGGATTTTGGAGTGGCGAATTTGGAGCCGGTGAAGAGAGATAAATACTCAGGTTTTCTGTGAACCGACCTCTTTTTCGGGTAGTGACGTCGAACCGACAACACCGATTTTACTATCTGGTGTTTTGGACACCGCGCTATGTTTTGGGACGTAGCGTTGGTTAGTCCATTCACCAAGTAAATAAAGGAAAGTATGAAAGAAATGTTTTCGTCTCTTATCTGTTTCTATCTTTTCTTTGTGTATATTTCTTTTGGACCTTCTTTGGGCAAGGCATTGCGCCAGCCAGTCAACGTGGGGTAAAATAAATAACCAAAATATGGAGTCAGATATCTTACGGCAACACAGCCTTGCCCTTAGCAACTGACCTTCATAAAAACCTTCAAACCCCACAATGTAATCTATGCACCTAAAAATGATAAATAAAAATCTAAAGATTTTCTGATGTCAATTTATCTCTTTATTTTATTTTCTGATTGTTTATTATTCTTATTTCTCAGTAAATTACCTCCTGTTTTATCATTATTTTTTTTATTGTTGCTTGTAATTTTAATCATTGTTAAATCGCTGGGATTTAAACATAAATTATATTGCTCGCTTTAAAGCTATGAAAGTTTGTTATGCTTTTCTTTTTTACTTCATTATCTCCCTTGGGTTTGGTTTGGTTCTTTTGTTTAAGAGTATATCCTCCTTCGTGGGTTATTTATTATCAAAGTAACCCTTGTAGAATAGTAGTGGTACTATTGAACTCATAACTAAGTATTCCTGATTAATGATAATCATTTGGCTTGATTTGGTTTGTTTTCTTTGATAAATGAATTAGCTTCCTTCGTATGTTATCTAACGCCAAAGCCATCCTTGTAAAAGAGCAATAGTAGTACTATTCAACTTGCTAGGTGTATAAGGGAATACATACCTTCCCCAAGAGTATTAGTCCGAAAGTGATCGTTATAGCGCGACTAGAGTTCGACCTCAATTTCTTTAACGTCACACTCATGCACTTTAGACTGCTCCCTCTCCTTTTAGCCTTCACCGATTTTCTTTTATCTACACATCAGCGGCCTTCAGCTACATTTTCGTGAATTTTTTTAATACTTTGTGACCAAACAAGAAATTTGTTGACTAAAATTCAGCTAATGGATAATTTAGCAACTTGATACGGACAAAACCATGATAACTGATAATCTTAAACTGAAGTTGTGTACTTTTCTTCTTTTTTTTTTTTTTGTAATTTTTTTTTTTTTAATTTCGAAATGGAATGCAATTGAAATGAACGAGAACTTTCAAATAAAAAAAAGAAAAAAAAAAAAAAAAAAAAATGGACCAAATAACAAGAGCGATTATAAAAGGCTTCCTGTTGATGACAGACAACAGGACGCAAACAAAGAATCATTTATTTTAGTGACCATCAATTGAAAACAAATAAGCCGAAAGCTCACTCGTGACTGTCTCACGTTCACAGACACTGATTTTGCACAATGGTTTTGGGAAGGACGACTGAATGCCATTGTAATTGGATGGAAAAACCGTACGGTTATAAAGAGACGTGACTTGTATTTCAAACAAACTCTTAGTTATTTGTCCTTGAGTGGTTTAAAATTAAAACAAGTTGAAGTTGACTGCTTCACTGTGTAGGCAAATAACAACAATGAAAACAAGGTGATTTTTTGAAATGACTATCTCATCAGGCGATTTTAATCACAAGACCCTGACCAAAGGACGATATACGAGTATGAGTCAAAAAGTAATGCCTTTTTTTACGGCAATAATGACACATGAACATGCATCATTCTTCAAAATGAGTCTGGTCATCTGTGGATCACATCCCTACTTCTCAACATAGTCACCATTTCTTTCGATAGCAATGTTCCATCTTTGAATGAGAACGTGTATCCATACCTCCGAAAATTCTGTTGACTGTTCTTTCTGATTGATTTCTTGCCAAGAGGAGAAGCAATTAACTCTGATGCATACATTGAGACCCAGACGAGGCTCAGTGCAAGAATCCGACGAGTGAGACCAAACTTGCGAATCGATAACGTCCTCCTTTTACATGACAATGCTCGACCACACACAAGCACCAGGAAAAGGGAGACAATTGCCTCATTCAAATGGACGACTTTACCGCATCCTCCATACTCACCAGATTTAGCACTTTCACACTATCGTCTCTTCAGCCCAATGAAAGAGAGTTTAGAAGGCAAACATTATGCCAGTGACGAGTAAGTGAAAACTGCAGTGATCTGGTGGCTCAAGGAACAGTCAAAAGAAATTTACGAAGCAGGGATATATGCTCTCATTCGAAGGTTGAACATTGCTATTGAGAGAAACGGTGACTATGTTGGGAAGCATAGATGTGATCCACTGAGAACCATCTTCATGTTGATGTATGATACAAGATCCTGCGTCGGTAATTATTCTTGTACTAAAGAAGCCATTAATTTTTGACATCCTTATATATATATATATATATATATGTATATATATATCATCATGAAGTCACGCTGATAGTACGGAATTACCTAATTCTCTCTCTCTCTCTCTCTCTCTCTCTCTCTCTCTCTATCCATCCTTATCATCTATCGCTCCCAGGAGGTTCTCCAAACTACATCCAGTGTCCGCACAGAGTTGCTATAAATAATTGCTGGGCGGCCAACACTAGTGCGTCCGTGTAAAAGTGTCCATAGAAGAACGTCAATAATGAGTTCGTTCTTGCTTCTCCAGAAGTGCCCCGTATGTCTTGTTCGTTTTACAAGGTTTGGTTTGGTTTTTTGGGTTTTATGACATATCAACCTTTGTAGGTTATTTAACGCCAAATCCATTTTTATGTAAATAATCAGTTCTATTTAAAACAATTCAGTTTAGCATAAGTACACAGTTTAATTGTCAAAATATTTCTATTTGAAACTATTCAAGCAGTTATATTTAACAATTCAGTCAAGTGTGATGTCGAAAAACAGTTCTATTTCAAGTGATTCAGTTTAGCATAAGTATGCCGTTAGTCCTATTTAACGCATAGATAGAGCCCTTATCTGGTGCTACCACTCCGGGCCAGAGTGGACCTGGGAGCGATGGCAATGAAGGGGTACTCCGTATTCCCCAAAGCTCCAGCACTGCTGGAACCTCACCATCAGATTGTTTAGTGTCATATCTAGGACACTCGGTGGGGGGGTCTTAACCCTCTGCCGAGGTGCAGTCAGTGTATTCTACAGCCCCAGCCGACTGGGCAAGTTTTACAAGGATGGTTTTGAGTTCTGTAGTGGTGTAAGTGACTGTATATCTGCTGTTTGGTGGGGTGATGCTTCCAGAATTTGTTCAATACAGCACGTAACGTTATTATGTAGTTCTCATCTACATTTTTCACTATACGTTTTGTTACTGTCAATGTGGTGTCTTCATATAGCAGTACTGACACAGACAAACCTTAGAAGAAATCTTTTATTTTATCGGAGAGATCAAATTTCCATACGATCGATAACCAATCAATAGCATTCCATACCTTCGCTATGCGAATATTCACATCACTTTCAGTAGATGAGATGCTACCGAGGTACGTAAACTTATCTACTAATTTTCAAGGCTTGCTACTTACAGTGGAGATGGTTCCTTGTTTTTAAAACACATGAGCACAATTTTATTTGCGTTTGCATGGCAAATGCCTTCTGCTATTTGCTCCAGCCTATGCAGTTGGGATTTGGTTTGGGCAGGTATATTTGTGTAAACTGTTCGATCATCTGCGTAGTCTGCGTTTGTTATAGTTTGTGCTAGATATCATCTGCTTCTTGCTTTTTTTTATATGTAAAACCATTTTCTTTTATTAGATCTGTCGACATTCGAAGTAGTCAAGGAAGATTATAAATATATATGGCGCTTGAAAAACTGTAGCAACAATGTCGAAAAAGTTGGTGTTGCCATGAAGTAAGCGAACTATAGCTTTCGAGTTTTTGTAAAAGTTCGTTATTGTGATAACAGTTTCTTTAGGGAGACCATCTGCTACTGGTATTTGCTCCATTTTCTCTCTGTGAATGGAATAAAATGCCCTGGAGAAATATACAAACAATAGTGTTACCTTAAGATTCGGCGGATAGTCAGAATTTGCGAAGTTGTGGATTAAATAACCTGCAGTGGTTAGTATGGCATGAAACCAAACCAAACCAAACCAAACCAAACCAAAAACACCCTCGAAACATTTGTAATTCTTCGGAATATAGCCAGATGATTATGGAAGCGTACAATTGTGATTAGTGGAATATGTGGTTTTAGATTAAGCGTAATACTGACTATATATGCTCTATTTCAGATATTGAGAGATTTATTTGTAGATACTACAATATCAAGCAGATTATATATATATATATATATATATATATATATATAAGGGTCGTTCAAAACGTTCTAAGTCTTACCCACATTTTAGATTTGTCACCTTTCAAGTTTAAAATAGACAAATCCAGTTTATACATATTGTTACGCCGCCATGTGGCCAGCGGACTTGCAGGGTGCTGTTCGTTCTCGACAAGTCCACCAGTTAACGTAGGGCAAAGACGTTGGCTGTGGTCTGCCGAACGCTATTTAGAGTTACAGATATCACCAGCTCCTAAGCAGAAGTACATTTTAAAGCTACTGGGCGAGTTATGTGTGAAGTATTAAAAGTCAAAACAGCTAACTGGTGAGATTTTCCCCTCAAATATAAGGTCTTCGACAAATACAATTCTTCCACAAAAAAAGGACTCTGAACTGCCATGTTTGGGTTAACAAGATTAATGACAATATTCTTTTATTGAATAAAAGAAAGAAACAAAGAAAAAACAATTCAGGTAAAAGTCAGGAGCGAGAAAGTCTTTCTGTGTCTCGGAAGAAACCTCCACTAAAATATTCGTATCCCTGACTAAGCACACATAAAATTTCTTTCCCCGGCGAACCCCCATAAAATATCTGTTAATGGAGGAAGGTGAGAATGTAGTTCGACAACGGTAGACACGGTCCGCTTTCCTTCAGACTATGGGATCTAATGGCAGAGCTCGTGCTCCAAATCTCAAGTTTATCATCTCAGTATGAATGCAGCCGGATAAAGTTGAATATACTTAAATTGTATGTTCACTTACTTGGAGTTATGTGGAGTTTATTTTCTTCTCTTTTTTCTTTCGTTATTGGGTTTCCATAACACGTTGGTCGAAGGATACACGTCTTATTTCAGATAAGACTAGGATTAATTATTGTTCTTTTTCTCGTGGACAAGTCTTTTCTTAGGGTATTCGTTTAACGAGGCTTACCATACCTCGGAGTTTGAATTCATTTAAAGAAGTTTTTTTCTTTTCTCTCATGGTTCTCTGCGCGGCATTATTTTGGAATTTCGGTTTCTTTCATATCCCAAACTGTGTTCTTGGTTTTTTCAACAAACAAAGGCAACTCCTTATGCGTCTTCATCCATTGACGACTACATGTCAACATTAATGAACGACAACTACCTTATTTCCGTAGTTTGAAAAATTACCTCGTGTTGACTTTTGGCGGTTTTTTCCCTCAATACCAATCGTGGTCGCTGGTCTGCCTTTCCGCTGACACATACATGGCTAATAGAGAGTGAGGTCCTTACATGCCCATATCAGCTTGTAATGATAGAGAGGGGTGGAGGAGAGACGGCCTCTCCCACTTCCACTATCTTGTAATTCTTGCTTATTATTATCGTCCGCTGATGATCAAATGTATTAGGGTGTCATATTTCCTCGTCACAATATATATTAGATACATATGACTTGTCACAAACTATTCAATTGAGCAGTAGTCATTTGTTTACACACAGTTAAATGACAAACAGTTCTATTTCAAACAATTCAATTTAGCATAAGCCAACAAGGTTAAGTGGTTCCAAGAATTGCAAAGAGTCACAAACAATTTAATTAAACGTCAATCATTTGTTTATACACAAGTAAATAATCAAAAAGTTCTATTTCTAACAATTCAATTTAGCATAAGTCATTTGTTTGCACTCGGTTTAAATATCAAACAGTTCTATTGGACCCATAGATAGGACCCTATCTGGTGCCACCACTCCAGGGCAGACTAGACCTGGTAGCGATGGCAATAAAGGGATATTCCATATTCCCCAAAACTCTCACATTACTAGAGCCTCACCATCAGATTGCTTAATGTCATAAACAGGACACTTGTTGGGCGGGGGGGGTCTCCTTTGCTGGGTGTATTCGAAAGCTCTAGCTGACTGCTATCAGAGAGTAGATTATGAAAAGTACTTATTCTTAAATGGGATCAGTTTTACATTTTGAAGATCTGAGAATTCTATGAAACAAATGATATTTTCGAAAAAGATATTGATTATAATATACAAAAACGTCAAGAATTCTAATACATATATATATATATATAGATATATATATATATATATATATATATATATATATATATATATATAATAAACATATACACACTTATAATCTTATGATACACAAACTCGCTGATATAACACACACACACATGCATGCATATATATATATATGTATTCCAAATAGAACAATTTTCTTAAAAACACATATATTTTGAAAAACCTATCATTTGGGAAAAAGTGCTTTACAATGGTTGCAAAGCATATGAATTATGGAGAATCTTACACTCCATTTTGAAACGAGTACTTCGGAAACCATTGTTGACATCGGTTTCGGATAATTTTCTCTCTGAACATAGTTATTACATCTACTGCAGGATCTGTTTATTCAAAGGCAGACTTTCTAGTTCCATAATATCTTATAATGGCAAACAATCGGGAGCAGATTCTTCAGTAACTTAGAGGTAATTCATGCTAATTCTGTAACAAAGAATGCAGGTCTGCCACAGATATGTGAAGCCATTTGAGTCAACATTTAAAACAGGTCTTTCGCTTGTCATTCATATGGTAGGGCCAGCAATGGTAAAGTTTACAGCAAGTCCACGAATATTCTTTACAGAATTATGGAAATGCCTTTCTTCTATAAAGAAGTGGAAATCACAATATATATATATATATATATATATATATATATATATATATATATATATATATATATATATATATTATTTTAATTCTTATACTTATTTTATGATTCTAACATTGTGAAAAAAACAAATGATATAATAATAAAATAATAAAAGACTAAAAACATTCGTACTGCTTGAAAATAATCAATCAATACCGCAATGTCAAGTCAAAAGAAAAAAAGACAGAATCACCAAAGCTGAAATCGTAAGAGTGCTCAGTACACTAAGTAGAGTGAAATTAAAATACCTACAGAGCCAGAAGATATCTACCTAGGTTTCCACAACCGAATTATCACGATAATTCTGACTTATCAAAATCATCGTGATGATCCGGTTGCTGAAACCTAGGTAGATTTCTTCTGGCTTTGTAGGTATTGATATATACGTGGTCCATTCAATAAATGAGTTGAATTTTGTCTAAGGAATTGTCAACAGGAAACACCGTTTACATTTGTACTTATTTCATGGAAATCAGAAGTGATGGGTCCTTTCATAAACCCAGAAAATTGTCAGCATGACCTTCATTACTGACCACTATGCCTTGAAACTTTACTGAAAGTGTCAGTATGTTATCATTCCCTGGACTGTCTTTTCGACTTTGGCTCGTAGTGGTAAATCTACGTTTAGCCCCTGTGTAAATATTTTGGAGTCTAAAAGAAGTTTTTCCGTACACATCAAACATTGTTCTGTAAATTTCACATGGCTTGCACTTCTCAGACACCAAAAAATGCATGACAGACCTCTGTTTGATTGGCCGCCATTTTGGAAAGCATTAAAAATATTTTAAAATAATTTTTGTTATAAATCAGTTTTAGACAATGCGGACATTTATGGACAAAAGTTCTGAAAAAAAATTAATTTTCCTTTTTTTTTAAAATTCCCTTAATTTATTTAAAGACCCTCATATATATATATATATATATATATATATATAATGGTGTCGTGAAAATCATAAAAGAAAGCTGTTTTCATGTGTCGATATTTCATTTCATTAATTTTGCTTCCATTTTCGCCGACATTTCCTTCCGGTTTATTTGTCAACGTTTTCTGATTCTCTTAAAAATCGAAGCGGAATTTTTAAAAATTGAATTATTTAGGTTTGAATATTGTTATATTTAAACATAAATGGTTTTAAGTTGTTGTTTTTTTTTCCAAGGAACAATTTAGCAACCATTTATTAAATATATGCTGAAAATTTCCAGATTTTGAATACTAGTGCATTTCGAATTTCAGCTATTTCTACTTGCTTATGAATCCAGCTGTTCTCCCTCCAGCTATTTGTAAAATAATTGGGCAGCGTGGGGTCTTTAACCTTGATATGCCAATCGGTCTAGGAGAAGGAAAAGACTAAATTCAAACGTTTAAAACTAAAAAAAATAACCTTGTGTCGCATCCTGCTCGTGCAGAGTGGTTGAGTAAATAAATATTTATATCAAATATTTGATTGATTGGTTTTAACGACATGTCAACCTTTCAAGGGTGATTTTATGCAAAAAGGTCGGGAATCACACCCATTGTACGTTGTGTGGTAGTTTCTGAAGAATAATTTTGCACACAGTTATATGATATCAAGTATTCCAATCTAGTACAAATAATTTATTCACAGTTTTATGGTTTCAAGTATCTATTTCTATTTGATGATAATCATTTGTTTTCAAACAGTTGTATGGTTTCAAGTAACTAATAATAACAATCCCTTGCAAACAATCATAGCTTAAAGGAACTATTCTTAATACAAATAATTTACACAGAGTTTCATGAAAATCCTGTGATACGTACAGAATTTTAAAATAGCTTTGAATAAAACTTACATTGCGAATTCTAAAAAGGGGCGGTTTTTGCGGTCCCGTCTCTTCAGAGAGAGACCCTGACAGCTAGCAATAGTTGTTACGGTGTTTCTCCGAAGAAATATGACCAAAAAAAAAAAAAGGGGTCCATTTTTAGAACTTACAATGCACGCTCTACTTAAAACTATTCTAAACTAGAGTTGTATGGTATCAAGTATCTCTACAAAGCACAAATAATTTTCGATCTGTTTGAAACAATTGGGACCCTAACCGCCAGAGTGGACCTGGGGGGATTTTAACAATGAAGCACTCCAAACGAACTCTGACAACTGGAGCCTCACCACCAGATGGAGTTTTGTGTCATACCCGGGCCACTCCTTTTTGAGAAAGGGTCTTATCCCTCTGCAGGGGATACAACTAATTCTCAGCTCTGTTAAAGAAGAAATAAAAAGCCAGATATCGGAAAATGAGTAGATGTATCAACTCGTATGTTCATATTTTCACCATGAGTCATGATTATTTGTTGCACTCGCTCGCGTGCGCGCGCGAGAGAGAGAGGTGGGGAGAAAGAGAGAGAGAGAGGTGGGGATTTTGAAAACTATAAAGCTCGTAACTAGAAAATTTAGCGGAGTTTTTTTTTATCAGAATTTAGAACCGATAAAAATACTGTACTAAAAATTGTAATGAAAAAGTTAAACACCAATTGAGAAGAACTAAAAAAGCAACAGTAGTCCATCGTATTGTATGAATACTATTAGCTTTTTCGGAAAATCCAGTCCAATTTTAGTTTTAGAAGGTTTATTTGTTTAAAGACATATCAACATTCGTGTATTAATTAATGCCAAAGCTGTCCTTATAGAAGGACAGCAGTAGTAGAATTTAAGCCATAACTGGGAGTATAAGAAGATTCATACTTTTCTCAAAGAGAATTAATCCGAAAGTGAATATAATAGTGTGACTGGAGTTCGAACTCGGTTACTAGGATGTTGCTTTCAACCCCGTTAGTCACAACGCCACAACGCCACAGAGATATCCCAATCCGATTGTAGTATAAACTGTTTAACTTATGTTCTATCGTATCATTTTAACAGTAACTGCATAAAAAATTCAAGGGGGTGTATTCGTGGTGTAATGGTTAAAGCGATGGACCGCGGAATCGTAGTAAGCGAGTTCGTACTCCAGTTGCCCTATTACGTTCACTTTCGGGCAAATACCCTTGGGAAAGGTATGAACCCCCTTATCCTTCCAGCTATGGGTTAAATAGTACCACTACTTTTCTTCAAGGAGAATGGCTTTGGCATTAAATAACCTACAAAAGTTGATATGCCATTAAACAAAGAAACCAAACCATAAAAATTCACATAACTAATGATGAGAGCCTTCTCTTTGTTAATTTTCAATCAATTCTTTTAGAATCTGATTTTGAAGGTTATATGCCCCTAATCATGAACATGAAAAAAGTGATGCATTTACTTTTTTTACATGAGTTCAACCTTGGTCATAATTCTTCCCAAGCTACTAGCTAATTTCAATGAAGCATTGGCTAAAGGATTCACTTGTGATTGGACAGTAAGGCACTGGTCTCAGAAGTTCTGAAACTAGGATACGAATTTGGAAGATCAAGAGAATAGAGGATGTCCATCAGCAATTGACGACCAGCATCTAAAGACACTTGATGAACAAAACCCATGTGATAGTGTCTGAGAAATGTTTCAAGCAATGGGCGTTAGCATTTCAACAATATCGAATTATCTCAAGAAAATTAGCTAGGTGAAAAAACTCGATAAATGGGTTCCACATGAATTCAGTAAAAATCAAAGAGCTCAACGTTTTATTATGTGTTCGATGCTGTTTCTATGGAAGACGAATGATCTATTTTTGAATCGAATCGGGACTTTTGACGAAAAATGGATCCTTTATGACAATCATAAACAAACCGCCCAACGGCTTGATCATAACAAAGCACTCAAACACTTTTCAAAACCTATATTGCAGGAATAGAAGATTATGGTAACTGTCTGGTGGTCTGCCATGGGCGTTGTTTACGAGGTCTTTCTGGAATCTGACCAGAGAATCATTGCCGAAGTTTACTACCAGCAATTGGATGAAATGAATGTTCAGTTGACCAAAATTCTACCAGCACTGGTTAATTGATGAGGCCCAATTTTACTTCTTGACAATGATAGGCCACATATTAGCAAGATGACACCGCAGAACCTCATTGAGTTGGGATTTGAGATTTTACCACATTCACCATATTCTCCTAATCTTTCCTCCACCGACTTCAAGCACTTTTTTACACCAAAAAAACAATCCATTCTAAAGGAGAATTGGAAACTACATTTAAAGATGTCTTGACAGGAAAACCTTTACAGCTTTATCATACAAGTATAAATAACTGATGGCAGAAAGGCATAGGCGTTCAGATATCATATTTTGACTGATTAAAACACTGCTTATATTCATTGAATAAGGAACTAAAGTTTATTCTTAAATCGGACATTATTTTCCGAACAAACAAATATTTCAAATACCCGTCAATACCAAGTAAGATGCCAAGACTTGGATCGCAAACAAGTCGAGATTAACAGATAAACGTCAAAATACCTTTCTACCCATTTCATTTTTCAAGGCAATTTGTATTTTATAATCTTTAATATCAAATAAAAATTTACATAATGAATTACAAACGGTAATTAGTACTTCGAGAAAACAAGAAAATGCTCATTTGAAATATTTTGATGATATGTATATATATATATATATATATATATATATATATATATATATATATATATATATATATATGTCTGTGTGAGCGCGCGTGCGCGTGTGTGTATGTGTGTGTAAATATCAAATATAGATATTAATACTGAGCAAAGACAAAAATAATAAGATAAAAACATTTGCTATTATTTGAAATTACGTTTTCATTATACCTTATGATACATTATTATTATACATTATTATTATTAATTATTCAATTTTTATACATCACTTTATTTTCTTAGTCTTTTTGAGTATGTGTGTTTAAATGTTAAAAATATCAGTATTGAGCAAAGGGAAAAATTTGATACGATGAAAACATTTGATATTATTTAAAATTACATTATTAAGTTAAATTTATTTGAAACAGTGGCGGGAGTAAATTGAATAGCTACCGTGGACGTTCACAATTTCATTCACTTCCGCTATTCATCACGAAATTTTTCTAAATTTAATTACTTAGTATTACAGTTATTTCTTTTCTTTAATGAATTGCTTTTAAGATTTACCGACAGAAATTTTGCTCATATTCATTAAGCTAAAACCAAATAATTAGAAATCAATAATACCAAACAATTATTTATCAGAATCAAATTTTTTAAGTGCAATATGCAAATTAGTCTTCCAGTTCACGCTGTAAACTTTTCTTTGATTGTATATATAAATTTGATTGTATGTAATTAAGGCCAACAGTACTGAAATATTAAACCGAAGAATATAAAGATACAGCGTGGAGGTGCACGTGGTGTAAAGGTTATCGTCGCAGGATATGGACACGGCGACACGAGTTCAAATCCTGGACCTGACTGATTGCATTTCACATAGCAGTAATACCCTTGGGAAATCCAAATATTCTCCCTCCAGCTATGGGTAAATAGTAGGGCAGACTAGGTTCTTCAGCTTTGGTGAGGCAACTAGTCTAGGAGAAGGAAAACTCTGAATTCAAACCTGTTAAACTCTGCTTAAAAAATTGACCTTGTGTCATATCCTGCCCGAGCGGAGGGGTTGGGTAAATATGATAAAGATACAGCGTGTCGCAATATACATGTAACTGCTGAGTTCCTTTTCATTTCAAATTTGAAAATAGTATACTATATCAACTATTAATACTCGATCACAATGCCTTAGACAAAAGAGAAAAATATTTTACGTCACTACTTATTTGGAGACAAAATCATTCAAAAAACTGTCTCAAAATAGATGCGACCCATTAATATGAGAATGATTTATTACTGAGATAAGAAACTCGAAAACAAAAGATTGTATGTCCTAGAAGCTGATATAATAACAATTAAAAAACAAACATCGATTTGATGTCTCTAGCTGAAATGATGCATTTTTTACAGGACGTGTTCCAAATGACCACCATTGCGCTTGTCTCAGTAATAAATCATAATCATATTATAAGGTTGCATTTATTTTGAGACACCCTTTAAATAACTACAGGTGAACTGTGACGTCGTTTCGATGACAGATACACAATCTCATTTAAAATAAATGATAAATCCTCATAACGAAAAAGGTTAATAAATTACATTATCGTATAATGTTTCGTTAAAGAAATTTCGGAATTATATCGAGAATATTTTTTTAATTTAAGTTAGTAAGACAGATTTATCGAGTTAAACATTTTTTGTATTTTGTTCAAATTGTTAATCCTAACCATGGAATGTTACGCATTTACAACTGCAGCTTGAAGAATTACTTCTAAAGCTAATTAGTAATGACTAAATGTGAATAATTATTTCAGCGATATAAATTATTCGTTCGTATCTTTGGTTGGTTGGCTGTGTTTTACAGCATATCACTCCTTGTAAGTTTATTCAATGCCAAATCCTATTTATACATTTATATTAAATAAATGATTTGTAAACGAATACTTTGTACGTAACAATTTTTAAAGAGATCATTTTGTGTACACTGTTAAATTGTTTCAAGACTTACTGTGTAATACCATTAGTTAGATTCAATATCTAGTAATATTAGTTGCACACAGTTAAGTTGTTTCATGTATAGTAATTGATTAAATAGTTCTATCTGACCCATAGCTGAAATCCTAACATTTACTACCATTGTGTCAGAGTGGATCTGAGAGTAATAGCAATGAGGGAGGACTCCATATTCCCCAAAACTCCAGGAGTGGAGCCTCACCATCAGCTGGTTTAGTGCATTATCCAAGACACTCAATGGGGGGTCTTTCTCTTCTGCAGAGATGCAGTCGGCGTATTCTAGAATCCCAGCCGACTCGGTTATTTTCTTCGTTCTGAAGTTTGGGAATTTAAAACCTGTATGTTAATTTACCAAATAATTTTTCGCTATTGTTTATTGCTATATATACAAGGGTGGGGTGAAAAGTTCATACGTAATATCTGCTGTTGATGACTTTTTAGCCAATGGAATTCAAGCACTGTAAAACATAAGAGAGAAGTGTGTGGACCGCAATGAATAATATGTTGAAAAATAAACCTCATTTGATCACATTCCATGAAAATATCTTTGTCAACCGATGAATTTCACAGCCGTCCCTCATATACGAGAGAAAAGTAAATATTTTAAAATGAACAGGTGCACAAATGATTTCAAATTTGGTATTTAGTATTTTCTTTTTGTTATTTGATATACAAACGCAACACATGCTTTGGTAATTCCAGTCCCCGTCAGGCAGTCAAATTGGGGTTTGAATTCCAGGTTTTATGTATGTGATTATCCAAAAGTCACACGTAGACTGAAATGTCCAAAACACGTGTTGCAAAGGTATATGAAATAATAAAAAAAAACGAAATGCCTAATTTGAAATCATGTGTAGACCAACTCATTTTAATATATATATATATATATATATACAAGTGATGGTGAAAAGTTTTCGGTTCAACCATAAATGTAATAGTCCATTTAAAATCTTTTATTGGTTTTTGACGTGACTAGTATGCTGTATTGCGAGATGATTAACTTTTTCGAAGATATGATTCGTTCTCAGAATTTCTGTAACGTAAAACTGACCCCGTTTGATATTCACTCGTCTTCCAATATATCTCTCGTAACATTTATAATTCTTCATAATGATGATAATGAAAGCGTACACACACGCACACACACACACACATATATATATATATATATATATTGTTATCCACAGACAGACTGTTTCGTTATATCACAACTCTTCAGAGTGGATAGATAAGCAGGACGCTTCAAGCTGAGATTGAAACCCGCCTAACTTTACACTAGACATGGTCTCTAACCGCTCAGCCATTTCGGTGACAACTCAGGATTTATAACGCATATGTATCAGCTTTTGTTTGTTTGTTTTTTATATTTTGCGCTATCGGATACAAGAGTCATTCAAAATATTCTAAGTCTTATCCACATTTTATATGTGTGCTCACTTTTCAACTTTATATTGGCCTCAATTGTGGAGAAATTAAGACAGAATTCTGAATTATTTTTTAGTTTTAAAAGAAGAGTTAGTCACAGCAAAAATACACAGCTCTAGCTCCTTTTTCGGAGTGAAACATAGAACTTTCTGAATGACCGTCGTATATATATATACGAGGTAACTTCAATAAGTTTCCAGATTTTTTTGCACAGGCATTTAAAATTGTCGTAGACTCTTGAATATTCACTATGTTATTGTTATGCATCTTATGAGATGACTGACCAATTTTTATGATTTCAGGTTCAAATCAACAGCTACAGCAGCAATTGGAATACACCCTACTAAAGCCTGATTGTCACAGCTGGTGAATTTCAAAAATACAATCTCGACGTGAGGACACTTTAGAAGAACGATATGCAATAAAATTCAGTTTTAAACTTGGAAAAAATGCCACAGAAACGTATGGAATGCTTCAGACTGCTTTTGGAGCATCTTGCACGAATCGAGCATCAGTTTTTGAGTGGCATAAGAGATTCAAGGAAGGTAGGGAGTCTGTGAGGGATGGTTAGAGTTGTGGGAGGAGTAAGGAAGTCAGAACACCACAGTTGATTGTCCAAATAAAGAATTTCATGGATAGAAAGAAAGATGTTGTCATGACAGCAGGAAGATGGTCGAGCTGATCAATTCAGATCCTGCAGTTCTTGATGCTCTGGTGACCTGCGATGAAAGCTGGTTCTACTGCTATGACCAAGAGACAGAGTTCCCATTGGAAGCATGCTAGCTCTCCCAGATCCAAGAAGGCCAGACAGAGCAAATCCACCCACAAACTTTTGATGTTCCCTTTATTTTTATTTATTTATTTTTTTTTTGACAACACTGGTATGCTCTACATGCACTGGGTTTCCACTGGACAGACAGTCAACAAGAATACTATGTTGAGGTTTTAAGGGAGTTCAGGAAGAGATTCCGTCAGAAGAGGCCAGCACTCCTCAAATCGGGTCAGTGGCATTTCCACCAGGACAATGCATCAGTCCACAACTCCATCCTTGTCACAGACTATTTGAGCAAGATGGGCATCAAGACAGTTCCCCACCCTCCCTATAGTCCAGACCTTGCTCCCTGTGACTTTTGGTTTTTCCCTAAGCTCAAGGAAAAGCTGTTGAGGCTGTCGTTATGAGACAATTGAGGAGATGAAAGAGGCTGTGACGAAGGTCATTGACACGCTCACACAAGAAGACTTCTATGGGGGCCTTACATAAGTTGTTGGAACTATACAACAAGTGCATTGCAGCCGGAGAAGATTACTTCAAAAGGGACTAGAGTTTCATGTGTGTACTATCAATAAAAGTGTCCATAAGAAAAAAGTCTGGAAACATATTTAATGAGCTTTGTATATATATATATATATATATATATATATATGTGTGTGTGTGTGTGTGTGTGAGAGAGAGAGAGAGAGAGAGAGAGAGAGAGAAATTAAACATTGAAAACAAAATTTTCCTGGGGTATTCGCTTATTTCTAGTTTTATCAGATAATAATATCTAAAACAACTCTTGAAAGAATACGGGAAAAAGTAAAATGCTCGGCCCAAAATGATTACTTTCTGTCGGATATTCTATTCAATAAATATATATATATATGTGTGTGTGTGTGTGTGTGTGTGTTTACCAACCCCTTTGCATGAGCGGAATGTGATACAAGGTTGAGTTTAACAAGTTTGAATTTAGTTTTCCTTCTCCTAGGTTCGTTGTCATACCAAGGTTAAAAAGCTAGTCTATCTAGCTATTTATCCACAGATGGAGGGAGCTTAGTTGGCAGCATGTCTTTCCCAATGATATTAGTGCTATGTAAAGTACAGACAGGATTTGAATTCGGTTCGCTGTGTCTATTTACAACGACAATAACCATTACACTTCGACTGCCTCCAAATACACACACACACACACACACACACACACACATATATATATATTGAATAAAACGCCCGATAGAATGAAATGATAATATATATATATATATATAGTAACAGTGTTAGTTGTCACTAATTCACTTTGTGGGTTTCTGGCGAACCTAGTGCGATATAATTTGGAGACTGCTCAATATCCATGATATAGCTATTATATGATAATAATAAATAAATATATTTTAGATTCTAGATATTCAATGCCATGGAAGTTTTTTTCTGCGACCTTAGGTTTCTTGAAGTTTTATAAACAACGATCATCAGGCAGATAACAAAAGAAAATGAAGAAATCGAAAAATACAGTAAAAAACTGTTAAAATTGTCTACAAATCTTTATGTGTGCTTGTGAGTGTGTGTTGCAGGGGGGGTTAAAGTTGCGTATTATTGTGTGTTGACGTATAAGTGATGTTTAGTATATGTGCGTGTGAAGATACATACGTAACGTAGCGCGATAAACTTGGGGTTGTTTTGCGGATAGGAGAACGCCGTTATGTAGCAAAGTTTGCTAAAAAATTATTCATTTATTTCTTTATGTACTTGTGTGCATATTTGTGGAGCTGATTTTAACTAAGGAACAAAGCATCATCATTGCATTATGAAGAAAATAAAGTTATAATTTGTAAGCGTAAATAGGTGAGTGTAGTATGGTAGGCCAGAATCACATTAAATATCATGGTGGAGGGATATGTTATATTATAAAATACTATAAAATATTATACAATATTGGTATTTTATGTTGGGGTGTGATTTGTGTTAGATTACAATAATAATTTGTATTGGTTATAATGTGTTGATGATATATTGCGTATATATCGCAGTGATCTGTGATAGTACGTACGTAAGGAATATAATGTTAAGACGTTGCAATAATTGTTTGTATTAGCTATGTTTTCGTTTTTTTTATGCGTGTGTGTGCGTGTGTATGGTGATGATTATAACTAAAGAGTAAAATGTTATCATTACAAAATTAAGGAAATAAATATATGAAATAAATATATGGTATGACGTGTAAGCATGATATGTTTTGGACGTATGGGTAATAGGTTGGGAGTTATGATGGTTATTCTTATTAGTTATCTGTATTATGTTAATGTTATATGACTTATACGTTATTGTAATAAATGATTGAGTGTGTGTGGGAGATATGATAAATATACTGTGTTGAGGCCTATTGCTAACGCTCATGAAAACATAATATAATATATACACTAGCTCTATCACAGATTTTGAGCACTCTCTAAATTATATTGCTCTTAGTTCACCACAAACCCACAAAGTGAATTAGTGACAACTAACACTGTAACAATATTAAACTTCCAAACCGGTTGAGCACTCTTGCAGCATAAAATGGATCACATAGATCCCATCGACCTTGCATATTCCCTAAAGAATATACTGATACCAACCCATTAGACATATAAGCTCCTACTCATCAAGAAAACAGAGAGCTTGATAAAGAGAATGAGGTGGAAGGTTCTCTTCTTCCTCAAAGATATCATCAACAACGATGCTATTGATAATTTCAACCTGAAATCAAAAAATGTCTTCCAATATGTAAAGATATGCAAGCCTTCCGAAATGATCTAATGGATATGGTCAAAAACATTCAATTCACGAAACACCGAGACAATTTCTAGAAAAAAATTATAAATGACACTAAAAAAATACACAACTCAAAAAATATATATTTATATTCGCTGACAAAACAACCAATTAATATTCTACAAGTTTCGCAAACCACAAAAAACCTGACAACAAACAACGTAACGCAAATATACAAAAAAGCACCTGAAATCACAATAATCAATACAAATAAGGAACCCAAAGAAATAGTCACTAAATTAAACAGAGACCACAAAATAAACTCCATAGCTGAGCAGCCAGTCTTTATAACAATCAAAGATTATAAACCGAACTTCAAAACCAATCCAACATATCGATTAATTAATCCCTCAAAATCTAAAATCGGAAAAAATAGTAAGCATATACTGGATAATATAAGCACTCAGCTCATGGATAAACTACAACTTAACCAGTGGAAGAACATCAAAGCCCTCACCAACTTGTTCACAGCTATAACTAACAAAAACAACACAGCCTTCATCCAATTCGACATCATAGACTTCTTCCTCCCCATCACCGAATACACACTTGACTAGAATTAGCAACTCAGCACGTACCCGTTTCACAAAATGATATTGAGGTCATCAAGCACTGCCTCAAATCGCTCCGCTTCCTTGACAACAAATCATGGATAAAAAAAAACCCTCAATAACCATCTGTTCGACGTAACCAAGGGTACCTTTGATGGGACAGAGGTGTGCGAGCTGGTCGCTATCCTGATTCTCTCCCAAATATCAAACATAATCAAAAACACTGATACAGAGACGACGGTATAATCATCATTAGGAGCCAAAACGGACCGAAACTTGATTGCTACAGGAAAAGAATATCCAACGTACTAAAATCGCTGGGATTTAAAATTAACATACACAAAAATCTAAAAATAATAGATTTCTTGGACGTAACTCTAAACTTAAGTAAAGGCACATTCGAACCTTATAAAATGAGAATGATACACGAATCTACATACACACTTCTTCAAACCACTCACCCTCAGTTATCAAACAAATCCCAAAATCTATTAGCCGTAGGCTATCCGATAATTCTTTAAACATCGGGATTTTCAACAAATACAAACACATATATGACAATGCACTAAAATACAGCGGTTATAGACAAACTCTAGAATACATACCTCCAAAAGGCAAACCTAAACACAAGAATAGGGATATCGCTTAATTTAACCCACCTTACAACAAATGCGTAACATCAAACATAGGGAGGGACTTCCTAAGCCTAATTACCAAACACTTCCCCAATCACTTCCCCCTACCTAAAATCTTCAACAGAAAGAATATTAAGATCAGCTACAGTTGCACATACAGCATGTCTCAAATAATAAAAAAACTACAACCAAAAAAACCGAATCCATCCACAGTACCACACACTCCCCCGAACAATGTAATTGTAGGGTTAAAAACACAAGCCCCTACTAGGAAAATGCCTGCATAAAAACGTAGTATACAAAGCCACTGTAAAAACCAACAGCTCAGTCAAGCAATACATAGATGCAACGGAGGACACCATAAAACAAAGAATATACAACCACAAGCTTTCTCTCACAAACAGAAATGACTCATCTAACACCTCTTTATCCTCATATATATGGCACCTAAAAGACATGAATATCTCTCCCACCATCACTTGGGAGATTCTAAAGGTAGCACCCGCCTACAACAAAACATCAAGAAAATGCCTTCTTTGCCTCAACGAAAAATTAGCTATTATCACCAACCCATCTGCCTGGTGATTGTTCTTTATAAAACTTCATGGCATTAAATATATAAAATCTAATATATATTTATTTATTTATTTATTTATTATATATGTGTGTATGTGTATATATATGTGTGTGTGTGTGTAAGATTGATCATAAAATTATTGAAACAATCTATCTCTTTAATGACACTTTCAGAGTTACAGAATTTTTTTAAATTTAAATAT
Organism: Sepioteuthis lessoniana; assembly: GCA_963585895.1. Classification (NCBI taxonomy): domain Eukaryota; kingdom Metazoa; phylum Mollusca; class Cephalopoda; order Myopsida; family Loliginidae; genus Sepioteuthis; species Sepioteuthis lessoniana. The sequence continues at coordinate 55,569,582 of OY757919.1, forward strand.
TTGACAATGGAATGAAATAAAAATTGGTAATGAAATCAAATAGAAATTGGTAATGGAATGGAATAGAAATTGCAATGTTTTCCAAGGATTTGAATGGCCATGGCGTAAACAGAATTATTTTGTGTGTTTTTTGAGAAAGATAATGGAATTTTCTTCAGCACAGTTTGAATTCAGTCTTATTATTTTCCTGCATGTTGCTCATCACTATCGCAACAAAGTTATAATATTTTCGGGTTCTTCTAATAGGTTGTCACTTGATCCCAAGTGACGAATAAGTTGACAAACGCACATTCGTTTAAAATACTGACTTTGATTAAGATGTTGCTTTAATTAGATTTAGCCGGCATTTTCTGTGAGTTTCCAACGGTAATATTCTTGAGAAGAGAAACTTTTAAAATCTTTTTCATCTCTTTTGAAGTCCCTCAAAAAGCTCATAAACTTCAAAACGTGCTTGTCTATTTCTGTGGTTCGACTGCAACTTTCAAAAATGTAAAAGTCACAAAAAACACGAACTTTTTTCTTTTTCCACAACGTGGTAATCTAACAAGCCAATCAGAGCTCAGATGCTCACACAAAAATTTACACCTTTTTGCTTGTCACTAGAATTTTTAAAACTTTGGCCGTTCACCGCGCAGACACGTTGTTTCATAGAACATAATCAGTTCTCTTTTACCGATAACTGGACGAAGAGTAAAATCGTATTAGTGCCTTTCCCAATGCCAGTATTCCGAAGTGGACGAAAACAGCCTCGAATGGAACATCGTAGTATGAACATCAGGTTATTAAGTATGAACATGTTTTCCTCCTTGCTATAGCACCACAGCTGTTCTACGAGGATGACTTTGGCATTAAGTAACCTACGGAGGTTGACATGCTATCAAATAAACAAGCTGAAACCCATAGTTTAAAGTAGAAGAGATAGATTAATGTCTTTCCTAAAGGTACTAGCATGAATTGAAATGTAAACGGCCTTGTCCAGGATTTGATTTAATTTCTCGGACTGACAACCATCAAGCCAATGTCGCATGATTCAAAAGGATCCGTGTTAAATAGAATCGAACATTTGATGTTTTTATGCTACCGGCTGACAGCTATATTTTTATTTGATTTACATTTTATTGCAATTTATTCCCAGCTTCCTACACATGTAAAAGATACAAAGAAAAAGCGTTGTTTCGCGTTATTTCTGGTCTTGATAGGTTCATTGCCTCAAGATCATCAGATGATCTCAAGATCAGAAGCTGTCAAAGAAGCAGTTCATAATAAAAATATTCTTATTTAGATAATGTTGAAATTTCATTATCATTATTTTTTCATCATCTGGATAAACTCCCAAAATATTTCTCCTTGCATATTTTCCCATACAAAACTTTTATTTCTTCCTGTTTTTTACCAGTCTTTCCACTGTTTATTATTATTGATTGCTTGTTATGTCTTCGCTTTTTACAATCTTCTCACATCAACTTTTTAAAAAGTCTTTGCACTGAACATATACACTATAAAGACATTATCTATTTACAAATCAAATTCTGTTAAGTAATTCATCCAATAGTTCCCTAAAATTCCCTCTTCTTTTCTTACTATTTTTCTGGAATAATTCAGTTTAATCTTAATGTTTGACGCTATTATTATTTTAAAAAAAATCTTATTAGGCAATTTGTTTCAAAAATATAAACCGAAAAATCCAATTGGTTAATAGACTTTGTTTTTGAAATTTGTCTTGAGAGTAAATTTCCAGTTCGAGGATAAATACTGAAAAAAATGTCAACTATAATCAAATTATCTATTAATCATTTTGTAAGTTTCAAGTATATCACTAGTTATTCCTTTTTTTCTCGTAAAATACTTAATCCTAATTTCTTTAATTTCTTTCTGTAACTGTAATCTTTTACTAGACTTAGTCAGCTGGGGCTGTTGGATACACCGACTACCTCTCTGTAGAGGGGTAAGACACCCCGCTATGAGTGTCCAGGTATGACATTAAACAATCTGACAGTGGGGCACCAGGCTTGGAACTTCATTGCCATTGCTATCAGGTCCACTCTGGCCCAATATGGTAGCACCTGATAGGGTCCTATCTATGGGTCAAATAGAACTATTTGAGAAATAAACTGTGTTCAAATAAATGGCTTATGCTAAATTTAATTGTTAGAAACTGAACTGTTTGCCCTTTTGAATGCGTGTAAACAAATGACTGACGTTTAACTGTGACTGTTATATAGCAGTGCTTGAAACCATTTAACTGTATGCAAACAAATAGAAATACTATGCGCAAAAAAATGAGCTCAGGATAATTTTAAAATGTTATCCACAAAATGTGTTTACAGATCATAGTAGATATATTTGTATAAACAGAAGTTGGCATTAAATAACCTACAATGCTTGATATATCATAAAACTCAACCAACCAACAAACCAACTTTTACTATTTTAATTTCTTATTATTCTTATCAGTCTTCTTGGTATGCCCTCCCATCTCAGTATTATATTCCAATTTTCATGTCTTGTTACTGGAGCGCAGGCCTGAGTACAATATTCTATAACAGGTCTAATTAGAAATTTATACATTTTTAAAATAACTATTACCTCCTTTGAAAGAAAATTTCTAACCATCCAGCCAATCATTCCATGCAATAAACTAATGATTTTAGTCTGTTCTGAGCGTCAAAGTTCGTTTTCGGGCAATCACTTTCTTTGTTGGGCGGGAAACCATTCGCATGTTTCCCGCCTTTTTATGGGAGAGGGATTGGCCGGAGACGCATTTGATTGAATGTCGGGTTGGTACTACTTTGTATAAAGCCTCGTAGATTTTTTCTTTTTTTTTCTTTTTGGTGATTTGTTTTGTGACTATTGGGTTCCTGACCACAAGTTGGTGGTTGATCAACACTAACTAGGTCACCCTTATGAAGGTGTATGATGTTGAAAGACCTGAAACACCTAATGAGCTTGGGAAGAACATCACTGACGATGTGGTCAGGGCCACCTGAGGGTGTATTCCTTGAAATACATCATCAAACCTAACCCCTAAATTGTATTTCTCAATTAAGCTTTTGATTTCCTTGTTACTTGATTTGTATTCAACTTTAATGTTTTCCAATCTACTATGTAGTACTTTTTAGTTTAGCTCTCATTTTCATAGAGGCCAAGATTTACAATGCTTTGCCACGCAACCACATTGAACCTGAAATTGAGAAAATTATTTGGAAGAACCAAAATGACTTTCAGAGAAATCGATCCACAACATCACAAATTCTAACAATCTATCGAATTTGAGGTGTTCGTGCAAAAACCCTCGAGGCAACGCTATTATCTATTGATTTGCCCAAGGCATTTGACTCCATACAGAGGGAAAATGGGACAAATACTTCTAGCCTATGTTCTCCCCAAAGAAACCGTCGAATCTATAATGACACTCTATAAAAACATGAAAGTGAAAGTTCGCTCACCGGATGGAGACACACATTTCTTTGACATTGTCACAGATGTGCTGCAAGGGGACCCATTAGCCCCATACCAGTTCATAATCTGCCTAGACTACGTACATCGGACGTCGATAGATTTAATGAAAGAAAATGGCTTTACTCTGGAAAAGGTAAGAAGCAGACGATACCCTGCACAAACTATTACGGATAAGATAGCGCTTCTGGCAAATACAACCACCCAGGCCAAATCCCTGCTACATAGTCTGGAACGGGAAGCAGATGGCATAGGTCTCCATGTGAACGTAGACAAAACAGAGCACATGCGCTTTTACCAAAGAGTCAACATCTCGACACTAAATAGTGATCCTCTAAAATTAGTGGACAAATCAACCTACCTCGGAAGCATCGTCTCATCTACCGAAAATGACATCAATACTCGATTAGCGAAGACATGGACAGCTATCAACAGGTTATCAATCATATGAAAGTCATAGCTCTCCGAGTTGCCTTAAATAGGTTTCCAGACCTTTTTTTGTACAGGCATTTAAAATTGTCGTAGACTCTTGAAAATTCAGTATCTTATTGCTATACATCTTATGAGATGACTGACCAATTTTTATGATTTCAGGTTCAAATCAACAGCTACAGAAGCAATTAGAATACACCCTACTAAAGCCTGATTTTCGCAACTGGTGAATTTCAAAAATATAATCTGGACGTGAGGATACTTTAGAAGAACGTATGGAATGCTTCAGACTGCTTTTCGACCATCTTGCATGAATCGAGCATTAGTTTTTGAGTGGCATAAGAGATTCAAGGAATGCAGGGAGTCTGTGAGGGATGATGAGAGGTGTGGAAGGAGTAAGGAAGTCATAACACCAGAATTGATTGGCCAAATAAAGAATTCCATGGATAAGAACCGTCATGTGTCTATAGAGACAATAAGTGCACAGTTTGATATCAGTGTGGGAACTGTACACACAATTATTCGCGAGGAACTGAAGATGCGGAAGATTTGCGCCAAGTTTGTCCCAATAGTGCTCAGAGAAGATCAGAAAGAAAGACGTTGTCATGACAGCAGGGAGATGGTCGAGCTGATAAATTCAGATCCCGCAGTTCTTGATGCTCTGGTGACCTGCGATGAAAGCTGGATCTCCTGCTATGACCCAGAGACCAAGATACAGAGTTCCCAGTGGAAGCATGCTGGCTCTCCCAGATCCAAGAAGGCCACACAGAGCAAATCCAGTCACAAACTTTTGCTGGTCCCTTTCTTTTGACAGCACTGGCATGATCTACATGTACTGGGTTCCCACTGGACAGACAGTCAACAAGGAATACTATGTTGAGGTTTTAAGGGAGTTCGTGAAGAGATTCCGTCAGAAGAGGCCAGGAGATGAAAGAGGCTGTGAGGAAGGCCATTGATACGCTCACACAAGAGGACTTCCATGGGGCCTTCCAGAAGTTGTTGGAACGGTACAACGAGTGCCGGAGGAGATTACTTTGAAGGAGACTAGAGGTTCATGCGTGTACTATCAATAAAAGTGCCCATACGAAAAAAGTCTGGAAACTTATTTAATGAGCCTTGTAAAATGCAATTTTTTCCAAGCAGTGGTCGTGTCAATACTGCTATATGGATGCATCACATTGATACTGACTAACTGTATGAAGAAAAAGCTTGTCTGCAATTGCACAAGAATGCTACGGGCTATATTGAACAAATCCTGGAGGCAACATCCCTAAAAAAATACCAGTACGGCCACATACCACCATCTCGAAAACCATCTAAATCAAACGAACCAGACATGTGGGACACTGCGGGAGAAGTAAGGACGAATTCATAAGCGATGTTCTCCTATTGACCCCTTTGCACGGACGAACAGGTGTTGGACGACCAGCTAGAACTTATCTATAACAGCTCTGTACGGACACAGGATATTGCCGGAAGACCCGCCGGAAGCGATGATATAGCAAGAGAGGGTCAGGGAAATCCGTGCTTGTGCAACGCCTTGATGATAATAATGCTGATGATGTAGTAAATTTATATATTTCTCAGTTATATCTTAATTTCCAAATATGACAATTAATTTTGATCCATCTTGGTTGTTTCTTTTAAAGCAGAAATAGTTTTGCGTCCTCTAATTAGATCACTTCATCGATTTTGTAATCGTTCTCTGGGTTTTCCATTAGAAAAAGCGTTACGAAGGCAACGAAAATTCAACAAATTAGCGAAACGAGTTTGTAACAAAATATAGCTTGATATTGTAGCAAAAGAATCTTCTGGATAACTGATAAAGGTTAATGCTAAATGAATTATAAAAAAAAGCAACCAAACAGAAAATAAATAAGTTGAGTTGAACAGACGTTATTTTTTACATATTATTCTGGTAATTAGCAATAATTTACAAAATACGTTTTTATATGAGTATTAATTTTTCTACATGTACAGTGTGTGTAAATATATTTAGCATTCTTTTTAATTGCTTACTTGCGAGTCAGTCCAGAATTCCTTAGAGGATAAACTTTAGTTATCTAGACTGAACAAGAAGTGGGAAGGTCCCCGGATGCTCTCAGGAGCCCGTTTGGGCTCCGCAAGGGAACAATGGCAGACTTGAAGCCGTAAGCCTCCCAGTTTCGACTGGGCTACCTCCGGGTGGGCGAGCTGCAACATTGACTCCTTTCTCCTCCATGTATAGCACTAGACCTTATTGTCTAGTTCAAGCTATAACCCAGCATACGTGCCCGGACCCACATTTGGGTTCGTGAAACTGCTTGCTTCACTAGACCCACATTGCACTTAGTGGCTCAATGAGCAGCACAGATCAACAGGGTTCGAGCCTCGGCTCCTTCCCGACCTTCCCCTCCCCTTTATCCCCATTTTAATCGGCCTTCGGGCTTTTGACCTTGTGTCAAGCCTTGTCTGGTGGGAGACATTGGCAAATAGTAGGAAGTGGGTAGTTGGCATATAGACTCCCTAGATTTTGGCTGCGAAAGAGGGAATAGTTATTTTTTGAAAACTTATGACACGTGGGTCTTTTCTATTAGTGGATTTGATGAAACTCGTGGGTTATGGACCGTTACACGTTCTTATATGAATAGTTGACATAACTGGCATTTTATTTGCATATCACGTGACGAAATCACTTAAATCTTTTCTTCTGGATAACATTGATTTTACTTCATATTCCACGGTCAGTTTTTCACTATAGTCTTCGAAGTTTCTTCATCATATATGGTAATTGGAATTATTATTGCAGACTGCTAATTGCACCGGACATTGGTATAATGGTTAGAGTGTTCGCCAATGGTCTTGGAGACCTGGGTTCAATCCCAGATCGAGTCATACCAAAGACTCAAAAAATGGCACTTGATAGCTCATTGCTTAACACTCATTATTATAAGGTACGGATCAAGGATAAAGTGGGTCAATCCTGGGAAAGGATTAGCGTCCTCCCCTACACCTGGTGTAGTAGCTATCGAAAAGGGAGTCTTCATGTCACCCTCGACTACGGTCGCCATCTTTACTTTCTTACTAATTGCGGAATTCTTAATCATAAAGTGTGTCCTTCTACAGCCTTATTGAAAGACAATCAAAATAGTGCAACTTCACTTAAGAAATTAATATCTCAATATTTCCTAAAAGTAAAAAATGTCATTAAAATATTAGTGAACGTTTTCTTTTAGTTCCTTTTACGTTGTTGCTATCAATTGAATTTGAACTAGTTGTTAACTAAAAGTTTAAAATTAGATTTTATTGTAAACAAACAAAAAGGTTATTGAGTGCGATGTCAGTAAACAATAAGTTTCAATGTGGCCATTAAACATTAAACGGTTCCTCTTCCAGAGAGGATAATGCTTTATGTTCAATAGATTTCCATGATCAAATCAGGCATTTACATGAAAAACTAGTTCTATGCAACAATGTTATTGCGCTGCTAGTATCTGTTGTTTCTATGGAAATAAATAGGAAATTTTACAAGAGTGAGTAAAAAATATTGCAGTATTTCGGTACGTGCTAATTTGCGGCGAAGCATTTCAAGCCATGAAAGGTACCCGCTGTGGTTGGTAGAATCGTAGTAGTAGGTGCGCTGACACGTTATGCGTTGCTTCATTACCTATGGGATTTGAAAAGCCTCACAGATGAATGTGCGACAGTCTAATTCGGAGACTTATACCTTACGAGATCGAACTGGACCGTAACGTCGCGGAAGTAACCAAAAACATTTGTTGTGCGAAAGGTGAAGGCGCAGTTGATCACATATGGTTCAAGAAATTTCGCTTTGCTTTCAAGAAACTTGACAATTAGGCAAGGTTAGGTAAGTCTAAAACCATGAATTTCATGGCCGTATTTCGAGCCATAGAGACAAATCCGGTGAGTAACACTCGGAGAATATCAGGCGAGCTCAGCATCACACAGTTCTGCGTGGTTCATCACTGTCGGCAAAAACATCTGGAGCTGTCGAATTGTCTCTCACGTTACCAAAATATTTCTATCTAATACTAATAATTTCTACACAATTACACGCTTTCAATTGTGCCTCATGCTATCAAAATATTGCAAAATTTTTTACCCACTTTCTAATTTCAAACCGTTTCTTGGAATAAAATTAAAGACCAATATAGAGTAATTCTTAGAGAGCCTTTTGAATCTGATACTTTTGGCTTAGCGCAATTTTATAATATACCATAAGCCAGATATTTTTACATGAATGCTGCTTTATTATAGACCAAAAACACAATATTTCGAATTCAGGGAAATCACAAAATAAAAGACTTAGTATAACAATGTATAAGATGTCTTTTTTTTACTGGAATGATGAAACAAATTCAAAAACACACGTCTATACCCTGAAGCAACGTTTGTACGTTTGACTGATTTTTCTATTAATTTTGCGAGCTCAAGTTCAAAGTATTTGAATGCCAGAAGGTAAGATCTTAAAGGTGTTTGTAATAGCTTCAACAGTTTTGTAAAATTTACAAGCATACGAATTCATTTACGAAGAAGTTTTAAGAATTAAAAACAAATGGGAGTTTCGAAAGTAATGTACTAAGCTTGGCACGAAGCCAGAACTATTGCGTACCCAGTGAGAATCAGACTCACTAATAATGCTCTGTTAGCTAAGATCACTGATCTTTATATCATGTGAGGTAGTTTTGGTGGATTAAGAATATAATCGATGTTTTTTTTTTTTCTGTTTATAAATAAGCCCATTTCTCTTTAGAATAAACTACATATACAGCTACTTTTTGTCTTTTACCAGTATCAATTCCTTCTTAATTTCGCTTGTTTTTTCTGCACAGCTATTCAAATCATTATTATACAGCCATCAAATGGTAGCACAGATCAGAAATAAATAACAATCGCTAATGTTGTATATTGACCTCCGACGCAGCCGGGCTGTCAAAATAGGAAATGCACCTGTGTAAATAACAGGTGAATCCGGTCGAGGAATATCAGAATATAACCTTGACCCTGGACGGGTTGAATGAGTTCGATTTGTGACGCCCACAAGAAGAAGGTGGGTGTCGAACTATTATATAACTCGGTGCACAGGAAGTTCGATCAGTTGGAAATAAGATGCGGTAGAGAAAACCAGGACCCCCGATTGAGCAGTTGGAGTTCAGACCAGTTGGAGAGATGATGCTGGAATGAAGACCATGTCTCAGAGAGGCTGGGCCCCCAGGCCCCCAGTTGAGCAGCCCTGGAGAACGGGAAAGAAAAACTGTTATGGCCATGAGAATGGGGGTCAATATGTTGCAGTTCTGTTCGATCTCCAACTCCCTCTCACAGTAAAACCTTTAGTAACCCTTTTGAACCCTTCCAAATAAAGTGAGAGGTATATTTTTCTAAAGAACTGTGTCGCTCGTCTTTATTGTGTCGTCGTTATGATTCTGCATGCATATGTGTTGGTATAGTTGGTCATGGCTATACAACATATATTAATTTGGTGCCTGATGCCAGTTTTCACGCTACCTGGGTAGACGATCCACGAAGCGGCCAAAGACAGAAAGAATGCGGCACTTAGGAGGCGAGCGAGAGAAAATTTAGAAAAACCCCAGCCAAAAAAGAAGAAAAAGGAACAGACCAACGACAAAGAACAGAAAAAATAAAAGAAAGAACTAGGGAAAAACTGCAACGTGCTGGATGGAAAGAAGAAAAAAGAGAAAAAGCAAGAACAGACCAGAAACAAAAAGAGAAAAGAGAAAAGAAAGGAAAAAAAACACCTAAGAGACTGTAAGTAAATTGCTTATTCTCTCTGCTGCCGATTAATATTTGGGTTCGTGTATAGTTGGTCATGGCTATACAACACTAAGTGAGATTCGAACTCTAATCCATTTTACATAGGGAAGCGTATCTTAACGTAACTCCTGCTGTAGCCGATGAACTCAGAGATCCTTTTAGATGAGCAGAAGATAAAATCAAACCATGTAATCGTATCCTTTTTTTTTTCTTGGCAGCATAATATTTAATGTTATGCTTTTTTAATTGAAACCAGTTGTATTTGTCATATTGTTATCATTTTATTGGATTATCTTAAATTGTTATTAATTCTTACTGGTGTTTAATTCATATTAATTTCATTCGTTATTCGTTCCAAAAAAATTAACAGTGGTTGACAGGTCGTCGAATACAATAGGTGATGGGTAATGCATTTCAGCTATGGCAAGGGCAATGTGAGTGATAAGCTATGTTCAACAGAACGGTCCCCCATGAAATAAAAAGTACTTCAACCATAGGTACCGGATCGATGAAAGAAGGAGTACGTGGACAACACTTTGCTGACAGCGACGCTGACATTTTTCCCGGGAAAAAGTTGGTGATGCAAAGTATATCGTCTGTATGCAGAAGTTCAAGATATCTATCAGATTACTTATCGTGACCCTAGTACGTTATCCCACCGAAGAATCTGCTACTTGCTTATCTCAAATCACAGTATTATGAGTACAGATTTACCATATCTAAACTCAACATCTTTCATCCTAATTTCATTTGTTATTCATCGCAAAAAATTATAGCGGTTGACAATGCTTCGTCGAATTCAAAAGGCGGTGGGTAATGCGTTTCAACAGTAATTTCTAACCACGTTTAACACAGCTGTCACTCCACAAAATGAAGACCGTTTCGATCAACTCATCCGCGTAGGCCGATAGAGATTTCCGGACAACGACACCACCATTGCAGCAACAAAAAAAGTCGGTTGCCTCCGCAAGTGCAATTTTTCTTGACGTCAGAAGCGAATATTCCGGCAGTAGATTTTTTTTGTTTAATGGTGAATCAACCCTCGTGGCTTATTTAATCCCAAAGCCATGCTTGTAGAAGATCTGTAGTGGTACTATTTAGTCCATACCTGGTGCGGGGATAAAGGGGTTCAGATCTTTCCCTGGAGTGAACGTAATAGAACGAGAATGAACGTAATAGCACGACTCGAGTTCGAACTCACCTACTATAATGTCTTGGTCAAGCTCGTTAACCACTACGCCACGAGGACTCCCCTCGACTGGATGTAAAGGTTAAACCTTCCCACAAATAACTTATAGTTTTATGGGAAGGGGCTCTTTGTTTTCTTTTTCTTTTCTTTCTTTTTTTTTTAAATGGCATCTGATATGAAAGTGCACACGAAAAAGAACTGTGTCATTAAATTCCTCCATGCCGAAAAATTGTACCTACTGACATTCATCGACGCTTGCTAACATTTACGAAGACCAAACAGTGGATGTCAGCACAGTTAGGCAGGGATTAATGTGTTTCAGCAGTCACGATATTAATGTGGGTGGCAAACCAGCTGATGGAGTGGGGTCTGCATAGCTGTCAACACAGTCATTGTTTTTACGGTCATCATAATCAGGGAAGTTTAGGTAGTTGTAAATATTTTCAGTGACATTGCAAATTAACAGAACACTATATTAAAGAAGCCAATAACACTTGCCTGGTTACCTTATTATACATATAAGTTTTGTTTGTTTGAATGATGGAGTCAAACGTGTTAGATTTTTTCTGTCACTTTTTACTTCTCATCTTTTCAGCCATAGTGAACTGAAATGTGTCATGTTTTAACTCAGATTATAAATTATTAGTGGCACCGTGCGTAATTTTGATCAGTTTTGATTCACGAAGATGGACCTGACAGCAAGAATAATAAATAAATATATATTAGATTTTATTATAATGATATATTAGTTTTATATATATCTAATAGCATGGACACTTATCTACGACCACTGATTTCATACCGTCTTTATACGGCAATCATCAGGCAGAGAAAGAAAGATTTTGGAGAAATCGAAAAAATCGAAAAATTCAGTTTTCAGATTTAGAATTGCGTATAACTGTGTGTGTGTGTGTGTGTGTGTGTGTGTGTGTGTGTGTGTGTGTATGCGCGTAGATTATATTTGCGTATTGTTGTGTGTGGTCGTATATTTGATTGTCAGTATGTATGTGTGTATGATGATGCGCCGCGTGGCAGATCTGACGTTGTCTCATAAATATATGTGTAGCGATGTATAGCGGAAGTAGCGAGACAGTTGGGGATTTGGCCGAATAAAAAAATTGTGTGTAGTGATGATTTTAACTAAGGGACAAATTTATCATCATCATTGCATTATGAAGAAAATTATTTTTTTGATTTGACATGTAAGTATAATAGACAAAAATAGACGCTGGGTCTAAAACGTAAGAATAATAGGTGAGGAGGGAATATCATGGTGTTAAGAAACATGGTATATTGTTATATACTATGGTGTCTTATGCAGTACAAGTATTCATATGTTGGAATATGTTCTGTGTTAAATTGCAATGCGTACGTTATAATAATTTGTATTAGTTGCCTATGTCGTGTTAATGTTATATTATGTATACATTATTGTAATATATGCTAATATGTATATAAGGAATATGGTAAATATACTGTTTTAAGACGTACTTCTAACAATTATGAAATTATGGCTAACATTATATCACAGGTGATGAGAGTGTTTGGAGATGGATATAAAGATTCAATGGAGGACAATGGTACTTGCGGTGTGTTGGGTGCGTTGTGGGGTTATTCGCGAAGGATAATGGGGTGTTTTAGTGATGGAGGTGATATTGATATGGCGGATGGTGGTGGTGGAGATAGATTATGTGTATGGGCCGAAATCCGAAAGTAAATGTTTGTCCTCATGTCTGTATGTGGATAATATTTTTGATTTTTTGTTTAGTTGGGTGTTTTGTGATGGTTAGGTGATAATTAGGATATTCTCATGGAGACAAAGAAGACGGGTTTTTTTCATGCCTTACAGTAGGCAGGTGTTGGTTTTGGTATTTCCCAGTTAATGGTAGATGAGTCGTTCATGTTCTTATAACGGCCAAATCCTCAACTTCTCAACGACTTCCGCTACACATCCCTTCACATATATTGTTGAGACAAATCTCAAATCTGTCACGCAGTGCATGTATCATCACACACACACACACACACACATACTAACGATCACATATACGACCACACACAACAATGCACAAATATAATCTACGCACATATACACACGCAATTCTTACAATCTTTTGACTGTATTTTTCGATTTTTTCGATTTGATCTGCCTCGAACCCACCAAGTGAGACAGTGACAACCATACACTGTTGTAATACAAATATAAGTAAAATAATATGCTATTTCAGACTATTACAAATGAGATTTTGCGCCTAAATCTTAGATAAAGAATAATTATTAGTATTTAATGATGTGATCGGGTTTGTTTCCTCATCTTGGTTGTTATTAAAGTCAAAACGTATCGGTAGTTGTACTCTCCAGTCTTCTTCAGGTCGCAAGTATCTCACAGAGGGGACTAACCAAATATCAATACCTTTGATAAGATTCCTGCTGCAAAGTTTGGTTTCAAAAAGCTCTCTTGTTCTTCTGAGGGACTCTTTTCTCACTCATTCTTTCACCTCTACTTGATGTTCGCTACGGACATTTCCAGGTTTTTGAAGTATTTTTTCTCCAATTTTTCTGATCATTTCCTAATAAGGCAGTTATATTCTTCCTATTGTTTCTCTTTTTCTTTTTTTAACATAAGCACAGATTTCACTTCAAAATTCTTGTCTGTAGATTTTAATAATCTATATTAGGATTTCTTGTTCTTTTTCATTTTGGACAAATACCTAAGTTATATACATACATTTATAGTTTCTTATGATTTTGTAAATTTTTAATCCCTTACATTTTCTGATATCTTGAACATTTTCAGACATTACAGTATCGAAATTTACCGGATCAAGTCCTATGTTTTTTCTGTCTATCCATACATTGGCAACATTTTCTCTATGAGAGAGAGAGAGAGAGAGAGAGAGAGAGAGAGAGAGAAAAGAAAGGGACTGAGTGATAGTGAGATAGAGAGAGAGCAAAAGAGTGAGAGGAATTTGGCATCAAGTCTCTTATCGTTATGCATTTCCGGCAATTCAATGCGAAAAGTTTAATGTAATGATTTTTCTGTAGATAGTCACTCAAAATAGGACGGAATGTGCTCATTTCTGCGCATGTTATATCATAATTAGCAGAAATGAGTGTGAAAGATTAAAAAAAAACTAAAATGGAAGTCAAGTTCAAAATAAATAGAATTTGGAGTCATCAGCGAGGCAAATATCATTAATACAAGTACAAAGTACATTAAATGTCAGAGAGATCTTACATTTGTTTTTGTATTTCTTGTGCAACGCGATAGACCTTTGGTGTGTTAGGGATAGGTGTAAATATAAGTGTACTTATGAGTATAGTTGCGAGTTGACCATTGGTGTATACCTAACCCTTCCGAACGAACAGGATGTCACACAAGGTCAATTTTTAAGCGGAGTTTAACAGGTTTGAATTTAGACTCTTCTTTCTCCTAGACCTGTTGCCATAGCAAGATTAAAGATCCCCGCTACCCTACTATTTATCCATAGCTGGAGTAAGAATGATTTGATTCATATTTTTTCAAAGGGTATTAGCGCTATGTGAAATGCAAACAGCCTCGTCCTGGATTTGATCTCGGGTCGCCATTTCCATTTTCTATCACGGTAACCATTACACCACGAACGCCTACATATATCTATAGCTGGGGAAGGGTAGATTTTGGTGAATCTGACAAAATGATAAAAATAAGTGGAAAAGTGGATAAATCCAATACTTACAACGGGTTTAGTAGCAATATTTCGTTCTTTATTCAAGGAAGAACTTACACGTTGTACGTGTTTGAGTCATCCACTTTTTCATTTATTTTTATCATATCAACATATATATATATATATATATATATATGTGTGTGTGTGTGTGTGTGTGTGTGTGTGTCCATACAGGGTCCTAGGCATATCTGAGCGTATGTGTATGTATAAGCATACGTTGACTTTGTGTGTGTGTGTGTGTGTGTGTGTGGTGATAAACCGGATGTCTCGTCAATAATTTGAAAACTGAGGAAAATGTTTTTTTCAAATGAAAAGTTTTTTTTTATGCCTACCATAAACTGGCATTTCTGGTGCCGTGATGTGGCTGGTAAGGTTCGAATAATTTTAAAGTATCAGAAATTTGGGCGGTCTATATCCGGAAAAAGGAGAGAATAGCGAGATTCATATATACGAGTCGCATTTTGTAAACTTAGCAGTTGTTGATCAGCCCAGGATAGAGAGTGAATTGGCAGTGACCATAGAGCCGAGTTAATTGTGGAAGATAGAGTCAGGTGTCAGCGGTGCCAAAGATGACAGAAGTGTCAGAATTCGAGTCTTATGCCAGGGTAAAGGGAGAAGAGTAAAGGTAGAAAAAAAAAACCCGGAGTGTCACATCAACCTCGTTCGGGAGCGAGTCTAGTCCCTTAAATCCTCTTTTGCCCTCTGTAATTCTTTGTTAAGAAATGCAGTGTCCACTTCGTGCTAATACTCATGAGAAAGGCATGAACTTACTCCTTCCAGCTATGGATGAATAGCAAGTCAGAAAAGGTAATCTGTTTTTTGGTGTTCGATAATAGGTAAATGTTTCTTTAATTCTAGTTTTAAGGTAAATGATTTATAATTAAAACAAGTGCCCGGAGAGCGTCAAAAAGTTTAGAAAATAATCGAATTAATAACAAAAAGAAAAGAAAAAAGTAAAAGCAAAACAAAAAAAAAAAAGAAAAAAAAGAAAATTCATAGATCATTATATTATTTTCAATGATGGGATAATTTCTTACTACCGGAACTATATAACCCAGTCCAACCTGTCGCGTGTTACTTGGAGAGCTTAACGAGACTGTCAGTTACTTCCCGTGAAGCGGAATAATACTGATGGCCGAATAGGTTATAGGACACATCCACATTCATCTATTGCTTCATTGCTATTTTTACGTTAATATTTCATATGAAGAAATATTGAGGACTAATTCTTTCTTTATGTTTTTATTTATTTTCTTATTCAATTCAAAAACTATTTAATCTTTTGCTGATTAATTTCAAAAGATGGATCTCGAAATTTGTGGGACTGTGACTTCATCCAATACCCGATTAAATATTCCATCACAGAACATCTAATATGATTTCCTTTTCTTATCTGTGTTCGTCACTTATACAACAGGATGTTTTCATCCGCAATAGATAGGTTCCAAGATCTCAGCGGATTGTGAAACCACAATCAGCTAATCAAAAATTTAGCATACCAGAACTATCTGCAACACTATACTGATTCTTTCATGGTATTATCATTAAATTTATGCCTTCTCATTAAGTTTTACACACACACATATATATATTCAAAATTTATATGTATCAAGTAGGATAATGATGAAACAGGATAAAAACTCTCGACTTAGAGTTTCACTTTGTCGATCCTCAAGTGAGCTAATATTTTACACGTTTATGATTATATATATATATATATATGTTTATATAAGTTGGCTGACCGTAGTCGAAGGACACCCGAAGGCTCTTCTTTCAATAGTGGAGGGCGTTATTGCTTTCCCTGGATTGATCCACTTACTCTTGATCCGTACCTTACTATGCTGAGTATTAAGCAAGGTGGCATCAAGTACCATTTTTCGAGTCTTTGGTATGACTCGACCTGGGATTGAACCCCTGTCTTCTTGACCATTGGCGAACATTCTAACCATTATGTCATATATATATATATATATATATATAACTGTGACTAAATAGGTGGATAATAATACTCGGTCAAATAAAAACTAATAAACCATTCGATTGAAAATATAATGCAAGTATAAAAACTTAGAGACATAGATATCCAAGTACTAGTCGAATTTCAAGAGTGAACAATATGGTACAGTAGGGAAATGAAAGATATCAAAAATAGCGAAAAATATAAACATTGTTTGCCCAGTCTAAATTCAAATTACGCACTTTCGCAGAACGGTTTTTATAACACTATATAACAGGTGTAATTGTGTGTATTTGTATTTAAGCCTTTGAAGTATATTTAATAAGATTTTTTAATAAAAGTTTTGAGCACAAAAATCCCTAAATGAGACAACCGCAGGTAACTGAAACCATATTAGAGGTTCTGTGGATATGAGGTTATACTATATTAATAAACACTTTCAGCTGTTGGTTTCTTCGAATTTACTAAGTTTTCCTTCCTCTGACACGCATAGCCCATATTAATTAGTTATGTTTTTTTATTCTAATGACATATCAAACTTATTTAATCCTGTACCATTACACACCAAATAGATGGTTGTAACATTACACGTCACAAATAGAAGTTTGTAACGCTACGGTGTTCAAATGGAACTTTGTGCTGGTACGGCTCAATAGACGTTTGTACAACTACTACTACTAGATATAGATATTTTCACCACCACTTGTCGAACGGGTATATGTATATAGCGCTACGTCTTAAGCGTCTCTCGGACCACCTATTGAAACCTCACCGTGAGAAAAAGTGACGTCAAGAAGAGAAAACTGAGTCGACCGCGTTTGCTAGACAAGGAGAAATAAAACATCATGAGGAGAAAGAGAGCACACACCGACCTTCAATTATCTTTCTCGTTTTCTGTTGTGGTTCTAACACACGATTGTCATCCGGTTTCGTCTTTACGGTTTCGCAGTTAGTGTGAGACCCCTTTTCGGAGCTCACCCAAAAATGGGGACTGTAATTTTTGGCTGTCTTACATCGTCATGTCTAGTGTCCAACTATGGTCTTTACATCGTCGCGTCCGGCAGCTCACTAACTGTTTTCCTGTTTTCTATCCCGTGCCTACTCCCACTAACAGCTTCTCTGTTTGAGTTTTTTTTTTTCCAACCAATCAGAACACGTCATCGATTTACTGCTGATATGTTTCTATTTTTAACCCGGTGTCTGCTGCTATCTTCGTCTAGACTTCACCGTTCGTTTCTCCCTTTTCATATATATTTCTTTCTTTTCCACCGTCTCATAGTGAACCAATAAATCTCGCTCGGAAACAACTCACAATCAACCGGAGACCCTAATCATTTTAAAATCCTAAAACCATCATTGTTGAAAAGTAGAAGGAGTATTAATCAACCCATAACTGGGGGATAAGTAAGTCCATACTTTTCCTAAGAAAATTATTTCAAAAATGAACGTAATAGCGCAACTGGAGTTCGAACTTGCTTACTACGATGTCGAAGTTTAGCACGTTAGCCACTACACTATAGGAATTATCTCTTATTTACAATACTTGCTGTTGTTGAGGAGGTGCTCGTGATGTAATGGTTACCGTCGTAGGAAATGGACTCGAGTTCAAACCTGAACGAGGCTGATTGCATTTCACAAAGCACTAATATCATATTTACCCAGCCCCTCCGCTCGGGCAGGATATGACACAAGGTCAGTTTTTTTTTAAGCGGAGTTTAACCGGTTTGAATTCAGAGTTTTCCTTCTCCTAGACTAGTTGCCTCACCAAGGCTGAAGAACCTAGTCTGCCCTACTATTTTACCCATAGCTGGAGGGAGAATAATTGGATTCATATCTTTCCCAAGGGTATTAGTGCTATGTGAAATGCAATCAGTCTCGCTCAGGATTGAACTCGTGTTGCCGTGTTCATTTCCTCCGACGATAAGCATTACACCACGGACACAAAGCACTAATATCATTGGGAAATGTATGAATCATCTTATTCTCTCTCCAGCAATGAGTAAAATAGTAGGGCAGAATGGGTTCTTTATCCTTGGTATGATAATTGATCTAGGAAAATGAAAATTCTGAATTAAAACCTGTTAAACTCACCATTAAAAAATTGACCTTTTATCGCATCCTGATCGTGTGGAGGGGGGGTTGATAAATAAATACAATACATTCTGTGTCCCTAAGTGTTCATTCATCAAAGTACTAAGTAAATTTTAGTGACCTCGTGGAATTCGTTGTTTTCTTTGGGGAAAAATCGCTTCAATAGAAATTCTGTTTGGCTATGTTTCTATGCTTACCATTTCGAGAAAAAAAACTTAAAAAAGAACAACACAAAGATGATGCTTACTGTTTTGAATAAATCCTGGACGCAGCACTCTACAAAACAACAGCTGTATGGCTAAAAACCACCGCCATCTCACTAACCATCCAAATAAGATGTTCAAGACCTGCTGGGCACTGCTGGAAATGTAAGAATAAACTCATAAGCGACGTTCTCTTATGGACTCCTACACATTGATACACCAGTGTTGGCCGACCAACAAAAACTTACATCTGTGCGAACACTGGTCACCGTCTAGATGACTTTCCAAGAGTGATGGCCGATTGGAACGGGTGATGAAAGAGAAAGAGAGAGACAGAGACAGAGAGTCAAAGAAGTCCGTGCTGGCCGTACTCTTTGATGATGATGTTGATGTTTCTATATAGGCTCATATTTACAATCTGATTTAAGTTTTCTTCAGCGAACATCTGTGACAAAATACTCAAATAAAATACCTCCCACCCCGGGAAACTAACCTTTGTAAACTCGTAAGATATGTCAACAGATGCAGAAACATTTGAATCAAGGGTCCTTTTTTTTCCGCACCAATAAAAAGAGGTTAACTAGATCTTCCCCCTACGAAAAAAAAAAAAGATTCAAATTACGTTGAAGTAACGAACCTAAGAAAAAAAGAAGAAAAATTTTTTAAAAAGAAGAAAAAAGCAATTTTGTAAGCACTGTTGAACAAGACGGATTCGATGACGAAAAGAGCGAAATTTCACACTTTATTTATCTGAAAGGGAGTGCTTGTATACAATTTGCACTTAGCGCATCGACGTAATTAGGTTCTCTTTATCTATTTTTTTCTTCGTTGACTATCACAAGGTCTGGTCGTCTGGCCGAGATTAGATGATCCATTTTTATCTCAAAATCCCCGAGAAGTTTTTGCGCATCATTTTCCTGAACAGATTCTGAATTTTCATTTACCATTTGTTCGTCTGGTTAAATTTAAACTTCTTGCACAAATCCCTGGGGATAAACTTCACTACCTGGTCATATCTTGTCTTATACTCTCTTTTCGCTAATTTACTGCGTTCGCTTATAACGTGATTGATCTTTCATCTCTATCCTCATATAACCTACATTTGTTATTTTCTTGCGTCTCATCTATTTTTTTACATAGTCTTTATGGTGTTGTTCTGTGAATTATCATTATTATTATTATTATTATTTAATTTCCAACTTTACTGTTGGTCTCTTAGAATCCTTCACCAGGTCTTTACCCAAAACCAAGGGCCAGGAAAGGTAGTGATTATATGCATTCTATGTAATTAGGGTTTTTGCTGCCTCTTTTAAGTAATATTTTTCAGTCACATTGATAATAGTTTTTTTTAAGAATATGAGCAGTTCCGCTAAGTAAAACTTTTAGTATTTTATATAGCTAGAAACTGTCAGTTATCTTGTTAATATGTCTCTTTCTTGATCATACCCAGGGTTCCCATTATTACTGATACGGTGGTAGTCTTAGGGTGCCACATTATTTCAGTTTCTATTTCCAGATCTTATTATTTACTTATCTGATTATACTCTTTGATTAAAATGTCGGCACTGACCTATCAATTAGAATTCATGGTTTTCTTTTATAGTCTTTTATCACTATATCTGGTCTATTGCTCATTATTTTTCTATCAGTTTGGATAGCAAAGTTCCAAATAATAGTAGCTTTTTTGGCTTCTGTTATTGGTTCTAGTTGGTATTTATACCATTTTCCAGATTTCAGTATTCCATAGTATTTACATATTTTCCAATGAATATAAGGTCCTATTTTATTGTGTCTTTCTTTATATTCTATCGTTGTTAAGATTGGACAATTGAACACTGGGGTCAATTGATTCAGTCTTTTATTCGTACAATCTACAAACTGGGTTTGATCCGTTTTTTATGTTTGCCTAATAGTTTCTAATCGGTAGGCTCGAGTCTTGTGCTGCTATTTCTAATTTCTCTGTCTCCGCTTTCAGTCTAGCACTTTTAAACCATAGTTTATACTGTATCGATATAGGTATCTCTAATTCTTTGTGCATATCACACATGCAATTTTTTGTTTTGTTTTGTTTTTTGTTGTTGTTCACAGGCATTTTTAATTGACTCAGTTCTTGTACTTTTGCTTCTTTCTTTATATTTTTGCTGTCTCTATTATTTTATCGTTTATGCATGTTTCTTTCGGTATGAGGTGGAGTTGGTTAGCAAATTTATTGTTTTGTTGACTAATTGAATATTTCATCTTTCGCTTCTCGTGTGCGTTTACTAATAGCAGCATCCAATTTGCCATAGTGTCTAAGTATTTCTTTAATCCAATAGTGGTTGTTTTGTAGGTCAATACTCTTTGGATTAAGCCTTTTCCATCAATTTCTCTCTTAGCGTAGAAACATTCTATATCTGCTATTGGGTGATGCATTCTGTGGCAGGTTATTAGGTTGTCAGCACATTAACACAACATTCTCTGATGTTTTTCATCGTTTTTTTTTCACGCATTAGGAAAAAACTACAAATCGAATTAAGAATCCATTATGACTAAATTAGAGTTTTTTCGCTCGTCTTTTAGCGGAATTAATTGGAGATCAGAGGGCGTTTAGCGTTCTTTTCGATAAACCTTTAGAAAAAAAATAGGATTACAAAATAACACAGTTTGATAGATTTTGCGTTTTCTGGAATTATTTCATCTAGTGATAAGGACGGGATGCCTTCGATGGGGTGCTCACAACAGGGTGTGTAATGGTTAACAAGTTTACATTTCAGATCAATTCCTACTTGGTAGTAAGTTCGATTGTTACTAGTTGCAATATACTTGTGGCCTTGTGACAAATCAAACCTATGGTTAGAAAATAACTATTGTACGTCTCGTGTAGTGTAATGGTTAGCAAGCCTTACTCGTTAAACATTGTTTGTCAGTTCGATTCTCACTGGATATCCCATACTTTTAACCGTATGCCAAACTAATGACAACTTATTGAATAAATCATTATGCTTACTTGTAAGGTAGAAAGGAAGCATACTTTGAAAGGGCACCTCGCGTGGTACTTTGGTTAGTGAGCTAGGCCTGCTGATCATTGTAGGTGAGTTCAATTCTCTCTAAGTGCCACATACTTCTTGTTTTTAACGAAAGTAAAATAAAGTTAGTAACGAAGGAACTCCGATCAAATCACGCTCATAAAAGTTAAGCAGTGATGGGTTTGTTCAGTACTTAAGTGGGTGTTCACTTAGTAACAGCATGCCCTGTAAGTAACCTGAAGTATGTGTGCCTGGTTAAGTAAAGCTCTGTAAAAAACAAAGTATATATTTTCTGTTGGCCTTTCCTTTTGATTTCTACTTTTATTTTCCGCTCACATTTTATAAATATTTCTTAAACTGAAAACTCAGTAAACACAATGTTTTACCCGAATGTTTTCAGTAAAATAAATGACTGGTGTCAAATATCAAAGTTTACAGAATTTAAACTATCGGTCAGTTTTTCTTAAACATTACCGAAAGTTTATTACATTCAAGAATTTCCATTCAAGAATCTATCTATCAATCTATATATCAATCTACTCATACAAACCTGTTTCAGTCTATATGCACATATCTCGTTCTCTTTCATAAGTATGAATACAGCAGTCAAAATACAAAACATATATTTTTAAAGCCTTACCTATCGGGTGCGCTTGGCATAACGGTTGCCATCGTGGGAAATGGAATCGGTGACCCAACTTGAAATCTTGGACGAAACTATTTGTGTTTCACTTTGCGCTAATACCCCTGGGAGAAGAATGAATCCATCGTTTCTCCACCCAGTTCTGGGTAAATATCAGGGAAAAGTGTTTTTGTAGCGTTGATTAGGCAATTAGTAAAGTAAAACTCTGAATTCAAACCGACTTGTGTCAAATCTTGCCTGTGAGGTGGGGGGGGGTAAATACATATTTATTCGGTGCACTAGTATCAAATGCAACTCCACAACCAGGTGTGAAGTCTGAAAACTATACTCTACACAATTTACATTTCAGAATAGTAAAAACATGATATTTCATTGTGTAAATGATACAATGGTAGTTTCATTGAAAGTGCAACAAACCTCTTTGTTACAAATTTGTCAACTAATTACTTTATATATATATATATATATATATATAAAACTCTATAAATGTCTATAAAAGGCTTTGTCCATCGAGAGAAGGCAGGAAATAAATAGAGGGAAAACAAGTCGAACATTTTGTTGGGTGGACTTGATTGTTTTTCACTGAGATGCAGTAAGCCCCTATATGGATACACACACACGCGCGCGCGCAAATACACACACATTTATAAATACATCTATGGTCAGTTCGCAATTAAACGCAGTAAAATAAGAATGAATAGGTTTTTTTTTAATAGAGAGTTATCTCGTGATCGGTGACATAATTAAGATCGCGAGAATGCAGATATGATCAGAATAAGTAGGTAAGGAGTTAAAAAAAAGATCCACTTACGAGATGGGATTTTAAAAAAGTATCCTAACTGAATTTATTCTTAATCTTTTTCATTTTAAAGCTGAAATTATATAAGTTGCTGAAGAACTTATAATAAACGGATGTCTAGATAGTTGTCTGAACATCTACTCTTCGCTTAGTCAAATCATTGCTGTGACACTATGTAACTTTGGAATGATATTATATACGGTTAGATATATATGTGTTTGTACATATGTGTTTCTGTATATCACGATAAGCATATGAGTTGGTGCAGGTACATTTATAAGTGTGTGTGTGCATACATATGCGTTTAATTGCGAACTGACCATAGATGTACTTATAAATGTGTGTGTATTTGCGCGCGCGTGTGTGTGTATCCATATAGGGGCTTAGACATATCTGCAAGGATGGATGTAAGCATACATTGAGTTTGTATGTTGAGGGTGTAGCTGAGTGTGTGTGTCATTACATATTTTAGGCGTGAAGAACTCATTCATTTCTCCCAGTCCAAATGGAGACCGTCAAGTAAAGCTAAGAAGACCACTCAGACAGCATCTTCAATAGAGTTCAATTTTATTGCTATACTTTTAAAGGTTTCCTGGAGACATAATGTCTGGCAATATTTTTGTCCATTCTATGGGTGGCCTAAGGTCCGGAAGTACGGAAACATTCATCCCTGCAGTCAGTTTGTTCGGGCAGATCCACCCGAGACAGTGAAAGTGACACAAGGGCCCGCATCATTTCATGTCCGAAAATTTAGAAGCTAGAGTCGGAGTTTTCACCAGGTGTCTGTCACTAACCAGAGCAACGTAGAAGATAGTGGTGAAAAGTTCCAGAAGTATAGCAACAGAGGCGTTATCAAAAGGTATTTTTTCCTGCCCATGTAACAACGCCTCCTCCGGGGCGTGTGTATCTGCAGAATGCAACAACGCTGGGTCTGACATCGCGGCACAGCGGAATATTTTTACGCCCCTGCAAATGTCTGATATATCCGCCATCCAATGTATCCCAATTGGTGGAAATCCATTACACTACACGTACTTCGACCAAAGAAAAATTCACTGGCACAAGTGTGTTCAATACCAAAAAGATGATTTTGAAGGAAATTAACGTTTTACAAGGCTCATTAAATAAGTTTCCAGACTTTTTTTTCGTATGGGCACGTTTATTGATAGTACACACATGAAACTCTAGTCCCCTTCGAAGTAATATCCTCTGGCTGCAATGCACTTGTTGTACCGTTCCAACAACTTCTGGAAGGCTCCATGGAAGTCCTCTTGTGTCAGTGTGTCGATGACCTTCGTCACAGCCTTTTTCATCTCCTCAGTTGTCTCATAACGACAGCCTCGACAGTTTTTCCTTGAGCTTAGGGAATAACCAAAAGTCACAGGGAGCAAGGTCTGGACTATAGGGACGGTGAGGAACTGTCTTGATTCCCATCTTGGTCAAATAGTCTGTGACAAGGTTGGAGTTGTGCACTGATGCATTGCCTTGAAGGAAATGCCACGGAGCCGATTTGAAGAGTGCTGGCCTCTTCCGACGGAATCTCTTCCTGAACTCCCTTAAAACCTCAACATAGTATTCCTTGTTGACTGTCTGTCCAGTGGGAACCCAGGGCATGTAGATCATGCCAGTGCTGTCAAAAAAAAAAAAAAAGGATCATCAAAAGTTTGTGACTGGATTTGCTCTGTCTGGCCTTCTTAGGTCTGGGAGAGCCAGCATGCTTCCACTGGGGACTCTGTCTCTTGGTCTCTGGGTCATAGCAGGAGATCCAGCTTTCATCACAGGTCACCAGAGCATCAAAAACTGCGGGATCTGAATTGATCAGCTCGACCATCTCCCTGCTGTCATGACAACGTCTTTCTTTCTGATCTTCTCTGAGCACTGTTGGGACAAACTTGGCGCAAATCTTCCGCATCTTCAGTTCCTCGCGAATAATTGTGTGTACAGTTCCCACCACACTGACATCAAACTGTGCACTTATTGTCTCTATAGACACACGACGGTTCTTATCCATGAAATTCTTTATTTGGCCAATCAACTCTGGTGTTCTGACTTCCTTATTCCTCCCACACCTCTCATCATCCCTCACAGACTCCCTGCATTCCTTGAATCTCTTATGCCACTCAAAAACTGATGATCGATTCACTCAAGATGGTCTAAAAGCAGTCTGAAGCATTCCATACGTTTCTGTGGCATCATTTTTTCCAAGTTTAAAACAGAATTTTATTGCATATCGTTCTTTTAAAGTGTCCTCACGTCCAGATTATATTTTTGAAATTCACCAGCTGTGACAATCAGGCTTTAGTAAGGTGTATTCCAATTGCTGCTGTAGCTGTTCATTTGAACCTGAAATCATAAGAATTGGTCAGTCATCTCATAAGATGTTTAGCAATAACATTGAATTTTCAAGAGTCTACGACAAATTTTAATGCCTGTACAAAAAAGTCTGGAAACTTATTGAAGGGAACCTCGTATTTATTGCTAACTTTTATCAAGGTAAATACAATTTCTGTCTTGAAACTTTTAAACGTATAGTTACACACATAATTACTTGACCTTAATAATAATAATACGAAATGGTATATGTACAAACCAGGAACTGTCCTATAGAATGAGACGCATAAAATTCTATAGGATTTTGAGATACAAACGGATCACTTATTTCCTGCCAAAAGACCAGACCTTGCGTTAATTAATTTGCAAGAAAAAAGAACTGGTAATCTAGTTGATTTGGACGTTCCGACGGACTACAAATTAAAAATAAAAGAAAGCGAAAAGATAGACAAATACTTGGATCTTGCCAGAGAACTAAAAAAAAAAGTGGAAGACGAGAGTGACGATTTACCAATTGTAGCTGGTGCGCTTGGAAAAGTCCCTAAAGGCTTGGGATTGGAATTTTTGGAAACCAGGGGAAGACTCGAGACCATCCAGACATCAGCTTTGTTAAGATCGGCTAGAATACTAATAAAGCTCCTGAAGAACTTAGAAGACTTGCTGTCACTTAGACTCCAGCGAAAGACCACGAACTAACACTGATGTGAAAAATCAGAAGTAAAACAATAATAATAATAATAATAATAATAATAATTATAAAATCGGTAGATTATTGAAATATCATCTTCGAATGTGATAATATAAGTCAATCCGTGCAATTATTGTCACCGGATTTTGTTTCCATTTAAGTCATCATTGGAACAGATCTGATATTAACAGATTGAATTACTCCGATGCAAATCGAATAAGAGAAAAAGCATTTAAATACGTCATCACATCATATGAATGATTTATTATATTTCATCTTCTTATTTCTATCTGTACAAGCAACATCTATTAATGTATTGGATCACAGGGATACACACAGGGATAGTATTTACCTTGCCTCTCATTTCTCTTTCGCCTCCACTCACTCTCTCTCTCTCTCTCTCTCTCTCTCTCTCTCTCTCTCTCCACCTGTCTCTGTTCCTCTTTCTCACTCTTTCTCTCTCTCTATCCCTGTTAGTTTTTATCTCTCTTCCTCCCTCCCCCTCTCTCTCACTCTCTCTTTCTCTCTCTCCCTCTCTCTCTCTCTATATATATATATATTTCCTTATATATAATATAACATATATATCATAGGTTTATGGTTCTTACTAGCTCACTTAGTGAGTTAATAGAGGACCAAATGTTGCAGTATTATTAAAAAGTGCTCAAAATAAATGATAGAGCAGCGAAGGAAATAATGGTTGCCACTAGCGTAAAGCAAGGCTCTTCAAACGAATTGGGCTCTCGGTAGCCGTTAAGCGCATATATGTAAACAAACACAAATGTGATACATAATCGTTTAAATTTCCCACACTTTCGCTGGCTTCCTATTGGCTGAGTGGTAGAATCTTGGATTGGCGTTACAGTCAGCCATGTCTCGATCCCAGCCTCGGACATCTATCTTGTCTAGCCACATTGATGAGTTCTGATAGAACGAAACTGTCTGTCTGTGGATGACAATATATATATATATATTATTTCAGCCTTTCGGTTGAAGACTGCAGAGTGTTTCATTTTAAGATATTTAAGTGACGTTCAAGTCTTCTTATTTTCTTTATGTTTAGGTCAAGGCGGAAAAGAAAGTGTCCCATACTAGTCCAAGCGCGACCATTTCGCTGGTCGTTCTTAGGGCTTGTGTTAGATTGTTACTGTGAATTGCTGTGAGTTTTTATATCTATTAGGATTGTTTTCTTAATATGTGGTTGGCTCATTCTGTTAGGATGGGAGGTAGGGTTAGTTGTTGAAAATGTTTGATATGTTAATACCCATGTTGAATGTCATTTTATTTATAGTAGGTTTTTTAATTTTTTATGGGTATTTCTTCGAGGAGTTGTAAACGATTTCTTTGTTATTTTTATATATAATTTTTGCATTATAAATTTGGTTTTCTTATATCGGGGGACTTGAGTTTGTCATTGTCTTTGTTATGTCGTTTCATTAGATGTTGTTTAATGACACTTATGTCTGTAAAGCGAATAGAGACTGTGGTTATAGTATGGCCAATGTAGGTATTAGATGTTATGTAATTTTTCGAGAGACACACACGAAATGAACATGAAAATTCATGCTCTACATTGGTTTTAATTAGGAAAGTTTGGCGGGAGTTTGGGTTATTTTTTAACAATGAGGTTTGATGTTTTAAATTTAGTGTATTAGATGACGAGTTTTACTTGTTTTTGTTGTTCGATAGGTTTAATGTGCCAGTGTATAATGTTGGTTTTTACTGGAATGTCTAATTTCTAGTTTTTATGCATTTGAATCTTGTAATATAAGTTAATTCTGTAAGTACTATTATTGTTGTTATTCATTGGCTTTGTGGGTAGAGTTTTGTCCTAAGCTCGGGAGCCCAGGGTTCGATCCCAGGTTGAGCCATACCAAAGAGTCAAAAATGGTACTTGATACCTCCTCAATTAACGCTCATCACTATAAGGTATTATCAAGGGTATAGTGGAGCAATCCAAGGAAAGGAGTAGCGTCCTCCTCTACGTCTCGGTGTAGTAGCTATTGAAAAGAGAGCTCTCGGGTCACCCTCGACTGCGGTCGACGAACTTTATATATATATATATATATATAATTGCTCATAGATATGAACATACATAATAATTGTCTATATAGAATAAATTTTCTTCCCAACCAAATCTGGTATCTTTGGTTTGGAAGAAAATTTATATATATATATATATATATATATATATTGATTTGTATAAATTGAGGGAAAATAAAATTGTCACACTCTGAATACGTCTTTTAATTTACTGCATATTCAGGTATTATAGCTAAATGAAACTAAATGATCACAAGTACAGATCAATATGACTGCTAGTTCCAAAATAAGCGTCGTATCAAGCGTACTCTGACCCTATAGTAAAACGTTCCATATCTGCCTTGGGTGTTAAGACAAGTCCTTACTCTCACGTAAATACGATCGTAGAGATCACTTCCAACCTGCGATACATCCTTCCAAGTCAAACGCTTCCAAAATTTTATCAGAATATCAAGTACCCATTAGCACGTACATACTGTATCCAGTTCAAAGTCTGCATCAGGCTCTAGGTTGAATTAATTTCATTTTCCGTCAATAGGTACCTCTTAATTGCGTCAGTCACTTCTCTCTCTCTCTCTCTCTCTCTCTCTCTCTCTCTCTCTCTCTCTCTCTCTTTCTCTCTTTCTCTCTCTTTACAAAATTATTAATCTGTTGAGGTCTATTTTATTTATGACAATCTTGCGTTTCTCATAAATATTCAAATCCCAGGTGCATAGAATGGAGCAAGCCGAATTCTAGGTGCATAGCCTGGAGCAAGTAGCAAGAGCCTTTGGCCTCTACGTGTACACAAATAAAACAGAACTCATGGGCTTAAAGCAAGAAATAGCAATCTTCACCTTAAGAAGCAAGCCTCTTAGATAAGTAAACTTGTTTTCATATTTCGATAGCAATAACTTGTCTACTAAAAGCAATATCAACATACGCAGAACGAAGGTGTGAATTGCTATCGATACGTTATCGATCATATGTAAATCTGATATTTTAGATAAAATAAAACGGGATTTTTTCAGCTCTGGCTATGTCAGAACTACTGTATGGCTGAACCACCCGGACGTTAACGGAACGTATGGAGAAAAAGCTAAATAGGAATTACACAAGAACGTTACGTACTGTTTGGATAAAACTGGGAAGCAAAACTTCACAAAACTGCAGCTATACGGCCACCTACTTTCTATCTCACAAATCATCCACGTAATAAGAACAAGACATTCTGATCACAGCTGGAGAAAGTTACGTTCTTTTATGGTTTCCGACACATGGAAGCGCCAGGGTGGGCTGACTAGCAAAGACTTACATACATTAACTCTGTGCGAACACTCGATGCTGTCAAGAGGACCTGTCAAGATCAATGGACAATATGGTTTGATCTCATGAGAATCATTAAACTCCGTGGTAACATCTTGACTTAATAATGATATATATATATATATATATATATATATATATATATATATATATATATATAAATATGAACATGCATAATATTTGTCTATATAAATTAATTTTCTTCCAAACCAAAGATAACAGATTTAATTATTCCTAGTGGATTATTGTACTGAAAACAAATATTATTAGCTATTATTTATTACCAAATTCTACAGTACGAGGCTAAAACACTGTAATCAAAAATTAAATCTCAACATATTTCTAAGCAAAAAAAAAAAATTGTATAAATATATATGAAGTGATGTTTTACAAGTGGTGTATTTTTGTTCTGCTTAATATTTCTAGTTTTTTCTACAGATTTTCAATGTTATAGAGTAAGATAATAAGTAATATATGATGATATCAGTACTGATTGTCTAAGGATTCTCTACAAATATTGGTATTTTTGGTTTAAAATAAATTAACTTTGATAAAAAAAAACTTGTTAGAAGTTTATTTATTTATAGCCGATACTGTGTATGCAGTCATAACGGTATATATATATATATATATATAGAGAGAGAGAGAGAGTGAGAGAGAAAGAGAAAAGGAATTATGACTGAAATTATGGGGACAATGACTCTTGAATTATTAAAAATGGTTAACAAATTAAAAGTACAGGATAGAAAAACAGTGGTAGATATATTTATGAGGTTAGTCAATATATTAACAACAGTTTTCACGATTTACTTTCGAATAATAAAGTAAGTAAAGTTGGCGACCTTAGTCATGGACGACCCGAAGGCTCCCTTTTCAATAGCTACTACACCGAGGTGTAGGGGAGGGCACTACTCCTTTCCCTGGGTTGCTCCACTTTACCCTTGGTACATACATTATATCGCTGAGTGTTATGCTAGGAGGTATCAAGTACCATTTTTAAAGTCTTTGGTATGACGCGACGTGGGATTGAACCTAGGTCTCCTGGACCATTGGCGAACCTCTACCCACTAGAATGCCTAAAATCTACGGAAAGGAAAAAACAATAATCAGTCTTATATCCCTTTTAAGCTATAATTTTTTTCAAATCGTTTTAGATAATCTACTTCTAGATTAGAACAAATATCTGTAGGAATTAAAAATTGTTCAACATCTGAAGAAACAGTGTTGAAAGATTGTTGAAATAAATTTATAAGAAATTATATCTGTTGAGTTTTACTTGATGATAATGATATAATTGGTCCTGTGTGTGGATTGTTTTTTTATATATATATTCTATTTATTAATAGCCATACATTGAACGCTTTATTAGAATATATTGATATTATATCTTCTGAATGCATTGTTCCTTTTAAGTCTATTGTTAGACTTAATATATATATATATATATATATATATATATATATATATATATAATCTTCAGCCTGCTGCAGATTCATTGATTTTTTTGCTTTTACAGGCTTTTTCAGTTCATTCCATGAATTTTCAATTGGTTTCAGGACGGTATTATATTAAAAGTTAAAGTAAAACGTTTATATTTTTGTTGATATTTCGATATATCATTCAATAAATAAGGTGAATTGTGTCTAAGGTTTTGGCAATAGAAAACTTTATTTGCAGTTGCGCCTTTTTCAAGGTAATCAATAGTAGTGGGTCCTTTCATATCCCAGAAGACTGTCAGGATGACCTTCTTTACTGGCTGCTACATCTGGGACTTTTTTCACAGGAGAGTCAGTGTGTTTTCACTTAATCGAAAAGATTCAGGCCCTTAGTACCAAACCCATGTTTAGCCCATTTGCTAAAATATGCTTCTCCGTACAGATCACACATTCTACTGTAAATTTCACATAGTTTATCAGTCACCAAAGATTTGACTTCAGACCTCTGCCCAAGTCTGGAGCATTCAGTTTGATTTACCACTATTTCGAATAGGCTAAAAACAAATATTTTTTGCTATAAAACCAAGGTAAAAAATGCTGAGTTTACATTAAGGAAGAAAATTAGGGAAAAAAAAAATTTTGCTTCTTTTTTCCTTTTTTTTTTTTTTTTTAATTTTCCCTTTTTTATTGAATGACTCCCGCAGCTAGCTAGCTAGCTAGCTAGATAGATAGATAGATAGATAGATAGATAGATAGATAGATTGGGCCCAGGATTTAAAATTGCTGCCACTTAGGTGATATAAGCCGTGAGAGAATAGTACGTGGGTCTTTAAACAGTACTAACAGTCATGCACTTTTAGTTGCAATCATGTGGAATGGTGAACATCGGGCATTTGTGACCGCAACTTATTTTAAAAAATAGTGACTCTGTTATTACAATGCAACAGTTATTTTGTAAGAATTCCGTGGTTGGTCAATCTTTTTGTGGTTACTTCCTATAAAGATACCCGATGATTCAAGTTTTTAATGTAGACCTCAGATAAATGACGAACTGAAAGATTTTATTCGTTACAAAATTGTGACTTTCACTTGACAAACGCTGCAATACTTTAGAGTGAAGTTTCAGGAGTATATGGATAAGGATAAGCATTTGGACGATATAAGTAAGTAAAGTTGGCCGACCGTAATCGGGGGTAACCTGAAAGCTCCCTTTTCAATAGCAACTACATTGAAGTGTAGGGGAGGGCACTACTCTATTCTCTAGATTTCTCCGCTTTACCCCTTGATCCATACCTGATAATGCTGAGTGTTAAGCAAGGCGGCATCAAGCACCATTTTTTTAGTCTTTGGTATGACTCGACCAAGGATTTAACCCCGGTCTTCCGGACCCTAGGCGAACACTTTAACCATAAGGACAATGGCTCGTTCTTCTAGAAGGATGACTTTGGAATTAAATAACCCACGAAGGCTGATATGCTTTTAGACAAAGGAACCAAACCAAACCAAACCAAACCAAACCAAACCAAGAGAAAGTGATTTTAGTAAGTAAACAAAATGGAAAATATTATTCTTTCTTACGGTAAAATTATATCTCGAATCGAATTTCCGTTGTTTTCTTGGAGGTACTATTTACCAACCCCTCCGCTCGGGCAGGATATGACACAAGGTCAATTTTTAAGCGAAGTTTAACAGGTTTTGAATTCAGAGTTTTCCTTCTCCTAGACTAGTTGCCTCACCAAGGCCGAAGAACCTAGTCCGTCCTACTATTTACCCATAGCTGGAGGGAGAATATGGGGGTTCATACCTTTCCCAAGGGTATTTGCCCGAAAGTGAACGTAATAGCGCGACTGGAGTACGAACTCGCGTACTACGATTCCGCAGTTCATCGCTTTAACCATTACACCACGAGGACACCCCTTGTTTTCTTGGAGGTGGGTTACGTTTCAAACCCAAAAGATTATTCTGCCGGTCCAAGCACACACACACACACACACACACATATATATATATATATATAATTTTAGAACATCCTCCATTTTGCAAGTTTTGCCATTCTCTCTGGGTTTCATTCTCTCTTTCACCTTTTCTTTCAATGGATAATAATGGCCTTTTCGCATAACACTGGCGGCCCGTGTAGTTTATTGCAAATATCACCTGTCTTTACTGTTTTGCCTTTGTTTGTGTGTCTTAAAAATGTCACTACCAAACAGCTGCCATTTCTGCTGTTTTGCATTTTGCTAATATTACCTCTTTTTTAAGTCTTCATTCCTAGTTTCTTCAGTTATTTCAAGGGCGAACTGAAAATATTACTACCTTAAAAAGTAGATTGGTAAAATATATTATTGGCATTTTTAAAACGTTTACGAAAACCGTTAGATGTCAACCAATGTAAGTGACAGTTTGAGGTCATTTGAGAGCTTGGCTTTATTTGATGAGAAAGTCATATGATCCAATGATTCTATAAATTTTTGCGTAACCTTAATCAGCTAGAAATAGTCGATACAGCTGCAGGCTGTGTCTCTTGTGTGCCACCGTATTTGTTTTCGTTCGGCTCGTTCGTTTGTCATCCTTTCTCTCGTTTCACCATGTATACACCATTGAAATCAATAACAAGACCTTGTTTTTATGCGCAAAACTATTTTATTTCTTTTTTTATTTCTTTATCGGCCACATGCTGCCGGAAGTCAGATGGACATTTAGACGAACGTTCAAAGTATTTACATAAAAAATAAGTTTGTGAGTTTATTCATTATTGTAATCAATCTTAATATCGACCATTTTTAAAATTCTTACTGCTTTTCATTTTAATTTCTTATGCGGGTTTTATCAATTTATTATATATATATATATATATATATATAATTTTGGACCATTCTCCATTTTGCAAGTTTCGCTATTCTCTCTGGCTTTCATGTTTTCTCTTTCACCTTTTCTCTCATGGGATAACAAAGGCCTTTTCACTTAACTCTGGCGGCCGATGTGGTTCCTTGTAAATATCACCAGTCTTTATTGGTTTGCCTTAGTTTGTGTGTCTTTAAAATGTCACTGGCAAACAGCTTTAGATTAAAAAATGGACGTGTAGCAGTTAAAAAATAAGAGCACTTTATACATACATGTATATATATATATATATATATATATGCAAAGATATCAGGATTTTGCTGGTTCCATTGGAGTATTGTACAATCACAGCAGATGTTATTAGGTATTATTTATAACTAAATTCTACAGAATTGAAATTATAACAAAAAATGAAACAGCAACTTGGCTGTAATAAAACATAAGTGAGCGACCGGAGTCCAGTGCGACCAGAAGGCTCCCTTTTCAATAGCTACAACACCGAGGTGTAAGGAAGGGCGCTACTCCTTTCCCAGGATTGCTCCACTTTACCCTTGATACGTACCTTATATTGCTGATTGTTAAGCAAGGAGGTATCAAGAACCATTTTTCAACTCTTTGGTATGACTCGACCTGGGATTGAACCCAGGTCTCCCGGACCTTTGGCGAACACTTTACTCACTAGGCCAAAGGGGGCCTTCTGGTCGCCCTCGACTATGGTCGCCAACTTTACTTACTAATAAACCATACAAGTGCATAAATATACAGTAGGAGTGTATTTATTTTTGGACTGCAACATATTCATGTCTTTTGTTAGAGTTTCCGTGATATCATCATCATCATTATCATCATCATGTCGTGCCACTAGCACGGATATCTCTGACCCTCTCTCACCACTTCTCCCTATCGTTCATCGCCTCTGGTAGGTCTTCAGGGCCACATCCCGTATCATCACATAGTTGCTGAATGTATGTTCGAACTGGTCGTCCTGCTTTTGCCCGGCCATATGTGGGGGTCCATAGGAGTACATCACTTATGAGCTCGTCCCTGCTTCTCCAGTGCTGTCCTGCATGTCTGGTTCGTCTAACTTGGATAGTTTTCGTGATGGGAGGCAGGTGGCCGTATAGTTGGTGCCTTGTGGGGTTTTGCCGCCAGGACTTGTTCAATATTGCTCGCAGCATTCTTGTGTAATTGCCGTCTAACTTCTTCTTCCGAATTCCGTGATATAAAGTTTTGTAATATCCATTTCCACTGGAAATTATAAAATCCCGCTATCTTTCGTTAATAAGAAATTTACTTTTTATAAAGACATTTAAGTGTTTGCTCATTTATCGTCGGTACTGTACATCGACACTCTGCGAAGATAACTTTCTCTGGGCGAACGAATTAAACGCTTGTACTCAGCATCAAGAAGATCGGCCATAAACAAACAGCCTGAGCTCTTCTAATCCTATGCACTACTAGTCTCATAAAATTTATCCACTAAATACAATATTATCGACATTTTGAGAAATTTCACATAAAATTCTTCTTTCAGTCGTTTACAAGATTTATACGCAAAGCATGTTCGTCCTCTGAAAATTACATAGTTGATACGACACGAAGAACTGAATAAACGAATGAAGCTAACGCACGAAAATCCTTTCAAATGGTTAGATTTCTTTGTTTAATGGCATATAAGCCCGCATGGGTTATTTAATACCAAAGCTATCCCTGTAGAAGAACAGTGGTGATTCTATTTAATGCATAGCTGAAAGGATAAGAGGTTCATACATTTCCCTAGGGTATTAGTCCAACAGTGAACGTAATAGCGCGACTGGAGTTCGAACTCGCTGACTTAGAGGTCGTAGTCCATCACCTTTACCATAACGCCACGGGGACTCCCCCAACTTCAAATGGTAATTATTGCCAACCCTTTGTATAGTGTCGCTATAAGACTATATATATATATATATATATATATATATATATATGTGTGTGTGTGTGTGTGTGTGTGTGTAAAAAAAATGGTGACATATATATTTGTGTATGTGTATGTGAGAGAAGAAGAAGAAGAAGAAGAAGAAGAAGAAGAAGAAGAAGAAGAAGAAGAAGAAGAAGAATTTGTACTGATTTCAAAGAAACATGATTAACCTGTTTAAAGAATATGTTTTTCGATCCTATCTACCCAACCCCCCCGCTCGGGCAGGATATGACACAAGGTCAATTTTTAAGCGGAGTTTGACAGGTTTGAATTCAGAGTTTTCCTTCTCCTAGACTAGTTGCCTCACCAAGGCTGAAGAACCTAGTCTGTCTTACTATTTACCCATAACGGGAGGGAGAATAATTGGATTCATACCTTTCCCAAGGGTATTAGTGCTATGTGAAATGCAATCAGTCTCATCCAGGATTTGAACTCGAGTCGCCGTGTCCATTTCCTACGACGATAACAATTACACCACGGGAACCTCCGAATTTGTTTTTCGATAAAAACTCATCCAATTAATGCCCGTGTCAGTTGGAACTAAAAAAATGTAGTTGGCATTTTTTTTTAAATGAAAAAACTTAATCTTGTTTTCGGGCAGAATGCGGAAAAAAACGAGGTAAGCCTGGTCCTGGGATTTCAACCCCAGGTAAGTTCGACCTCAACACACAAAAGAGTCGTAATAGTCGAGCTCTTTTGTGACTAGTCTTGGGGAGTGGGTCGCATTTGTTTTTTGTTTGTTTCTTTTTTATTTTGTTTTGTTCAATTCTTTTGTTCTTCGTTTACTTTCAAAAACCAGCTTATACACCATATTTTCAATTTCCATTCATACTCTTTCTCTCTTTATTCTTTTGATGTTCCTTTATTTTAATGTGTTATCTATTAAGTCAAAATACTTAGATTCATCAACAATTTGTCCACAACAATCTATCATTGATTACATTTAATTTACATTTGTCTGCTAATATAAGGGATCTAAATTTATTCATAGCAAACAATTAGACATTAAACTTGGACCGTTCACACAAGGAGAACTCGACTCGGTTCTCAGAAAAATTAAAAATAGGAAAGCTGCAGGACTGGACGAAATTCCCCCGGAAGTATGGAAGACCAGACAATTCGACGACATACTGCTCCGACACTGCAACGCAGTATACAATCAAAATCCGATAGATAGATGGACGAAGGGATGCATACTCCCCTTCCCTAAAAAGGGAGACCTCGGATTAGCCAAAAACTACCGAGGCATAACACTTACATCCATAGCTGCCAAAATCTACAATGCCCTACTACGAAACCGCATAGAACCCAAAATCGACAACATACTTAGAAAAAACCAAAATGGCTTCCGAAGAAATAGATCTACGACCTCACAAATACTAACCATCCGCAGAATCCTTGAGGGTGTACGGGCAAAGAACCTACAAGCGACATTAATATTTGTCGACTTTACCAAGGCTTTCGACTCCATTCACAGAGGAAAGATGGAACAAATCCTACTAGCGTACGGCATACCTAAAGAAACCGTAGCGGCAATAACGATTCTCTATAGAAACACTAAAGTAAAAGTACGATCACCAGATGGAGACACAGAATACTTCGACATTGTAGCAGGAGTACTACAAGGGGACACGCTGGCTCCGTATCTCTTTATCATTTGTCTAGACTACGTACTTAGAACATCGATTGACAAAATCAAAGAGAATGGCTTCGAACTGACGAAGAAAAGAAGCAGAAGATATCCCGCAACAACAATTACCGACGCCGACTACGCCGATGACATAGCGATACTGGCAAATACACCTGACCAAGCCGAAACACTTCTGCATAGCCTGGAACGAGCAGCAGCAAGCATAGGCCTCCATGTTAATGCACACAAAACGGAATATATGTGCTATAACCAAACAGGGGACATCTCCACTCTAGAAGGAACCCCACTTAAACTAGTAGACAAATTCACGTACCTAGGAAGCAGCGTCGAATCAACCGAAAAGGACATCGAAACGAGGTTAACGAAAGCATGGACAGCTATCAATAGGCTATCGACTATATGGAAATCAGACCTAACCGATAAAATGAAACGCAGTTTCTTCCAGGCAGCGGTCACATCGATACTGCTATATGGATGCACTACATGGACGCTAACAAAACGGCTGGAGAAGAAACTAGATGGCAATTACACAAGAATGCTGCGTGCAATCCTCAACAAGTCCTGGCAGCAACACCCCACAAGACACCAACTGTACGGCCACCTGCCCCCTATCACGAAATCTATTCAAGTTAGGCGAACCAGACATGCAGGACATTGCTGGAGAAGCAGAGATGAACTCATAAGAGATGTACTCTTATGGATCCCCACACACGGCCGCGCAAAAGCAGGACGACCAGCACGAACGTACATTCAGCAGCTATGTGAGGATACAGGTTGTTGTCCTGAAGACCTACCTAGGGCGATGAACGATAGGGAGGAGTGGCGAGAGAGGGTCAGGGATATCCGTGCTGCCAGCACGATATGATGATGATGATGATGATAATTTACCAATTATCACCTATGCACACGACTATTTTAGGTGTAAATATGCCAGATATTGTTTAAATCAAGGACATTAATTGATTTAATTTAATCCTAACTCTTGTCCTATCATATTCGTTAAATTGCCCTTATATAACTTGTCGGTAAATTATTGCAAATAAATCGTATTTGTAAATAAAATGATTTGAATAAAATTGTAATCCTTCATAAATTGTTGTAGATGATTTGTAAACAGATTGTAGTAATTTGGAGAGCTTTTTGCTTTGATGTGATACAAGGCTTCATGAATGGAGCACCAAATGTGAATCGAACTTACTCG
Organism: Sepioteuthis lessoniana; assembly: GCA_963585895.1. Lineage (NCBI taxonomy): Eukaryota > Metazoa > Mollusca > Cephalopoda > Myopsida > Loliginidae > Sepioteuthis > Sepioteuthis lessoniana. The sequence goes on from OY757919.1 coordinate 55,608,295, forward strand.
TGAAGGTTTGTTAGTCTAGCTTGCAAACATTTGATAAATTTGTCTCGTCGTGAAACGTCTATCGTCGTTGAAAATGAACAAGGCATCCGGAGTTCCAATCCTGGATGAGACTTTTTACAGTTCATATAGCGCTAATATCCTTGGGAAAGATAAGCATTTAACGATTTTCCCTTCTGTTATATAAATAGTAGAGCAGACTTTGTTACATATTACACTTAAGGGACTGTAATTGAATACTAACTTTGGTAAGTGTCAAAACTATCTTGTTCAGCATTCGCCCCTGACTTTTAATTCAAATTATCCCGTGATAAGGTACTTTTGAAGAAGCTCTAAGATTTTGCAATTTTAAAGTAAAAACCAGCTGAAATGCAGATGATATTAGCGGCCTTACATAAAATGAAATCGTGCTCATCACAAAAAAAATTCCTACGAGCCAACTTTGAATGACCTTATTTAGATCTAGAAAAGTCAAAATATAATGAGAATTTTTTATATATACGGTTGAAAACTTACGTATCCAAGCAAACAATTTACACTTTGATAAGTAGTTTTTCAGACAAAATACCCAAATTAAAAACACATGGATACGTTTAAATAGTAGTTTACTTTTATATAGATTACTTTCAACCAGTGTCAGATTCCATCATTTCTTTTCAGTTAGTCGATTTTGATTGGGTATTCAGCTGATTCGACAATTGTATTTTTAATAAACATTTGGATTTGTAGATATCGTCATCATAATGAGAAAAATACTTCTCCTAATGTTGCTAATTAAAGAAATAATTAAACAAACAAATAGCCGAGTTCTTGAAAATAAGTTAATTGTTGAATGGAAAAACAGTTTCTGGTTCAAGGCTTCTAAAATAAATGAACTGTCAAGCAGTAAAATAACACACTCACACACAGACGCGTGCGCGTGCACACACACACACACACACACACACACACAGAGTCACGCACACACATATACAGAAATGCATAAACACATAAATATACACACGCGCGTGTGTGTACATGTGTTCAAAAAGTATGGAGAATGAAGCCGTATTTACCAAAGCAAAATGAACAATAAATTAAACGTTAATTTTCTTCAAAATCGTCCCCTTAAAATTCAACTGTTAATAAATAATACCATGAATTCACCAGTTACCTAAACAACTAGTATTTGGTACTTGATGCCTCCTTGCTTATTACTCACCATTATAAGGTACGGATCAAGGGTAAAGTGGAGCAATCCAGGGAAAGTAGTACCGCCCTTCCCTACACCTTTGTGTAGTAGCTATCGAAAAAGGAGACTTCGGGTCACCCTCGACTACGGTCGCCAACTTTACTTATATATCTACTCACTATAGGTTTATGTAACATGGTTATAATTGTAGTGTGCACAGTGAGGCTTAAATTCAAGAGATTAATAATGGCCGGTAAAATTGACTTGCCATGCGTCCTCCAACAATGTGTATGTACCGTGTGGGATTATGGTATGTATATTTGTATATAGTTTTTTATTTATGTATGAAGTAAGATAATTTATAAACCACCGACATGATCTTACTGTTTGAAAAAAGCAAACATCTCAGCAAAACGATTGAATAAACTTTTAAAGCAAGAAGGTTTGGTTTTGTTTGGTGTGGTTTGGTTTCTTTATTTAATAGCATTTCAAACTTTCTGGGTTATTTATTCGAAAGCAACCCTTCCTTAAGAACAGTGGTAGAACGATTCAACCAATGGTTGGGGTGTAGGGTGTTTCAAAGATGAACATAATAGTGCAACTGGAGTTGCAAAAATGTATCATTTTAACACAACTAATCCAGTAATTATAGGAAGAAAACCAATACACAAATTAAGAACGTCCCACTGAATCCAACTTTGTCAAAAACATCAAAGATCGTACTAATGAGCACTGTTCCTACCGGAAGAAAAAAATTCTTAGTCTAACAAACGAGATGTTCAAAAAGTATCGAAACTGAAGCAGAACTTACCAAGACAGAAATGAACAATGAAGAAAAAATTAATTTTCTTCCAAATTGTCCCTTTGGCATTCAACACATCTATTTCAGCTAATTTGTCATTTCCTCTTGATACAGAGTACTCGAACCGTTGTATTTAAGATAAATTAGCAATTAAATGGTTTCAAGTATTGCTATTTTACATTAGTTAATCTATTTATTAAATATTCCTATCTAATACGAATTATTTGCCCACAGCTGTATTGTTTCGAATTACTAACAGTAAATCCTTATTGGTTGGTTGGGTTTTATGGCATATCAACCTTTATAGTTTATTCAATGCCAAATCATATATATATATATATATATAACTAATTTGTAAAGTAATATTTTGTAACAAATATTTTTAAACGAACCAGAACTCATTTGTTTACACATAGTTAAATGGTTTCAACTATTGGTATTTATTGTTTGCATACAATTATTTGTTATTTATTGTTTGCACACGGTTAAATGGTTTCAAGTATTGCTATCCAATGTTGATTCAATTTAATATAAATCATTTGTTGGTACACTTTTAAATGGTCTCAAGTATTGCTATCCAATGTTGATTCAATTTAATGTTAATCATTTGTTTGCACACGGTTAGATGGTTTCAAACGATGTCTCAATCCTAATTAGAAATGACATACCCCAAAGCAAAATCAACCTAGACACTGGACTCCAGGCAATTGCCGTCAAAGTAACCTTACACGGAATAAAAAATATCTGCACACTATAAATTCTGCCACATGACACAATTAACAAAAAGGAAGTCAACAACATATTACAACAACTACCCACACCTTATATCCTACTAGGCGATTTTAACAGCCAGAATACCATATAGGGCTGTAAAAGCACAAACCATAAAGGCATAACACTGGAAAACATTATCAATGATAATAATCTATGTCTCTTCAACACCAAATCTCCAACACATATCGACCCATCTTCCGCTACCTACTCAGCCATAGATTTAACCCTTCTGTGATACATAAATCTTCCTCGACTTCTCCTGGAGGGTGTATGGGGATACATGCGGGAGTGACCATTTCCCAATTGTGATCGAGAGTTTGCAAACCCAAGAGGAGGACCTTCCCCAATGAAAATTAAATAAAGCTCATTGGGAAGAGTTTCGATCTCTTTGCCTCAAACATCTCATACAAAATAAAACTTACTCTGCTGCCTACTTTACGGACAAACTCATAGAAATAGCAAAAATATGTATCCATACAAACCAGCCACTCATAAACGGGACAGATCATGGCTCAACAAAGAATGCAGAGAGGCTATTCGTCTACGACGAGTAACGCTGCGAAAATTCAATTCAGAATCCACAACCTCCAATTTAATCTCCTTCAAATTTTACAGAGCAAATGCACGTAAAAAATTAAAGAGGAAAAACTCCAGGCAAAATTACGTGAGCAAATTAAATACATCCTCCAAATTAATAACAGGTTGGCGTATGATCCGGAAAATAACCGGTAAAAAAACAAAAAACAACCCCACTAAATCTCTATGTAACAAACAAAAAAATAACAGAAAAAAAGACCATTGCTGATCTCCTGACAGAAAAATTCTATAAAAATTCTTCCGGTCAGGTCAATATAAAATTCACTAAAATTAAACAGATCTCTGAAAAGAAAAAATCAAACTTACAACAAGATTACAACAAACCAATCACTTTAACTGAACCACTGGATTCCATATAATAAATCCCACAACACAGTCGTCGACTCTGATAAGATACACAATGAGTTCCTCAGAAAACTGCTGGATGAATCCGTCAAATTCCTGTTGAATGTCTTTAATAGCATCTGGACAAGTGGTACCTTCACAGAAACATGGAGACAGACGATAATTGTTCCCATCCTCAAAACAGGCAAATATTCTTTTAATCGACAGAACTATCGACTAGTTGCCTTTTCAAGACAATGGAGCGGATAATCAATAAAAAACTGACGTGGTACCTTGATTCAAACGGCCTAATAACCAACATGCAAGCAAGGTTCCTTAAACTATTTAATCCTTCTGGAAACCTTCATCAGAGAAGCCTTCATAAAAAAACATCTGACGGCAATTTTTTTTTCGACCTGGAGAAGGCATACGACACCACCTGGAACTATGGTATCATGCAGGACATATGATCTGGGATTAAGAGAAAGGCAGCCGCTTTTCATCCGAAACTTTCTCTCCCAAAGAAACTTCAGGGTACGCATGGAATCCACTCTTTCTGACCTGAAAAATCAAGAGGATGGTATTCCAAAAGGAAGTATCCTATCAGTTACTCTTTTCTCAATAGAAATCAACAATATTGTCAATTGCCTCTGCCCCCAAAATTGACTGCGCTATCTACTTCGACTACTTTGTCATCTGTTATCGAGCTACCCACATAAACATAATAGAACGACAATTACAAGTGAACCTCAACAAAATAGATAAATGGGCAACAGACAATGATTTTAAATTCTCTAAATCCCAAATCTAATGTGTGCACTTTTCCTCTTTAAGGAAAATGCACAACAATCCTGTCATCAAACTTGAAGATACCGAAGTAGCAGTCGGTGACGAATATAAATTCCTTGGGGTTATATTCGACAAGAAACTAACATTTAGCCCCCACATAAAGTACTTAAAAACCAAATCCACCCTAGCCTTAAAACCTTTGCGAGTGATTGCACACACAGAATGGGTAGCTGACCGACTAATCAACAAATTCCTTCACGCAAAATAATAACAACGCTGAAATAATAACATCTATAATAAACTTATTCAGATCCAGCCGACTTTGGGAGAATGGAAACCAACTTTCAGAAAATCAAGAAGAGAACAAGTCACAATATCACAAGGCTTAATCACTCTTTTATATTCAAACAGGAACAACAACCATTGTATTTAACATATCAAACTCCTAGCACCAATAAATACGTTCTCATTGAATGTAGAACTTTTACTTTCATCAGAAAGCGATTCTTTAAGGTAAATAGTTTGGGAGACTTGTTCGAGAATGTCAGTATGGATGACGTTCTGTCCTTTTTGAGGGAAACAGGGCTGTACCAAAGAATATGATGAATTGAAACCATTTAATTGTGTGCAAACAAATGAGCTTTTGCTTGTCTAAAATGTTATCTACAGAGTTTACGTTTAGAAATCTTATATAAAAACAGAATTTGGCATTAATTAACCAAAAAAGGTTGACATGCCAAAAACCCCAAACAACCAACTTAATCGTACAGCGGTTGATCTTGAAATGATTGGAGAGTTTTCAATGATATTCCATGACAATGATAATGGTGAATTATTCCCCCGTAAAAAATTCTTGTGAGTCCATAATGCTAATCATTTACATATGCCAGTCAGATTTAAAATTCAAGTTTAGAGTACACATCGACGTTGGAAGTTGTTGGTCATTGTGTATGGAAGTGTTCTCATTGGACAGCAGAAATTTGCAAGTTAATAATTAGTATTAGAGTCAATCTTTAACTGCAATTTTTATACGACTCCATGTATACTTTCAGAATGCCTTCAATATTTTTGCTAATTATTTAATGTTGCATTTGTCGATAAATTCAGGTATAGACAAATATTCATTCATTTTTCCAAATTCAGAGTATATCCTATGTTTGTTTGTTTAACGGCATATCAACTGTGAAGGGTTTGATTCTTGTTTCTTTGTTTAATGGCATATTAAACTTTGTAGATTATCTAATGCCAAAGCTATCATTGTAGAAGAACAGTAATGATACAATTTAACCCATAACTGAAGGAATAAGGAGGTTCATGTCTCTCCAGAGGGTTTAAGTCGAAAAGTTTTGCTTTGGTTGGGCTTAGTTTCTTTGTTTAATGGCATATCAACCTTCATGGGTTATCTAACGCCAAAGTTATCCTTGTAGAAGAACAGTAATGATACTAAATAGTATTATTACTGTTCTTCTTACCCATAGCTGAGGGTAAGGGAGGTCGTATCTTTCCCTAGGGTATTAGGCCAAAAGTTTTACTTTGGTTTTTAATCATGTTTATCCAACCCCTCCGCTCGGGCAGGATATGACACAAGGTCAATTTTTAAGCAGAGTTTAACAGGTTTGAATTCAGAGTTTTCCTTCTCCTAGACTTGTTGCCTCACCAAGACTGAAGACCCCAGTCTACCCAACTATTTACCCATAGCTGGAGGGAGAATAACTGGATTCATACCTTTCCCAAGGGTATTAGTGCTACGGGAAATGCAATGAGTCTCGTCCAGGATTTGAACTCGTGTCGCCGTGTCCATTTCCTACGACGATAAATATTACACCACGGGCACCTCCTACCTTTATTTTGGTTTTTAATGACATTTCAGCTTTCGTGGGTTATGTAATTCCAAACCGTCCTTACAGAAGAACTATAATGATAACATTTGATCCATAGCTGGAGTGGGGTAAGATTAGGGGGATTCATACCTTTCTCAGGTGTATTAGTCCTAAAATAAACATGATAGCGTGACTGGAGTTCGAACTCGTTTACTATGATGTCATGCTCGAGACTACACCACAAGGGTTCCCCCGACTACTTATGGGTAATTCGATATCAAAGTTTGATTCATTCTTAAAAGTTTATTTGCAATTATTTTTTCAATATTCCATGACATTTTAATTGCACTTTTCATTAATCTGTAATCATTTGTTTGCATATCGATATATGGTTTTACGTATTCCAATCCAAAAATGATAATTATCAGATCTATTTGACCCATAGATTGAGCCCTGACAGGTACTCCCACTTTGAATTATGATAGAACTGGGAGTATTGGCAATGAGGTGGTAATTAGACACTCTGTAGAATTCCAGAACTGGAGATTCATCACTGGATGAGTTTAACGTCACACTTCTAGTATATCTTAAGTATTTACAATAACTACATCAAGTTTTAGGCAAGTTGCAATATAAATTATTTTCCTCTAAAAAATATGTTCAATTCTTTTTAGTGTCTCTTCATGGAAAAAATATGACGTGAAAAGCAAAATGTGGTGGAGCGATTATTTAACATAACGTTTTGCTCGATTTCGAACTTCATCAGATCATGATTTGGAATAAATTTTTGGAGACTGTCAAGAGGTTATCATGGTAATGTATCTTAGAACAGCGCATACGAAAAACGTTCGAAATTGTGTTTATCTTCTAATTTCATATTTTAAATAACGATCATACTAGGGTCATTCAAAAAGTTCTAAACCTCACAAAGAAAGAAGAGCAGAGATGAAACTTTTTGTTGCGACGATACACAATCACTTCTTATGAAACTAGAAAATCTAATTCAGATTTCTGTCTTAATTTCTGTGCAAGTTAAGCCCATACAAAGGTGTACGACAAAACTAAAATCTGAAGAAAGCTCAGAACTTTTTGAATGACTCTCGTTTGATAGTTATTTAACCTGTGAAATTAGAAGATTTAAAAATATCACTTTTGTTTGAAAAGTAATATACTTTTTATAATGAATTATAACTAAATCGTATATAATAATTTATGAAGATTGGAAATCTATCCTTATCTAACCTTTGTCAAATCAAGTGGTTTGCTGTTTGGTTTCTTTGTTTAATGGCATATCAAACTTCGTGGGTTATTTAATTCCAAAGCCATCTTTGTAAAAGAATAGTAGAGTCGTTATTTAACGGATCGTTAGGGGGTGAGATAAGTGGGTTCATACCATTTCCAGAGGTACTAGCCCTAAAGTGAACATAATAGCACGACTGGAGTTCGAACTTGCTTACAATGACATCGCAGTCCAGCACGTTAACCACTACACAAACGGGACTCCTCCCCTCTTTAAATCAAGTGGAATTTTGTTTTGTTTTAATATTTATTTTGCAAGAAAAGGTGTTATGTTAAAGAATCCCAATTGTTGTTGGATTGTTTAACATTTTGAAATGACAGCGGATTTAAATTTACTAGTCACACATCATCGCCCAGTCAACGGGGTTTAGAGTACGCTGACTGTACCTCTCTGCAAATGGGTAAAACTCCTCCCTTAAAAAAATGGGATGTCCTACGTATGACACTAAACTGCATCTGGTGGTTAGGCCTCGCTTCTGGAGCTCAGAGGAATGTCAAGTACCTCTTCATTGCCATTAATTCCATGTTCCTTCTGACTCGTTGTGAGAGTACTGGATGTCATAAAACACTGCTAAACCAACCTAAAAATAAAATAACACAATACAGATTAAAACCAATTAATCAGTGTCACACATCAATTTAAGATTTTGAAATCAACAGTGGCTTAAATAAAGACGTGTGCACAGTAAACATACGATAAAATGATGTTAACATACAGTCTAGAAGTATTGACTACGTCTTGACGAATCAGTAACAATTTGAAAAGAAAATTTTGCAGCTAGTTACGATACTTTTTGAACGGCTGTTTTTGGCGAAAACCTTATTGTACAAGTACGCCACCCTTCGCATTCATCAGACCTAACTTCACTCGACGTTTTCTTGTTTCCGAAACTTAAAGTTCACCTCGAGGGTAAGAAAGTGGAGGATATTAAAAGAAAAAGACGGCGCAATTAAACATCGCTCGAAAAAAAGTTTCAAATATACTTTAACTAATGGAAAACTCACTAAAATAATTTCATTTCTGTTATTTAAACTACCGATTTCCTCAACCACCAAGACAGGAAAAAAATCAACACGGTGACCTTAAAATTTGATATCCCAATGCTAAAACGATTTTCTGTTGATGCATTTACTTACTCAGGAGAATATAATTGTATTTCTTTTTCAAGGATAAATTCCTTACTCCCCGCCTCTGGATATAAGTCAAGGTTTTTTTTTTCTAAAACTATTCACTGTTACACTAAGTAACAAAATCATGTAAACTGCTAAGAGGCCAAAAGTTTAACTTCCATATGTCTTATTCATCAGATATAGTCTTCGTCTTAGTCTTAAAACGAAGACTATTTCTTATTTAGTTAGATTCTTATTTAGTTATATTCTAACTAAACGGTTGTAAGTCGATTCCCTCATAAGTACAACTGCTGTATATGATATAAACAGTATTATACTATAAATGTTGAACATTTACTCAATCCCTCCTACAAAAACAGGATGTGACACAAGGTCATTATTTTAACCAATGTGCTCGTAGTTTGATTTCTGAGTTTTCCTTCTCCAAGACTGGTTGTCTAACCAAGGCTAAAGAACTCGGTCTGTTCTGCTATTTACACAGAGCTGGCAGGAGAAGCTATGGATTCATGACTTTCTCAAGGCCATTACCGGGAAATAAAATTCAAGCAGTTTCGTCAAGATTTTGAACTCGTCTCATCGAGTTCATTTCCCAAATCGTTAACCGTTACATACAAAGTAAATGAACAATCCATTCGTCCAAAAATGAAAGTGAAAGCCATTCACAACTCAAGAATTTCGGAAAGATCTTCAAACGGTTGGTACAGAAGTGAAACGGAAAGTGAAACACCAAACAACCTCGTCCAGGTTTTAAACTCGGGTCGTCAATTTCGTTTCCGACGTCGATCACATTTGTTTGGTTTAGTTTGGTTTGGTTTTATGGCATATCAACTATTGTAAGTCATTTAATTCTTTATATACATATACTAAATATATGATTTCTAAACACATTTTGTAGATAACATTTTTAAACGAGCCTGAGCTCATTTTTTGCCCACAGTTACTTTCAAACAATTCAGTTTAGCATAAGTACAGCTTTTTGTTTATACACAATAATTTGTTTTAAAAGTTTTTTTTTATTACTCATAGTTAAATGTAAAAACTGTTCTATTTCAAACAGTTTAGCATAAGTACAGCTTAAATGTCAACAGTTCTATTTCAAACAATTCAGTTCACTATGTCAACAAAGTTAAATGGTTACAAGCATTGCAATGTATCACTAACAATTCAATTAAACATAACTTATTCTTTTACACACAGTTAAATCTAAAAACAGTTCTATTTCAAACAATTCAGTTTACTATGTCAACAAAGTTAAATGGTTACAAGCATTGCAATGTATCACTAACAATTCAAGTAAACATAACTTATTCTTTTACACACAGTTAAATCTAAAAACAGTTCTATTTCAAATAATTTAGTTTAGCATAAGTATACAGTTTAAATGTCAGTTGACCCATAGATAAGACCCTTTCAGGTGCTACCACTCCAGGTCAGAGTGGACCTAGGAGCGATGGCAATGAAGAGGTACTCCCCTTTCCCCAAAACGCCAGCATTACTAAACCTCACCATCAGATTTTTGTGTCATATCTGGACATTCGCTGGGGGTGTCTTACCCATTTGCAGAGATGCAGTTAGTGTATTCTGCAGCCCCAGTCGACTGGGCTAGATTACATTTGTCTTGGTAAATGTATTTTCAGTCTCGATACTTTTTGGACATACCTTCCACACACACACACACTCACTCACGCGCGTATATACGAAGGTTAGTGGAAAAGTTCATAAGCTAAAACGTTCATGTGATGACGTTATATCTACTGTTAATAAATATTTTGACGAATGGAATCAAAGCACTGCAATACTGATAGAAGAAATTTATAGACCGCAAGGAGGTTTATTTAGTCACGTTCTCTGATAGTATATTGGTAAGCCTATGAACTTTTTAGTCGACCTAAGTATATATATATATATATATATATATGTGTGTGTGTGTGTGTGTGTGTTTGTGTGTGTGTGTGTGTGTGTGTGTGTGTGTGTGTGTGTGTGTGTGTGTGTGTGTGTGTGTGTGTGTGTGCCTTAAATAGCAAATCTTAATCTATCTAACTGTGTGCAAACAATAAATAGATATAACTGAAACAATTTAACTGTGCTCAAGCAAATGATTAATATTAAATAGAACTGTTAAACAGAAATACTGGAAACCATTTAACTGTGTGCAAGCAAATAATTAATAAAAAATAGAATTGTTTGTGCCAGATAGCAATACTTGAAATCATTCAACTGTGCAGGAGTGAATGAGATCTGGCTCGCTAAAAATAATATTACCCAAAAACTATTCGCTTAAAAATTATATATATATATATATATATATATATATATAATTAGTACACTCCAGCCCTCAACATAACATATTTTCTGACGCCGGTGTTTATTGCATCCCTTGTAAGGATTGTAAACTAAAATATATCGGCGAAACATCCCGGAACCTTCATGTTTGCTTGAAAGAGCACAAAAGAGACATAAGAATTGGCAAATCAAACAATGCATTATTTCTACTCATTTCTCAACATAATCATAACTTTGACTTCAACTCTGCTAAGATGCTAACTTACATCCATAATAAAAATCTTAGACGAATTTTTGAAGCCGCCGCTATTTCATTCCTTAATTCCCTAAATACTCGTCCTGGCTTTTATATTTCTCCTTACTTGAGCAAACACATTTTAAATAGCTACAATATATTCCATCCTTAGTTAATATTTTCCGTATATCTCATAATTTCCATACTTTCTATTTTTCTTTTTGTTCTTTCTTTCTTTTCTTCCATCTGACTCGAAATCTTTCTCGTTAAACGACCGTACATAAATTCTACACTCCTAATATATTCCTAATATTCCTAATTCTATACTCCTAATATATTCCTAATAAGTCAAATGACGTAATTTAAACATCAAACGCTGATTCGCCAGCTTTTTTTTACTATACATATTTTCCCCAAGGTTTTTGTATTTCACATTTCTAAACATCCATCGTTAACTTAAAATTATTAATATCACCTCTCATGGTCCTGATGATGGTTCAGTAGAACCGAAACGCTATAGTGTCGACCTGTTAATAAATCATTCCTTCCACTTGGATCGTTTTTATAAGTTTTTCTACACACACACACACACACACACATATATATATATATATATATATATATATATCACAAAATACAACCAAACAAACCAACATCTTTACATGGAACTGTAGTCGTACTATTTATTTTGAAGGTTGTGATCACTGTTTGGTGAATGGTTAATAACCTCATCTATGTCAAGTTCTTGAATCCTGGTGAAACAATTACCGCTGAGAAGAAATGTTACAAAATCGACAAGAGTGAAGGACAAGGAAGGGAGGAGGAGAGATTGGGATCGGACATAGACAATAAATAGTGAGAGGGATCAAAATCAAGGATCTGTGACTTTTGAATTTGTACTTTCTCTATTGGGAAAAATAAAATTAAAAATCAATGAGTTTTTTTTTCTTTGTTATTGAGAAAATACAGATTTAATTTTTCTAGATTTAAATAGGCTCTTTCATAAATTGACTGGTTTTACGGCATGCCAACCCTTATTGGGTTTATACCGAAATCAGTTTTTTTTTAAATAGGATTCTGACTCTGAATGATAGAATTTTTGGTTCTCATATATGGGTCTAATAGAACTATTTAATCCTTTACTATACTTGGAACCATCTGTATGCAAACAAATGATTGTTTAATTGAATTATTAGTATTAGATAACAATACTTGAAACCATTTAACCATTAACAAACGAATGAATGATATTGTTTTGAATTTTTAATGTTTAATAACAAAACTTGAAAGCATTAAAGGTCCCGGATATTACATTGAACTGCATCTGGTTGTGGGGTTTCAGTCTTGGAGTTTGAGGAATGTGGAGTATACCTTCATTTCCATTACACTCGGGTCCACTCTGAGCTGGCATTGTAGTATCTGCGTCCCAACTTTGGGCCAAATATTTGGGATTATCATTATTATCATTATTTACTCATTAGAGTTTTTCACATCAGCGTTAGCTGCTGGTCTTTCACTGGAGTTTGAGTGACAATAAGTGGTCTTTCACTGGAGTTTGAGTGACAATAAGTGGACTCTTGTCAGTATTCTGGCCGTTCTCAATAAGTAGTTTGGATGGTCTACACCCGTCTGCCAACTTCCAAGTCCTCCAGTAACCTTTAGTAATCCTTTAGTTACTGTTCCAAATGAACCAATTACAATTGGTATAATTGTCACCTACATGTTCCACAGTTTTTTTAATTCCCTAGTAAGGTCAAGGTACTTATCCTTCTTTTCACATTCTTTCAGTTTTATTCTATGGTCAGCCGGGACAGCAAAGTCGATAATTTTCCAAATTCTCATTTTTTATTGTTGATTATTATTAGGTCTGGTCTTCTGCCCGAGATTAAGTGACCCGGGTGTATGTCAAAGTCCCATAGGAGTTTATGTGTGCTGTTTTCTAGGACAGGTACTGGGTTGTGCATATACCATTTGTTCGTATGGTCAAATCAAAATTTCTTGCACATCTCCCAGTGGATCACCTTGCCGACCCAGTCGTGTTTAGTCTTATATTCCTTCTGCGCTAATTTGCTTCATTCGCTTATTATGTGATTGATGGTTTCAGTTTTTCTCTCCAGTATTACCGGATAGTTTTTCACTAGGTTCTGGGTGACAGCAAGTCTCCTCAGGTCTCCAAGACTCTTCTCAGTATTTGGGCTGATTTTAACAATGCTGTAGTCTGGATGGTCTCGATTCGTCCTCCGATCTCCGACTGTTCTTGCTCTTTTCCAAGCCTTTGGGGATAGTTCCAAGCGTGTCAATTAAAATTAGTATCACCGTCACCCTCATGTCCCACAGCTTAGTTCTTGAGCAAAGTCCAAGTTCTAGTCTCTTTTCGGTTTCTTTTTTTTTCATTCTGTTGTCCGCTATACGCCAAGTTCACTCGTTTTTTTTTTGTTTTTTTGTTTTTTTTCGTTTTTGTTTCTTAATTATCACTTTGTTTGGTTTTCTGGTTGGGATTAAATTATTTATTTGTATCTCAAAATCCTAGAGAATTTTGCACGTCTCAGTCTCTCGGATCGATTATGCTTTCTGCATATATTATTTGGTAGTGAGGTCAGATTTCAATTTCTGGTACAATTCCCAGTGGATCCCCTTCCCACCCAATCGTATCAAGTCTAATACTCTTTTTGCACTAGTTTGCTGCATTCGCTTATAATGTGATTCCTTTGTCTCTATCACCTCAAAACCTAAATTTGCTATTTTGTTGAATGTTATCTATTTTTGCTTTGACATAGTTGGTCCTCATTGGGTTGTTTTGTGCTGCTATTAGAAAAGTTCAGTTTCTCTCATAATGTTTCCGTTTCTTAGCCATATCCAAGTCTTCTCGTGTGAGATTTCGCTTGTTGTCGCTTGAAATACCCATGCAATTGTTTTTCTTCACATTTCTGTTTCCTAGTTAATGTTGTTCTCTTGATCATAGGGTTGTATTGTTTCTGGTGGCTGTAATTAGTCTTTCTTTGTTCTTTTTTATGTATTTTTTGAGTCCTTGTATCGATGTGTCTATGCTATCTTTAAAACTGGCGAGTTCTTTCTTGAAATATATAGTATGTCTATGTCAATTCTGGGGTGTAAGGCCTTATGCATTGTCATTAGTTTTCTTGTTTTCAGGTCAATTTATTGAAGTATTTCCCTTGATCATTTCAAGAATGGTTCCAAATATCTTATAAAGGAGACAACCCAGATGATTATTCTTTTGCTGAGATTTCTGCGGCATAGAAGTTTCGAGCAGCACTTTCATTCGTCTGAGATACTTTTATTATTTTCCTTTCATCTCCGCTTGTTTGAAGGTAACCGCTTCCAAAATTCCAAATTATTTGTAAGTTCCTTTTTCTCCAGGTGTTCTGATTCTTTCTTGATTTAACAGTTCGATTCCTTCCTTTATTTCTCATTTTCCTCTTTTCTTTATTTGTGTGACACTTTTTTCTAAACTAAATTTCATTCCTATATCCTGATTGTATATTCTTATCGTTTCTATCAGAGTCTCCACTTCTTTTTCACTTTTTGCAATCAGCTTGATGTTGCCCATGTACATAAGGTGATTGATCTTTTCTTGCGATTTTGTAAATTTGTTGCTCCTAGTTCCCTTTCCAAGTATGGTAGCATTGCTATTACAAATAGTAATGGCGACAACGAATATTCCCTGTAAGATGCTTCTCCCTCCTGTCAATTTTACTCTCTAGTTTTTTTTAATGGCTACTGTGATGAGTTTTATGACTTTGTCAGATATCTTGTAATTTTTCAACAACCTACTACCCAGGATTACGGAACTATATCGTTGGCCTTTTTGTTGTCTATCAACGCTATGACTACATTTTTCCACCTCGTTTTTCTCTCCTTGAGGATGTGGTGATCAATATACAGTAAATCACCTGTTCCTCTTATTACTCGGTGGCAACCTTTCTATTCTTCGGGAAACACTCTGCAGCATACTAGCGAGAGACTAATATTCTCTCTTATTTGTGCTGTTAGGATTTTCCACATCATAGGTAGACACGTTATCGGTCTATAGTTGTTGCGGAGGCTACTTTTAGTGGGGGGGGTATGGATCTTGGTAGTTTTCTTCTTAGTCATCTATTCGGGTATATTTGCTTCTTCAAGGCATCTACTCTGTTCAAGAGCCAGTCTGTCGTGGACATGAATTTTTTAAATCGGAATCCATGTATGTTATTATGACCTGCAGTTGAGAAATTGAGTACTTTTTTCAGTGTTGCTCGGAGTTCTTCCAGGTGTACGGCTGCCCCAGAACCTTCTTCGAGTCCTCGTAATTCTTCTTTCATGTTATCTATTCATACGACCTTTCTGTTATGTTCTTTCTGTTACGATATTTTACAAAAAAATTGTTTTGATTCCTTTGGATCCGGTTGTTGATTACGTCCTCGTGCATTCTCTACTTACTAATTGGTAAGATTTTCTTTCGTCATTTTGGAATCTCCTGTTTTGTTTTAATTGCTTGAACTTGTCTCAGTATTTTTCTAAGACTCTCTTCTTTCGACAATATTTTCTTTTATTTATCCCTTCAAGTTTCATTGTCAGATGTGTCTGCTGTTTTGTTTTCGTCTTTTCATCCCGACATATCCTCGTATGTTTTTCCTTCCTTGGCACTTTTGCTTGTTGTTGCAATGTCTTTATCTGTCCTCTTGTCTAATTTTCCCAACTAGGTTTTATATTTCTGTTCGGGTTCCTTGGGAACACCGAATTTCTAACACACTAGTTTCACTCCAGAATAAATTAGCTTGTTTACTTCAATGATGTTGCTCTTTGGGTTCTTTGGTAATAATTTGTTGACATTTTCTGTTTCTATCGCAACTTTTTTCCAATCTTTGTTCCTGAGGGATGGTAATGTAATTTTCCTTTCAGTCATGATTTTCTCAATCAAATTTACATTTATTTTGTCTTCTAATGTCAACATTTGTTTTGTGGTTCTAGGATGTGTGGTGTTTCGGTTTTTCAGTATTTTGTGCTTCAGTTAGGCGAGGAGACTCTTATTTATCCGTATTTTGTGTTTCGATTCGGGTTGAAGGATCTAGTTCATATTCTTCGCTATTTACTTCGCTATTTTCTTGTATCCCAAAGTCAGAAAACTAACCTTTCTTTTATATTATTCCTAGCTTGGTCATAAAGTCTTAGGTTTGTTGTATTAAAACTAGTTGATTCTGTCCAAATTTCTCCCTTCTTTTTTTTACCCACTTTGTGTAGGATTGCTCTTAAAATAACAGTGAGGTGGTGTCCTTGGTATCTCTCAGTTGAGTAGTTGTTTGTGTACCTTAAATTAGAACAGCCAACATTCGTAGGATGTTGTGCGGATCCCCATGTTGGCTATCAAGTTCTTTCTTTCTTTCTTTCTTTCTTTCTTTCTTTCATACAGTCTCTTTTTATTGTTGATAATGATATCCAGACCTATTATATGGGTCCCACGTTAAATTACGTTTGGATTTGTCATTTCTCATGGACAGTATATTTTGGCTCTACTAGAACCAGGGGTTGATTATTATTATTGTCATTATCATCATGATTAGTAATAGTAGTAGTAGTAGTAGTGTTAAATAGCAATGCCTGAAACTATTTGACCGTATGCAACTAATAAATAGCAATACTTGAAACATTTAATCGTGTACAAACAAATGATTGATGTAAAATAAAATTGTAATATATTAATACGTGAAACCATTTAATAATGGACAAATTGAACAATTAGTGTTAGATAGCAATATTTGAAACCATTTAACTGTGTCCAAAGAAATTATTAATATTAAAGAGAAGTATTAGTGTTAAATAGCAATACTTACATATATATATATATATATATATATATATATATATATAAACAGGATTTGGCATTAAATAACCCACAACGGTTGATATGCACTCAACAACTCAACCAAACGTTTTTATACAGAACAACTCAACCAAACGTTTTTATACAGAACAGCAGTCGTTTTTATACAGAACAACTCAACCAAACGTTTTTATACAGAACAGCAGTCGTTTTTATACAGAACAACTCAACCAAACGTTTTTATACAGAACAGCAGTCGTACAATTTAATACATAGCATGAAGTTAGGGGAGGATCCCCTTTCTCAATTGTATTCGTCCGAAAGAGAACATAGTAGCGCAACTGGGGTTCTAAATCACTAAGTACGACGTCGCAGTTCGGCTCGTTAGCCACTACTTTACTAAGTCCCCACCAAATAGGTATGTATATCTAAAGAATTTATCTGATTTCCCACCAAGAATTTATTCTGTTGTGGGGAGCCACGCACGAACCCAGACTTATGTGGAGACGTCACAAAAGATGAGTTATTTTTATGTGATGTGCATAATTTCATTATACAAGGATCATTCAATAAGTTTCCAGACTTTTTTTTCGTATGGGCACTTTTATTGATAGTACACACATGAATCTCTAGTCCCCTTCGAAGTAATCTCCTCCGGATGCAATGCACTTGTTCTACCGTTCCAACAACTTCTGGATGATCACATGGAAATCCTCTTGTGTGAGAGTGTCAATGACCTTCGTCACAGCCTCTTTCATCTCCTCAATTGTCTCATAACGACAGCCTCTGAGCTTAGGGAATAACCAAAAGTCACAGGGAGCAACGTCTGGACTATATGGAGGCTGTGGAACTGTCTTGATGCCCATCTTGGTCAAATAGTCTGTGACAAGGATGGAGTTGTGTACTGCTGCATTGTCCTGGTGGAAATGCCACTGAGCCGATTTGAAGAGTGCTGGCCTCTACCGACGGAATCTCTTCCTGAACTCCCTTAAAACCTCAACATAGTAACCCTAACCCTAAACCTTTGGCCAATCAACTCTGGTATATTGACTTCCTTACTCCTTCCACACCTCTCATCATCTCTTATAGACTCCCTGCCTTCCTTGAATCTCTTATGCTACTCAAAAACTGATACTCGATTCATGCAAGATGCTCCAAAAGCAGTCTGAAGCATTCCATACGTTTCTGTGGCATCATTTTTTCCTAGTTTAAAATAGAATTGTATTGTATATCGTTCTTCTAAAGTGTCCTCACGTCCAGATTGCATTTTTGAAATTCACCAGCTGTGACAATCAGGTTTTAGTAAGGTATTCTAATTCCTGTTGTAGCCACTGATCTGAACCTGAAATGTTTCTTTTTTTTTACCAAGGACATTAATGTAAATTAATCGCACCCCCCCCAATAACTATTACCCGACCCATACACCCGACCCAGAAAATAATCACTAATGACAAGTTCTGGTAAGAAAGGTTATGCTAATAATAATCCCATTTGCAAGAATCCGAAGATAGCCGAAAGCTTCAATTAGTGTTGCTTATATTCACAAGTAATCTGTGAATATTTCTTTAAAGCCTGGAACAAATCCAAATTCTAAAACTTGAAACAATATAAACACTACAGACTTAGAGGATACAAAGGATGTTGCTAGAGTTCAACGAAAATATTCTGTCTTTGGACATCTGTATATCACAGAGAACTCCAGTCGAATTAAAAGACCAACAATAAATAAAGAATAAAATCTATACGCTTAGATTCTAGCTTTTCTATATATCCCATCTTCAAGGTCTAATTGGCAAGGCAACAACCCTTAAATAAGCCTGCAAGAGCAAAGGAAAAAAAACATGAAAGGGATAAAAAGAGACTGTAAGAAGAAAGAAAGAAAGAAAAAAAGAAAGAAGTGTAAGGCAAAAGACAGAAACAACTAAACAGAAAGGGTTGATAGAGCAAAACAAACCAAAAAATAAATTAGTCTGAAATTAATCACAATTAATAATTAGCTTATCATTTACATCTGTCAACGTGAACTGTGGGCGTAACAGTTTTTTTTTTTTTTTTTTTTTTTTGTTGTTACAGTCTGAACAGGTAAGAAAGTAATAGGAGAATTTTTTGTCCAACTGTTCACTCAACTACTATCATATCCGTCAGGGACAAGATATATTGTCAAAATATGAGAGAGAGAGAAGGGGGGAGGTGGGAGGGAGAGAGAGATGCGAGTTTATACTTTTGTCATGGGCATTACTATAAAGGGAATAGGACAGTTTTAGCTTGAATTTGATCGCAAAAAATGATTAGTATTTTTTTTTTTACTTTAATATTTTAAAGGTTTTAAAGGTTGCTAACGCTTTATTTACGCTAACTGTATCCCCTCAAGAAGGCTAAGACCTCTTTCCCAAAGGGGGTGATCTGAGCATGATCCTAAACGACAGTTGATGGTGAGGGTTTACTTCTAAATATCTGGGGAGTTTTGATAATCCTTCATTGCCATTACTCCCAGGTCCACTCTGACTCAGAGTGGTAATACCTGTTTAGGGCCCATTTATGGGACCAATAAATACGTTAAAAGATTATTTGCATTCGATGAGAGTACTTGATGCTATATAACAGTAAATTATTCGTATGAAGAATAGTTACTTGAATCTATAATTATTTACTAAGAATAGTTATTAGTTACTTAAACCATATAAATGCGTGCAAATAAATGACTATTATTAAATAGAAATAATTACTTAAAACCATATAATTATTAGCATTAGATAGGAATACTTAAAACATACAAATTATTTCTATTATATAGGAATATGTGATTTAAAATACTCTTAAGAAAGAACTGCACAAAAATGTAAATATAAATGAACAATGAATTCGATACCCTCACTTCTTGGCATAAAATGAACCTAGATGGGTTGGCATGCCATTTAAATTAAACAACCAAAAGTTGCGGGGTAAAAATTTTGTTAAATTATCACTGCGATAATCGACAAAATAAAAAGTTTGCATCATTATCAATTATTCGTTTATTTTTATTGAACAAAGAACTTTGTTCCTCTTTATTTTACAACCGACCGTTAAAATGTCGGTCTATTAAGTAATGAGACTGTATGAGACTATAGTCTCATTAATTATGAGAAAAAATACAACTTAATTACGAATCAACTTGATCTCTTTTAAAATAGTTCCCTTGGGAATCCACAAACCGACTAAGACGTTATTTCCAGTATGGAAAACGCAAGAAGAAATCTTCAATTTTAGTTGATTCGTCATGATCAGTTCAGGCAACTAGTTCCCAAATAGCGACAGCAGTGGAGGGTTTGTGTTTGGGGGAATAGCAAAAAGTCACAAGGAATCTGATAAGAGTAGTAAGAGGATTGAATTACATTTGGAGTATCCTTTTTTAAGCTGACTGTTGCCTCAAACCTAGAGAAATTAACGATTTCGCGATTAAAACTCAAGTTGGTTTAGTTGTGTTTTATTGCATATCAAACCTTATTGGTTATTTAATGCCAAATCCCGTTCATAAATAAATATATATAAATATATAAATATATATATATATATATATATATATTGGTGAGCGAATAGTTTTCAGGTAACATTTCAAAAGCGCCAGCGCTTATTTGCTTGCTCATAGTTAAATGGTTTCAATTATGGCTAACACTAGTAATGCTAAACGGTTTCAAGAATTGTTATCTAATACAAATAATTCTATTCAATATTAATAATTTCTTTTCACACAGTTACATGGTTTCAAAGTTAGGTTAAGTTAATTAGTTTGATAATATATCAACACTGCTTATATATACTCACACACACACACACATATATATATATATGACTTGTAAGGGAATAGTTTTTAGGTAACATTTCTAAACGAGCCAGTGCTCATTTGTTGGCACACAATTAAATGGTTACAATTATTGCTATTTAATATTAGTAATTCTATTTATCAAGTATTCCTATCTAAGAACAACAACTTGAAAACAGGTTTCAAATAACTAATCATAACCCCTTGTAAAAGATTGAACAGTTCTCTTTGACCCATAGATGGGATTCTAACACGTACTACCATTCCGGGTCAGTGTAGATCTGAGAGTAATGGTAATGAAGGAATATTCTTCATTCTCCCAACTCCAGAACTGGAGCCTCACAATTAAATACAGTTTAATTTCATATTCACATCTCAAAGGTCGACTTATACATGAGATCGATTTATACACAAGTATATACGGTAATAACTACCTGAACTATTGATCCATTCTCGTATGAAAAAACTTTTTTTTATCTTATTACTTTTATACTGCGTTCATTTTCATCTCTCAAGTAGCCACTAATGATTACTATGGTCACTTATATCAGCGTAACATTTACAATTTGTTCTTTTTTTTTGTTTATCAAAACTTTTTTCATAGAAAGAGAATTGAGAAATTAATTAGTCGGATTTCTTCATTTTTCAGATTAACAACCCTTATTGATGTCTTACATCATTAAAAACCCTTCTCACTCACCATTAAACGTCAATTTGATCTAATTAGAGTCCTTATTTTTGTCGTATTTTTCCTCAGTTCATGACCGGTCGACCAAAAACAAGGTTCGTTTTCCATTGTCTGCCTTGTGCCACCTAACAACCAGTAAATAGATACAAAACACAACTTCCCCACATAGTAACTACAATTAGCTCTCAATTTTCATCAGCAATAAACAAAAGACTGTGTTCGTATGTGGTTCGCTCTGAAACTAACATTTCTTATTTTATTACGTTGTCCCACATCATCAGAAGCGGGTCTTTGTGGTATGGCCGTAGAAGCAGAACTTTGCACCAATTTTTTTACTGATAAAAACTAAGTGGCAGTCCAACAAAATGGTGTATGATATGAAAGGAGACCTACGTCATTGAATACATCCATGCAAAAAAAATTGCTCCCACTTATATTGATCGATGCTTTTGTAACATAATGGCCGAGGGATTTGGTTTCATATATCTTGCCTTTGGGTTTAGTTAGGCTGAGAATCTTTCGGCTCAGCACATGGGTTAGTTAGGTGCAAATTTGAGTGCAGGTGTTAATGCACGCGCAGGGAGAATGTGTCGTTCATAGATGTCAAAATAAAAATCCCAGGACCAGAGGATGTGAATGACGTCATGCACCGGAAGCGCGCGCGGAGGATTTTGGGGATTTTGAAAAAGTCAGTTGGGTTGAGAACTAGACACCGAACGAGAAGGGTCGACTTTCGGGGCTCGCAGAGGCCAAACGAATTTGCGCGCTACGGGCGCCGCACGAGATGGGGTGGGGCAGATAGAAAAGCCAGAATATAAAGAATATGTATCTCTCTCCTTATGTCGAAGAACCTTTAAACTCAAAGGTACAATTAAGTTTCGTACCTGAACTAAGAAGTCGTTACGTGTTTTTCGTGTTTCGGGATTCCTATGTTCTATGGATATATGTTATGAACATTCTATGTACGTTTCCCATATTCATGTATGGGTATGTTACACTTTCTGACTGTTTATAAAGACCGAAAGCAATAGTGAAGAGTTTTTGAGAAATGCAGATTAGGAAAATCTAACATGAAATTCATTTCACACTCGTTAGATTTGAAGGCGAAATAAATTATAACTTGGAAAACGACAAAGCTGAATGTTCTGCTAAACAGTGTTCACTTCAAGTAGTGTTGCAAAGTGACAAATTTTGTTGTGTAATCTTTGCGTGAGCGTCTATTAAAGATATATGTTGCTGTCTCCATCTCTTCATCTCTCTCATTAGCACACGCACACACATACATTTTTGTACACGCGCGTGCGTGCGTGCGTGCGTGCGTGCGCGTGTGTGTGTGTGTGTGGATAACTAAGTTTAGTATTGCCTAAATAATCAAGTACTTTTTATTTTTCAAGTACTTAGAAAAAATAGTTACAAAATCATGTCAACATCTACCATATATTTTCCCCGTCAGAATATTTCACTTGATCACCACCTCTCTCTCCCCCCCCTCTCTCTCTCTCTATATATATATATATATATATATAAGGGTAAGTTGGGATATCACATTCCTAGTGTCAGTGGTACTTTCTCACTGTCCGTTTCTAGTCTATGCGATCATTAGACCATCATACCAGTGAAAAATTGTCAGAACGGCAAAATTTGATCGTTAAATAATTGAATTATAATTTTAGAATGCAAATGCTACGGTTTGTTTGTTTGTTTGTTCTAGATTACGAGGGTCGTTTTAAAAATTCTACGTCTCACATAAATTTTAGATTTATCGCATACCCCTCACCTTTGTATGAGCCTCACCTGCACAGAAATTAACTCAAAAAATTTGAATTAGGTTTTCTAGTTTTATAAGAAGACGTAGTGTGTTCGTACAGCAAAAATGTTCAGCTACGGGGGTACTTCTTTCTGGGTGGGATTTTGAACTTTTTGAAGACTCTTGTATTCATAGCACTAATATCAATCTCACAAAGATTTTTTTTTGTGTGTGTGTAGATGGCCCAAATGTACCAGTCCCGACTTTCTTAGGCATGACAATGAAATTAATGTTTTCTGTTAGTTCCTATGCAGAAGTAATAAAAAAAAACTATTTTTGGAATTATTATGAAATTTACCCCATCTGTTTGAATGCTAAATGTACTATAAAAACTTTCCTAGATGAGTTGCCCATCTTCTTGGCAAGAGAACTCCAACAGGCATTTTATTAAACTCATAATTTAGGGGAAAAGTGGTTTCATAACTTTTCCTAAGTTTATAAATTCAACCGAACTGCTTTGGCCAGAATATGAACTGCTTCAACAAGCCACCACCAAAAATTAAATAAAAGCCTTTTTTCAAAGGTGATGGACTGAATATTTTTTTTATCTTTGAGTTCACAGTTCGCTCATGGTGTAATGACTATCGCCGTACAAAATTAACTGGGCGACCCGGTTTCAAATCTTAGACGAGGCTGTTTGCATTTCACGTAGAGATAACACACTTGAGAAAGGTATGAATACAGCTATTCTCTATCCAAGTATGGGTAAATAGGATGGCAGACTAGGCTCATGAGCCATGGTATGGCAGCCAGTCTAGGAGAAAAACTCTGAATACAAATCTGTTAAAGAAATTGACCTTATGCCACATCCTATTCGTGCAGAGGAATTGGTATATATATATATATATATATATATATATATATATATATATATATATTAGAAGGTGCTGAAAAGTTCTCATTAAACCAAGAAAGGAATGACATAAAACCATGTAATGTACACGCTACTCGACATATTTATCTACCACCAGTCGGCTGGGGCTGGCGGGGGGGCTGTAGAATACGCCGACTGCACCTCTACAAAGAGGAAAGAACCCCCCCACACACACACCAACTAGTGTCCTGGTGATGACACTAAACAGTATCTGATTGTGAGTCTCCCGTCTTGGAGCTTTGGGGAATATGGAGTATGTCTTCACTACTATTACTCCCACGTTCACTCTCACTCGGAGTCGTAGTACCTGTTAGCTAAGGGTCAAATAGAACTGTCCAGACATTTACTAAGGATTATGATTATTATTATTATTATTATTATAAACAATACAACAGTGTGGTTTGATTTGGTTTGGTTTGGTTTGGGTTTATGACATATCAACCATTGTATGTTATTTAATGCCAAATGTATTATATATATATATAAACAGTTCTATTTCAAACAATTCCGTTTTGTGTTAGTATAATTTTTTTTTTTTTGTTTACACGCAGCTAAAGTAAAAACAGTTCAATTTCAAACAAATCAGTTTAGCCTAAGTGGATAGTTTAAGTTTCTAAAAAAGTTCTATTTCAAACAATTCATTTCAGCATTTGTACGGAGTTTAAATGACAAAAACAGTTCTGTTTCAAACTACTCAGTTTAGTCAACAAAGTTAAATGGTTCCAAGTATTGCTATGTATCACTAACAATTCAATTAAACATCAGTCATTTATTTACACACACTTAAATGCCAAAACAGCTCTTTGTCATACAATTCGGTTTAGCATAAATACGCAGTTTAAATGTCAAAAGAGTTCTATTTCAAATTATTCTGTTTAGCATAAGTACATAGTATAGTTCTATTTGACCCATAGATGTTTGTGTGTGTATTAAATTGTGCGCATAAGAGAAAAAGTTATATAACACACACACACACACAGATCGTGCGCGGGAGAGAAAAAGTTATATCATACACACACACACACACACACACAGATCGTGCGTGTGAGAGAAAAAGTTATATCACACACACACACACACACACACACACACACACACACACACACACACACACACACACACACACACACACACACACACACACAGATCGTGCGCGGGAGAGAAAAAGTTATATCATACGCACACACACACACACACAGAGATCGTGCGTGTGAGAGAAAAAGTTATATCATACTCACACACACACAGAGATCGTGAGCAGGAGAGAAAAAGTTATATCATACACGCACACACACAGAGATCGTGCGCGGGAGAGAAAAAGTTATATCATACACACACACACACACACAGATCGTGCGTGTGAGAGAAAAAGTTATATCATACACACACATACACACAAAGCATAACCCTTAATTTGTTCTACCCGCATTATCTTCATGTTTTCTTTCGCCTCGTTTTACGGCAGAAAAATACATTAATCGTATTATTTCAGAAGATTTAGAAAAGGAACAGTATGTACCGAAAACGGCGCAGAAACGTCTTGTAAAGGAAATGTCACTTTGTCATTTTTTACTTAGGAATTGATATGTCATAAAACACCAACCAACCAATCACACAACCATGATATTCACCTAGTAATTATATATATATATATATATATATATATATAGAGAGAGAGATAAATAAATATAAAAACTAATATATATATATATATATTAGCATGAATGTTTATTTGCGACCCCTGGTTTCATGTTGTCTTATTACGACAATCATCTGCTTTATGATTGTCGTAATAAGACGACATGAAAACAGATATCGCAGATAAGTATCCATGATATCAAATATATAAAAACTAATATATATATATTTATCATTATTTACTCTTTTAGAGTTTTTCACATCAGCGTTAGCTAATGGTCTTTAACTGGAGTTTGAGTGACAGCAATCTCCTCAAGTCTCCAGGACTCTTCTCAGTATTCTGGCCGTCTTCAATAATGCTGTCGTTTGGATGGTCTCCACATTCTTTCAGTTTTATTCTGGGATCAGCCGGGACAGCAAAGTCGACAATTTTTCAAGTTCTCTTTTTTTTTTTTTGTTGATTATTATTAGGTCTGGTCCTCTGGTCGAGATTAGGTAATCCGTTTGTGTGTCAAAGTCCCGTAAGAGTTTATGTGTGTCATAGGTGCTGGGTTGTGCATATACCATTTGTTCGTATGGTCAAATCTAAATTTCTTGCACATCTCCCAGTGGATCACCTTGACCACCCAGTCGTGTCTAGCCTTGTACTCTTTCTGTGATAATTTGCTACATTCGCTTATTATGTGATTGATCGTTTCGTCACTGTCACCACATAGCCTACATTTGCTATTTTGTTGAGTCTTATCTATCCTCGCCTTGATATGATTGGTTCTTATGGTGCTGTTTATTATTATTATTATTATTATAGATATTGAGAACTCTACAAATTATACCACATTTGGCCTGTCACAAACCCTCCAAGTGAAATAATGACAACCATGCACCACCAAATACAAGGCTCATTAAATAAGTTTCCAGACTTTTTTCGTATGGGCACTTTTATTGCTAGTGCACATAAAACTCTAGTCCCTTTCGAATTAATCTCCTCTGGCTACAATACACTTGTACCGTTCCAACAACTTCTGGAAGATCCCATGGAAGTCCTCTTGTGAGAGCGTGTCAGTGACCTTCGTCACAGCCTCTTTCATCTCCTTAATTGTCTCGACAGTTTTTCCTTGAGCTTAGGGAATAACCAAAAGTCACAGGGAGCAAGGTCTGGACTATAGGGAGGCTGAGGAACTGTCTTGATGCCCATCTTGGTTAAGTAGTCTGTGACTAGGATGGAGTTGTGCACTCGTGCATTGTCCTGGTGGAAATGCCACTGACCCAATTTGAGGAGTGCTGGGCTATTCCGTCGGAATCTCTTCCTGAACTCCCTTAAAACCTCAACATAGTATTCCTTGTTGACTGTCCAGTGGGAGCCCAGTGCATGTAGATCATGCCAGTGCTGTCAAAAAAAGATCATCAAAAGTTTGTGGCTGGATTTGCTCTGTCTGGCCTTCTTGGGTCTGGGAGAGCCAGCATGCTTCCACTGGGAACTCTGTCTCTTGGTGTCTGGGTCATAGCCGTAGATCCAGCTTTCATCGCAGGTCACCAGAGCATCAAGAACTGCGGGATCTGAATTGATCAGCTCGACCATCTCTCTGCTGTCATAACAACGTCTTTCTTTCTGATCTTCTCTGAGCACTGTTGGGACAAACCTGGCGCAAATCTTCCGCATCTTCAGTTCCTCGCGAATAATTGTGTGTACAGTTCCCACCAGACTGACATCAAACTGTGCACTTATTGTCTCTATAGACACACGACGGTCCTTATCCATGAAATTCTTTATTTGGCCAATCAACTCTGGTGTATTGACTTCCTTACTCCTCCTACACATATCATCATCCCTGACAGACTCTCTGCCTTCCTTGAATCACTTATTCCTCTCAAAAACTGATGCTCGATTCATGCAAGATGGTCGAAAAGCAGTCTGAAGCATTCCATACGTTAAAACATAATTTTATTGCATATCGTTCTTTTAAAGTGTCCTCACGTCCAGATTGCATTTTTGAAATTCACCAGCTTTGACAATCAAGCTTTAGTTTGGTGTATTCCAATTCCTGCTGTAGCTGTTGATTTGAACCTGAAATCATACAAATTGTTCAGTCATCTCATAAGATGTATAGAAATAACATACTGAATCTTCAAGAGTCTACGAAAATTTTAAATGCCTGTACAAAAAAGTCTGGAAACATATTGAAGGCATCTCGTATATATATTTTTTTCTCCTGGTTGGTCTTCTTAACTGCATACAATGTCTGCTCAAAGCTGATGTAAGTCTAAGCTGGTTATATATACATCTATAGAATATCATATATACATATATAAAATTATATATACATACCCGCCCGCGTGTGTGTGGGTACTAAAGAAAAGCGTTCACACACACACACACACATACATGTACACATACACACACACACACACAGAAAATTTCGATAAGGCACAGTTTGTACCGAAAACACCGCAGGAACAGTTTGTACCGAAAACGCCGCAGGAACAGTTTATACCGGAAATGCCACTCTGTTTTTACTTAAACTACTGATTTCCTTGACCACCAAAGCAGTAAAAAAATTCCAACACGGCGACCTTAAAATTTGATATCCCAATGCTAAAACGATTTTCTGTAGATGCATTTATTTACTCACTCAGGAGAATATAATTGTATTTTTTTTTTCAAGGATAAATTCCTTACTCCCCGCCTCTGGATATAAGTCAAGGTTTTTTTTTCCTAAAGCTATTCACTGTTACACTAAGTTACTAAATCATGTAAACTGCTAAGAGGCCAAAAGTTTGACTTTCCTACTCATTGGAAATAGTCTTCGTCTTAAGACTGGGTTAAATACTAACTAAACAGTCGTAAGTCAATTCCCTGCTGTCTATGCTATAAACAGTATTATACTATAAATTGTAAGCATTTACCCAACCCATTCACCAAAAACAGGACGTGACACAAGGTCATTATTTTTAGCAATGTGCAGGTGGTTTGACTTCTGAGTTTTCCTTCCCCAAGACTGGTTTTCTAACCAAGACTAAAGATCCCAGTTTCCTCTACTATTTACACCAAGCTGGCACAAGAAGCTATGAATCCTTGCCTTTCATACGAATTGTAACATAAAATGCTTCATTTAGGATTTTAACTCATTACACGGATTCCAATTGCTGAGACGATAACCGTTACGATAAGCATACTTTCATACAACAGTCATTGCACTGTATTTTTTTCGTCTTTATTTTGAAATCTAAATTGATTGCCTTCATTTTCTTCATTGCTTATATGAAAGTAATTTACTGTTAGTCTGAGTCTTCACTAAAAATTTTAAAATCGTATCCTTGTGACAATTTAACCTGTATTTATTTTTCTGTATAGCGAAAAGTGTCAGTGGGAAATAAATTGAGCAATCATTTTTTTTATGTTTATTGATGCATAGAAAGTTTTGTGAAGTTTATTATTTTTGTCAGTCAACGACACCATTGATAACGATTTTTAATACAAAGCTTTGGTGTTAGTAGAAAGTAAATACAGCTTTGACGTGTAGAATAAACTATAATCTTATTTTTATGTACAAAAGTAAGATTTCAATGAGCCCTATTAAACGATATAATGGGTTTAAACTATCAGTAAAAACTTTGTAAAGCATTAAAGAGTCCTCAGTAAATATTTTAAACCAGGTTTGATGTGATTGGGTTGGATTTTATGGCATATCAACCATCGTAGGTTATTTAATGCCAAATTCTATTTATACACATATTAATTATATATCATCTGTAAACACATTTTGTTGATAACATTATTAAATGAGTCTGAGATCAGTTTTTTGTTTTTTGTTGTTGTTTTTTTTTTTTTTGCATAAAGTTAAATGGTTCCAAGTATTGCTATGCACACCTAACAATTCAATTAAATATCAGTCATTCGTTTGCATACAGTTAAATGGTTCCAAGTATTGCTATGCACACCTAACAATTCAATTAAATATCAGTCATTCGTTTGCATACAGTTAAATGGTTCCAAGTATTGCTATGCACACCTAACAATTCAATTAAATATCAGTCATTCGTTTGCATACAGTTAAATGATCAAACGAATCTATTTCTAACAATTCAATTAAGCATAAGTCATTTGTTTGCACACAGTTTAAATGTCAAACATTTCTATTTGACCCATTAAGAGGACCCAATCAGGTGCTACGACTCCGGATCAGAGTGAACCTAGGAGCAATGGCAATAAAGGGGTACTCCACATTCCCCAAATTTCCAAGGCTGGGTCCTCGCCATCTGATGGTTTAATGTCAGATTCAGGACATTCGTTGGTGGGAGGTCTTACCTCTCCTCAGAGATGTAGTCTGTGAATTCTAAAGCATCAGCTGAGTTGTTTAAACCAGGGCTTTCCAACCATTTCCGACCGAATTTAAATCGGAGGGATTTGTCACAAAGTATTTTGAACATACTAATGGTACCACAAAACCTCTTTTTAGCATATTGGTTATTGAAAATCCTAATTATTTCACATTTTTAGCTTATAGTTCGATCTACAGTGCAAGTTTAATGCTAAGTAAGTAAAGTTGGCGACCATAGTCGAGGGTGACCCGAAGGCTCCCTTTTCGATAGCTACTACACCAAGGTGTAGGCGAGGGTTCCACTCCTTTCCGTAGAGTGTTCAACTTTACCCTTAATCCGTACCTTATAATGCTGCGTGTTAAGCAAGGAGGCATCAACATACTCTTTTTGAGTGTTTGGTATGACTCGAACTGGGATTGAACCCCGGTCCCCCGGACCATTGGCGAACACTTATTTTGTGTCTGTCAGATTTGCTGAATCAAATTTTTATCATTTTGTTAAACTGGGGTCCCAAACTTTTTAGGTCCGAAGGCCACAAATCTTAACTCAAAAGGGTTCTGAGCAGCGACCTTGAAAACACAGAAAAAATCGCTAAATTCTCAATCATAATTTATTAATGAGGCAAGCAAGAAACTTGGACTTAAAATCTTCTGAACTCTGAAGATTAATAAATTCCATCGATAGTTGTATTGGCTCTTCACAGTCTCATTTAGATGCCTTTAGAACTATTTCAAGGCCTCCAACTATAATTGATATCACTGTCGCTTTCATGTTCCACGGATTTTTAGGCTGTCAACCAAGATCAAGGTATTTGTCTAACTTTTCACTTTCTTTCATTTTCACTTTTCTTGTTAATTGATACTAGGTCTGGTCTTCGGGCCAGAATTGGGTGATGCGTTTTCATTTCAAAATCCCAGAGTGTTTCATGCGTCTTATTTTTTAGGATAAATTGTACATAAACTAATTGTCAGCTGGATCAAAATTTAATCTCTCGCAAAATTCCCAGTGAATCACCATTCCCACCCAGTCTTTTATACTATTTTCTTCATTCGCTAATTGCGTGATTAACCGTTTTATTTATGTCACAACTTAACCTACACTTACAATTTTTTATATGTTATTGTCATTTTTCTCTTTTGAGTCTTTGTATCGATGTATCGGCGCAATCTTGAATGATGGCGTATCCTCTTCCTCCTTCTTTTCTTGACACTTACTATCTGTCTATTTCATTTCTCGGATGTAAGGCCTAATGCCTAGTCATGAGTTTTGTTGTTCTCTGGTCCATTTGTTGAAGTTCTTACCTCGTCTACTTCAATAATGGTCCCGAATATCTTACAAGGAGGACAGCCCAGGCATTTATTGCTTTGATGAGATTTCTGCTATGTAGTTTGGTTTCCAATTATTTCCTTGTTCTCCTGAGATACTCTTTTCAAATGTTGTCTTTTATCTTCTCTTGTTTGTTGGTTTCCACTTCCAATATCATCAAGTACTTGTAAATTTCCTTTACTCCGAGTATTCTTTTTTTTTTCTTGGTTTGGTAGTTCTATTCCTTTTGTCCTATGTCGTTCCTGCTTTTCAGTATTAGTACATTTTTCTATGGCAGTTTCCATCTCTATATCTTCACTCTTACTGCCTGTATTAGGGCTTCCAATTCTTTCTCATTTTTGGCAAAGTGTTTGATGTCGTCCCTATACATTAGATAGTTGATTTTTTTCTTAGGTTTTATGAAGTTTATATCCGCATGCGCATTTCCTAAACATGTGATTGAACGGGGTCATCGCTATTATAAATAGTAATGGTGATAGCGCATCTCCCAAGAAGATCCCTCTCTGGACTTTTTCCTCCAGTTTTCAGTCCTATTCTCCAGTTTTCCAGTTTTATGACTTCGCCGGATATCTTGTACATTTTATGACCATATTATCCATCTTTGTGGGACCATATCATATGACTTTTGTAGTCAATCCACGACATAGCTCATTTTTTTCCTTCTCTTTTAGCTCTCCTTGAGAATTTTTTGATCAATGTAGTACATCTCTTGTTCATCTGATCCACTTTCAGCATCCTTTTTGTTCCTTGGGGAACAGTCTGCAGCTTATTAGCGAATCGTATATCTCATCCCTGATTTGTGCCGTTAGTATTTTCCACGTCATCGGTAGGTACGTTATGTATCAGTAGTTATGGGGGCGGTTCCTTTTTAGGGATCATTTTAGATTTAGGGGGTCTTTCTTTTTGTCATCCATAAGAGTATGTTCGTTTCTTGTAAGCATCTATTCATTTCGATAGCAAGTCTGTGGTGGATGAAAGTGAATTTTTAAACCAGTAACCAGCTCATTGGCCAAATGCGTAGTGTGTTCGCCAATAGCCCGGGAGACTTGTGTTCAATCCAAGGTCGAGTCATAACAAAGACTTTAAAAATGGTACTTGATACCTCCTTGCTTAACACTCAGCACACAGGTACGTATCAATGGTAAAGTGGAACAATCCAGGGGAAGGAGTAGCGCCCACCCCTACACCTCGGTGTAGTAGCTATTGAAAAGGGAGCCTTCGGGTCACCCTCGACTACAGTCGCCAACTTAACTTTTTTTATTCATATATGCCATCATGGTCAGGCATTTTCAAATTTGGTACTTTTTTTCAGTGCTTCTCAAGTAAATCGAGGTGTATTTTCGCATTAGGTCCTTTTTTCATGTTGATTATCCGTTCAGCTTTTCTTTTATGTTCTCTTTGTTCCCATATTTCGCTCCAAAATTGTTTTGATTACTTGTCATTTGGAATATCCAGTTTTGTTTGTATTGTTTTATCCTGTCTTGATATCTTTTTAGTCTTCCTTCTTTCACCAGTACTTTCTGGTTTATTTCCTCGAGTTGTATTGTGTTTTACTCGTTGAGTTTTTTTTTTCTTTTCGTCCCAACATGTTCTAGCTTTCTCCCTCTGTCTTATCTTTTTCACTTGTTGTAGTAAATTTTTTTTTATCTGCATTTCCAATCAAATTTCCCATCCATGTTTTGTGCTTCTGTTTGTGTTCTTTAGGGGAATACTGATTTTATCACAGACTAATTTCGCTCCTGAATAGATTAGTTCGTTTAATTCCGTGGTCCTTTTCGTTGAGATATGTGTTAATAATTTGTCAATAATTTTTTCAGTTTCTGCTTTGACAGTTTTCCAGTCTTGGTTTCTTCGCGATGGTAACCTGGTCTTCTCTTAAGACATAATTCTCTTAAAATTATTATTATTATTATTATTTACTCCTTTAGAGTTTTTCACATCAGTGTTAACTGATAGTTTTTCCCTGGAGTTTGAGTGACAACAAGTCTCCGCAAGTCTCCAGGACTCGTCTGAGGATTCTGGCCGTTCTTAGCAATGCTGACATTTGGATAGTTTCTACCCGTCCGCCAATTTCCAAGTCTTCCTATTATTATTATTATTATTATAAATTCATAATAAGAATGCAAGAGAAATAACAGCAATGATATTTCCTCGAACTAAGGAATACAGAAATTGTTACACTTCGGAGGAGCCAAATTGTTATTCAAACTGAAGATTAAACAAGAAAACCCAGCCGAATTCTCAACCGTTCAATACAGTCTTTAAAAATGTAGTGATTTTGCTGTAATTAGAAAACGTTTCTACCACACAAATAACATGAGAGATACAATTAAAAATAACGGTGAAGATGACATTGTATTCTTTTTGAAAGAAATTATATCATACCATAGAATATTATTAGAACTTGGCCCGGCAAATCTACCCCTCAAAGGGACTCCTCAAAGTCACTTGGCAACAAACTGCAGACAATTTAGTATCAAAATTAAGAAAGATCTTTGAAGAAACATAAAAGTAGATCTGAGCACACACACCCTACAATTCATCTTTTTGCATATAATAGCCCTAGACAGGTTGACATGCCGTTAAATCAATCATGAGGACAAAACGAACCGGTTTGAAATATGATTATTAGGTTTCCTTTTTAATGGCATATCAACCTTCGTGAGGTATCTAATGTTAAAGCCGGTGTTAAAGAACAGCGGTGATACTATTTAACCCCTAGCTGGGGGGGGTAATAATGGGAATTCATCCCTTTCTGAAGAATATTAGTCCAAAAGTGAACGAAATAGCGTGACTGGAGTTCGAACTTGCTCGCTACGATGTGACAGTTTTCTACTTTAACCATTACGCCACAGGGACTCCTGGAATGATTATTACAAATTCCGCTTTCGTATATAAACTTGATGATGTATGTATTTACACAACGTTGTACTGTAAACTTTTACCTCAAACCTGAATTCTGTTTTTAGAACATTTTATTTGTTTATATATCTTTTATATTTTCCCATAACATTTTGTAAGAAACGTCGATTTGTAATGAAAGCACAATCTAAGTCGATTTATTTTGAAAAGCTTTTACAAACTTTTATACTATATAATTAACTTAAATTGAAACAACAATTGCAAAAGAGAATTGAAGAGTACATGAAATCAATGAATTTTTCAAAAGCGCATAAAATTTAATCCAAAGAGTAGATAATAATAATAATAATAATAATAATAATAATAATAATAATAATAATAATAATAATAATAATAATACAATTAAAACAGACAATACAACTCGAAGAGATAAATCAGAAGGTAATGGTGAAAGAAGGAAGACTAAAAAGATACCGACATGGAATCAAAAAAATAAAGACAAAACAGTACATTCAAAAAAAAAAAAAACGACTAAAAATCTATCAGAAAGTTGGGGGAGAATGCACGAAGACATACCAACAACTAGATACAAAAAAAGCAAAAACAATCTTAGAGCAAAATATGGGAACGGAGAATGGATAAACAACATAAAAAAACTCCTTGATTCACTCAGAGCAACACTCAAAAAAGTACTAAATGGGAAAACTCCAGGCCATGATGGCATACATGGATTCTGATTAAAAATTATTTTTACCATCCACCACAGACTGACTATCGAAATGAACAGATACTTAGAAGAAACAAGGGGGTGCCCTAGAAGGTGCCCGTGGTGTAATAGTTATCGTCGTTGGAAATGGACACGGCGACACAAGTTCAAATCCTGGCTGAGACTAATTGCATTTCACATAGCACTAATACTCTTGGGAAAGGTATGAATCCAATTATTCTCCCTCCAGCTATGGGTAAATAGTAGGGCAGACTGGGGTCTTCAGCCTTGGTGAGGCAACTAGTCTGAATTCAAAAACCTGTTAAACTCCGCTTAAAAATTGACCTTGTGTCATATCCTGCCCGAGCGGAGGGGTTGGGTAAATAGATACTGAGAAGAAACAGATATACTTGAATAGATGAAGGAAAGACCACTCTAAACCCAAAAGACCCTCCCCGAAAGGAACTGCCCCCAACAACTACAGACCCATAACGCACCTATCGATGATGAGGAGAATACTAACGGGATAAATCAGGGAGGAGATTTACTAATAAGCCGTAGAGTGTTCCCCGAAGAACGAAAAGGATGACAAAAGCTAACAAGAGAAACTGGAGAGCAACTACACATTGATCAACACATCCTTAAGGAGAGTGAAACAAGACGGAAAAATGTAGCTATGGCGTTGATTGACTACAAAAGGTATATCATGTGGTCCCATAAAGCTCAAAATGCACACGGTAGCCGAAAAATAATAAAGTTTATAGAGGAAAGCATGAAAAACTAGAGAGAGAAATTGACAGCAGGACTAAAAAGATTAGCTGTGGTGAAAATCCAGAGAGAGATCTTCCAGGGAGATGTGCTATCACCATTACTATTTGTAATAACAATGACTCCACTCAATTATATAGGAAATGCAAAGGCGGGTACAAACTTCATCAAACGCAAGAAAAAATCAACCACCTAATGTACGTGGACGACATCAGACATTTTGTCAAAAATGAGAAAGAACTGGAGGCCCTAATACAGGCAGTAAAAATATACAGTGAAGACATAGGGATGGAATTTGCCATTGAAAAATGTACCATGCTAATAATGAAAAGCGGAAAACGACATAGGACGGAAGGAATAGAAGTACCAAATCAATAATAGCAACACATAAGGCCTTACATTCAAAAGATGACATAGACAGGCTATATGTATCAAGAAAAGAAGGAGGAAGAGGACTTATTAGCATTGAAGATAGTGTCGATGCATCAACGCGACAATTCGAAGAATTCATAAAAAAGAACAAAGAATGACTAATTACAGCGACCAGAAAGAAAAAGCT
Source organism: Sepioteuthis lessoniana (assembly GCA_963585895.1). Taxonomy (NCBI): domain Eukaryota; kingdom Metazoa; phylum Mollusca; class Cephalopoda; order Myopsida; family Loliginidae; genus Sepioteuthis; species Sepioteuthis lessoniana. The sequence goes on from OY757919.1 coordinate 55,644,685, forward strand.
ACACAAGGATCAACAGAACAGAAATAACTAGGAAACAGAAATGCTAAGAAAGCCAGTCGTATGGATGTTTCAAGCTACAAAAATGCGGAATCTCACATGAGAAGACTTGGACATGGCTAAGAAACAGAAACTTTAACAGAGAAAGTGAATTTCTTCTAATAGCAGTACAAAATAACGCCATAAGGACAAACTATGTCAAAGCAAGAATAGATAAGATGCAACAAAATAGCAAATATAGGTTATGTGGTGATAGAGACGAAACGATCGATCATATAATAAATGAATGCAGCAAACTAGTGCAAAAAGAGTATAAGACTAGACACAACTGGGATGGGAAGGTGATCCACTGAGAATTGTACTAGAAATTGAAATTTTACCATACGAACAAGTGGTATATGCACAACCCGGAATCCGTCTTGGAGAATGAGACGCACAGGTTCTCTAGGGTTTTGAGATACAAACGGATCACCTACTCTAAGCCACACGACCAGATTTAGTGATTTTCACCAAAAATAAAAAGAACCTGCCGAATAGTGGATTTAGCCGTCCCGGCAGACCACAGAGTAAAAATAAAAGAAAACGAAAAAAGAGATAAGCACCTGGACCTTGCTAGAGAAATAAAAAAAAACTATTGAACATGAAATTGACGGTAATACCAATTTTAATTGGTGCGCTTGGAACCATCCCCGAAGAATTGATAAAGGGACTGGAAGACTTGGAAATCAGAGGATAAGTGGAAACTTTCCAAACTACAGCATTATTAAGATCGGCCAGAATAAAAGAGACTTGAAGAGACTTTCTGTCACTCAAACTCCAGTAAAAAAAAACCATCAGTTAACGCTGGTGTGAAAAAATTGCAAAGAAGTAAAATAATAATTATAATAATATTATAATAGGCACGACTAGGTAGGAAATGTGATCCACTAGGAATTGTGCAAAAGACTGAATCTTCACCATACTACCATATAGTATATTCACAAATCAAAATTTGTCTTAGAAAATGAGACGCATAAAATCCTCTTAGATACAAATGGATTATCTAATTCCTGCCAGAAGACATGATCTAGTGCTAAGAAACAAAAAAAAAAAAAAAAAAAAAGAGAACGTGTCATCGAGTGGATTTTGTTGTTCCAGCGGAACACAGAGTGAAAATAAAAGAAAATAAAAAGATCGATGAATACTTTGACCTAGCCAGAGAACTAGAAAAACTGTAGAATATGAGTGTGACTGTGATACCAATTGAAATTGGTGCACTTGGAACGATCCCCACAACCTTGGTAACTGGATTGGAACAATAGGGAATCAGAGGAAAAATAGAGACCATTGAAACTACAACATTGCTGTGCTCGGCCAGAATACTGAGAAGAGTCTTGGAGATATGAGAAGACTTGCTATCACTGAAACTCGAGTGAAAAACTCGCAAAAAATATAATAATAATAATAATAATAATAATAATAATAATAATAATAATGTGAAAAGAGAGATAAGTACCTCGACCTTGCTAGAGAATTGAAAAAACTATGGAACATGAAGGTGACAATTATACCAATTGTGATTGGTGCCTTTGGCACGGTAACTAAAGGATTATTAAAGGGCCTGGAAGATTTGGAAGTTGGCGACCGAGTGGAGACCGTCCAAATAACAGCATTATTGAAAACTGCCAGAATACTGAGAAGAGTCCTGGAGACTTGAGGAGACTTGAAGTCACTCCATCTCCAGTGAAATACCATCAGCTTACGCTGATGGGAAAACTCTAATGAGTAAATAATAATAATGACTAATTTGAAAAAACAAATGCTTCAAAGGTGTCATCATCTTCAGTAGTTTATTGTAAACTAAAACTCCTTGACCTGTTCATAACAGTGAATGATTTGAATAATCAGCGACTTTAGAAAAACAATTTATGTGTTGCACCATGCATATTCCTCTGTACAGCGACGGTTTTTGGATGGCTCTTAGGAGTGTTTTATCACCCATTAACCACGTCAAACATTTTATGACGTTAACTTAAATAAGAGAAAAGCTCCTTTAGTTTGAGGGATGAAAAAGTGGGGTAATATTTTTTTTTAATTTTCATGACCGAGGGATTAGAAATTTACGTCCATAGATAAAAAAAAAAGGAAACACTGTTACTCCTATTTATTTCTTGGTCTACAATATCTCTTAGTAATCTTTTAAAATATTTACTTTTGGAAACAGTTACGAATGCAATGAATGCGAATTCTTCCTTTCTCATTTTCTCACCTTGGCGAAAACTGCTATGCAAGAGGAAGTGAAGAGTCGTTTGAGTGACACCGGCCTTCAAAAAGAAAGTTGACGGTTTCCCCGGGTAACACCAGAAAAGATCACGTTTTAAGAATAATATAAATGAGCGGGTTGTTAAGGCGAGACACAGAAGAGACGGCTCAACGGAAGTGTCCTTATTTCGCTGCCTATTATTGAACTTTATAGGAGGTGCTCGTGGTGTAATGGTTATCGTCATAGGAAATGGACACGGCGACACAAGTTCAAATCCTGGCTGAGACTAATTGCATTTCACATGGCACTAATACTCTTGGGAAAGGTATGAATCCAATTATTCTCCCTCCAGCTATGGGTAAATAGTAGGGCAGACTAGGTTCTTCAGCCTTGGTTAGGCAACTAGTCTAGGAGAAGGAAAACTCAGAATTCAAACCTGTTAAACTTCGCTTAAAAATTGACCCCGTGTCACATCCTGCCCGAGCGGAGGGGTTGGTAAATATGATTATTGAACTTTATAGGGGTTTGTTGTGCCATTTTTTTTTTCTTTTTTGTATCACGTTGTCAATTGGACTCTTTACATAAGTGTTTGCTTTATTTTTTAATTTCTGATGTTAGCAGTCTTTTGAACGGTCAGACGGAGTTTACTCTTTTTTTCTCTTTAGAATAAAGACAGGGAAGTTTCTGTCCTTCCTGTTATTAAGCTTTATTTATCTGGTCTTCGCGTTTATTGTTGCTGTAGTTGCTCATCATTGTCTTTTATTTGGCCTGCCCGGATTTTAGTTATGAAATTCAACCACCAGCTTGGAAAGTCAGTAAGAAGTGTATCTTTGAAAGGCGGCTAAGGGATCGACTGAAAACAATTGCTTCTTCGCTTCTCCACAGAACCTTAAATAAAACTTAAGAACCTCATTGCGCAAAGAAACAAAGACCAAACCTTTCCGAGCTCACACACATCGTGTTACACCAGTCAAAACGCTTTGAAGTAGCTTTCATTTTTGTATACACTGAGTAAAATACATGCACTCGTCATCTGTGATATTCTTTCCGGTAAATTTCAGAAAGGTTTGCTAATACGTCATTTTCGCCTTTAGGTTTTTTCCGCGTTTCACACTTATAATTAGGAATTACTTTGACAGCTACAATTAGGGAAGCTGCAGCGATAATAGGCAAAGCAAATAAAACCAATAATAACAGGAAAATATTCAAAGTCAACACGATAGTTTATGGAAAAAAGAATAGGCAAAGGAAATTAAAAACTAAGAGGAATAAAAGTGAAAAACTCAGAATTAAATGAATAAACAAAAGAACTAAAAAAAGAAAAAGAAGATGAAGGATGGAAAAGATAGAAGAAGCAAAAAGAAAAGAAGAGAGATGCAAAGAGTCTTCAATCCGCGGCTTACTTTGATAAACAACAAATGCTAACATTAAAAGGTAAAACTGTGAAGTTGCCAAATGTTGCCAAGATAAAGATTATCAAAGAGTACTGTGCAATATATATATATATATATATATATACTCTGTGTGTGTGTGTGTGTGTGTGTGTGTGTGTGTGTGTGTGTGTGTGTGTGTGGTTAGGCAGTAGTCATTCATTTAAGCATGTTTCATTAAATAATAAAGACAGAATTTGTATAATTTATTTAAGATCGTTTCAAGATTCCTGATTAGTGTCTTAGTTTCAGGTTGGAATTGGTAGATGAATTTTCTAAAATTGTCCCGAGCGCTTCCAACCTGAAACTAAGACACTTACCAGGAAACTTGAAACGATCTTAAATAAATTATACAGACAAAATTTGTCTTTTTTATTTAATGAAACATTGAATAATACATATATATATATATATATATATATATATATATATAAACTAAAAATTTGATAACTACCAAATTTTTAATCAGATTTTATTTAGAAAATAACTATTTCAACCAAGATACCGATGGCAGGATTACATAAGGTGTTTCAAAAGATTTGATATCATTTGAGATGTACAGGGTGTTTAAAAAAATCGATATTATTTCGTAATCTAATCACTTGATCAATTATCGTCCAAATGATTTCAAATTTTCAGCGCATATGTAGAAATAAGTACAATTTGTACGAGTTATGTTTAAACTCCTTTTTTCCCAGTGAATGACATTTCTATTCACGAATGGGTAAAACAATGAATAAAATAAAATAAAATGTTAAAATGTCTTAAGCTTCATTTATCAGGTCTCTGATGTTCCAATACATGATCTCGGAATCCATGGTTTTAGTCCTACCTGAATTTGCCTGGTCGTTGACGTTCTTGCAAACCCAGTGTCATTTCTTGAACCGTCTGGTTACTGAATAACAAATGTCTTTGTTGGCTTCCGCGGCATTATGGCTCAGTTCGAATCGTAAATCGTAAGTTACTGAATTATACTATGTCGCACGTTCATCTGCGCAGCTTTCAAATCCTACACGGAGTAAATCAATACAATCAACAGTGGTTACCATACTGATTCAGTCGCGGGATATAGGCGCCACAAACTAGCACGTACCAAGATAATGCAAAAGTTTGGACCCATCCTGAAATATATTTAGCTTATATTGTTGACTTAAAGATTAATACATTCAGGTGTTTGGTTAAAGATTATGTAGTGTTACAGCTTAGACCAATATCTGGTTGGCTTGAAAATGCAGCTGCTTAGATGATCGCTTGTGGATAGATACAAAATAAACAAAATAAACGAAATCGTTTTGAAAAGACCCATTGTGAGAAAGAAGATCTCGGTCAACAATTCTTAGCAGTCACAGCTTTAAAAAAAAACAAAAAAAAACCCCAGCTCACCTAGTTGAAAACAGATGCTTGTAGGCTGAAGGAGCCGACAATCGGTGGAACCCTGAGCCAATCAAAACAGTGGAATCATCTGCCTTCGTCTGTCTGTCGGAGCGAAACGGTGGAGTGTTTTATGTATATTCAGCCTCTTTGTCTTGTCAGAATTGTCCAAAACGCATCAATGATAAGTTGATTCCGCTTGACGTGTCCGACAAGTTTTCTCTAAACTCCTGTTCTAGAAATGAACTTGGTCATCTCTCAGCTGCTCTCAGATGTCCTTCTCAGAATGGAGGGAACCAGCTCATCTCGTTACATTTAGAATAAGAAGCAAGATAGCACCCTACAAACAGAATTGGTGCTGTTAAGTATATAAGCGAAAAATCATGAAAGAAAAATCAATGGTGAGATAATTCGGAAAAATGTTTGACCTGCGAAACAAAAATATTGTTCTTCAGAATAATGTAAATTGAAAAACAAAAATAAACAAACTTCATAACAATTTCATTCTTTCGAAGGGGTTGAAATAATGATAAAAGTTCTTGAAATTTAATTAAACAGCTTCATTTATTGTCATCACTTATATAATAATGCTATTAATAATAAAAAAAACAATAAGAGAGTGAGAAAGATCCATGATTCCATACAAATATTTACTTTCGAATACTTCCTATTGACAATCAGAATTTATTGTTGTATTATTGCAAGAATAAATCAAAAGGTTTTTTAATATTTTCATTTCGAACACAAGTTGATGCTCTGAGCCTGGCGAATTTATGAGAGAGTAATTAGCAACGAGTTCGTCACGAATGGTCGAACCATCGATGTCAATCTGTACTCCGAACGGTTGGAGTGGCTATATGCTAATGTGTGACAAAACTACTCTGTATTGGTTAAGAGAAAGCGAGGCCTTCTGTGATAAGACATCGGAAGATTTGTTACCGCTTGAACAACCCGGAATTAACTCCAGGAACTTGAGAGAATCGAACTTATGTTATATCCAGCATTTGGTTAGGGCCTAGTTCCCTTGGATTATAACTTTTTCAGGGTGGAAGAGCATTCTAATAAACGAGAATTTGTCAGAAGGCCTCCAAGAAAGCGAAACGACCCACGTTACATGACGAAAACAATTAAGATCTGATGATTTGGGGATACATAAAAAGTGATGGTTCAAGAAAGTTGGTTAAAATTGACAGTAACTTGAATAGTGCCAAATACATCCAGTTGCTGATGGACAATTTGATAGCAGACTTGGATGACGGTGAGATTTTTCAACATGAAGGAGATCTATGCCACAGATCGCGTGCAACAAAACTGAGTTTGACTGAGGAAAGTATTATCGTTTTGAATGATTGGCCAGCTTTGAGCCTTGGCTTAAATAACATGGAGTAAACGTGTACAGAACGATAGAGAAGAGTTCTTTTCAAGAAGAATCCACGTAATCTTTAAGAGTTGTGGGAGCTCAGACACAGAGAATGGCATCTCACAACGGTGAAGATGGTGAAGGATTTGTATTCACTTCTTCCCTGGCACACTGAAGCAATTTTTTAAGCTAAAGAAATATATAAAATTGAAGAAATCAACATTAAAATTATTATCAATGGTACATTGTTAGTGATTTTCAAAAAAAATCAAAAGTTAAATTATGTTTTTCACCTTACAGAGAAATGTTAATAAGGACTATAGCGAGAGCTGATCATAAGTATTTAAATAAGTATAAAATCTGTGAGTTTTTTGCCGAAAATTGTAGGGGTCATTAAGTATTTTGAGCTGGGACTATCCAAATTAATTTACTGATAAAACAACTCTCTTAAATATCATTATCAGTGTGGCTTTTCAATTCCCATGCTAGATTATAAACAAAATTTAGAAGAAAGAAATCCGTTTTTAATTTACAATTTAATTCTGGGGTTTTGTGTGTGTGTGTGTGTGTGTGTGTGTGTGTGTGTGTGTGTGTGTGTGTGTGTGTGTGTGTGTGTGTGTGTTTGAACGTGGAAAAATTCTGTTTTCTATTGCCTATGATAACAGAATCTACAGAGGATTTTGTGTATGAGGGATCTAAATTAACTTATAAGTTGAGCAACTCTTTAAGTAGCAGTATAGATTCTCTTTTTCAATCTCCTTTATTGATTCTGAGCAAGATTTTAAACTATAGAAAAAAATTGAATTTTTTCATTTTATTCTTTTAAAAAGCATTTTTTTTTAAATATTAATTAAAAAAAGACTTTTTCGAAAAATTTGACGTTCAGAACCACAAAAATTGAATAAAGTCATGTTCTGTTTTGTTGATTGTAATTGGTTCTTGCGTAATGTTCCCGATTTTAAATCTTGAAACTAAGCAGTCAGAAGTACTTATAAGAAGTACTACATGTCCAGAATAAGAGAACGCTATATGAAAACGGATATCTATATAGATCTATTCTATATGCTTATAAGAAAACATTCTTCTTCTTTTTCTGCCCCCCCGCACATACACACACACACACACACACACATATATATATATATCATCATCATCATGTCGTGCTGGTAGCACGGATATCCCTGACCCTCTCTCGCCAGTTTTCCCTATCGTTCATCGCCTCTGGCAGGTCTTCTGGACTACATCTCGTATCCTCACATAGTTGCTGAATGTATGTTCGTGCCGGTCATCCTGCTTTTGCTCGGTCATGTGTGGGGGTCCATAAGAGTACATCACTTATGAGTTCGTCCCTGCTTCTCCAGCAGTGTCCTTACATGTTTGATTCAGTGTTTTTACATGTTTGGTTCAGTGTTTTTACATGTTTGGTTCGTCTAACTTGAATAGTTTTCGTGATAGGAGGCAGGTGGCCGGACAGTTGGTGTCTTGTGGGATGTTGCCGCCAGGACTTGTTCAAGATGAAACGCAGTTTCTTCCAGGCAGCGGTCGCATCGATACTGCTATATGGATGCACTACATGGACTCTAACAAAACGGCTGGAGAAAAAGCTAGACGGCAATTACACAAGAATGCTGCGAGCAATCTTGAACAAGTCATATATATATATCTGATTGATATTCACTGGTGTATTCCTAATTATGTTTGTAGTATCATCCCGAGAAGTCACGGGAAATGACGTGATGAACTGGATAATAAAAAAAGTTTCTGAGTAGGATGAAGACAGGGGAGATTTAGTGAGAGACTATTTGCTGAGTGAAGCTGAACGCGCAACTCTTCTTATTCAAAATTAACTGTGATGTCATCAAGCGACAGACAAGCTTTCTGCTATTTGGATTACGAACAAGTAGAGATGAAACAGAAACACAACTACTTCAAAATCCTTAATGAGCACATGCAATAAAAACATATTATGTTCTTGTTCCAGTACTTATATCATGATTTTTTTATATTGATTGCAAAATGAACAAACATTGGTTCTTATTGCGTGACGTTCAAAATTATTAGAAGCGTATTTTCTGTTCAAACACTTATGAATAAAACTATATATATTGTGTGTGTGTGTGTGTGTGTGTGTGTGTGTGTGTGTTGTGCGTGCGTGCGTTAAAACCCTAAAAATCCCGTCAAAACTATTGATAAAAACAAATTAAAAAGGATTTCATACACAAAATTATTTTTTCATTAGGTATTCCAAATCATCAGACGCATATTTGATTACTTTCAAAAGTCGAATTTACTTTCTATTTATGTTTGTATCTTGCAAATACCAAATAGTTTGTCGCTTGATGACATCACAGTTGATTTTGAATAAGAAGAGTTGCGCGTTCAGCTTCACTCAGCAAATAGTCTCTCACTAAATCTCCCTTGTCTTCATCCTACACAGAAAGTTTTTTTTATTATCCAGTTCATTACATCATTTCCCGCGACTTCTCGGGATGATACTACAACATAATTAGGAATACACCAGAGAATATCAACCCTTTTTCTATAAAGCTGGAGTTGCAATCAGCGCTTGCAAAATATAATGTATTAAAAAAAACACTATTTTATCCTATTTATTTTTCATGGTCAATTTAGAGCTAATGAACATCAAAGATATTTGTTCATATGTCTGCACTTACTAATGAATTTAGAGTTCTTATCTGATAGATAATCTTGTTCAGGGAATGTAATGATTTTTAATATTTACTCCGAACATAATCTAAAATTTCTGAATCCTAAATTCATAAGTACCTGTCCTTTTTAATGTTCCTACAAATTCATTCCAACTTAGAAAATGCATTGTACAATGATTCTGCAATGCAATTAACGTACATAAAGAAAAAAGAACAAAACAAAATCAAAATGAAAGCATTAAAAGTTTGGTTTAGTTTGGTTTGATTTTATGGCATATCAACCATTGTAGGTTATCTAATGCCAAATCCATTTTTATACATATAAACAGTGCTATTCTAAACAATTCAGTTTAACCTAAGTTTAGTTCTATTTGACCCATAAAAAGGACCCTATCAGGTGCTACCACACCGAGCCAGAGTGGACCTGAGAGCGATGGCAATAAAGGGGTACTCCGCATTGCCCAAGTTCCGGCATTAGTGGAGCCTCACTATTAGATTGTCTAGTGTTATATCCAGGACACTCTCCATCATCTATCCCTGTAGGCTATCACTCCTGAAAGGTCTTATACACGACTTCCAGTATCCGCCCAGCGCTGATGAATGTAAGTTTTTTGCTGGACAGTCAACACTGGGGTGTCTTGTGCATAGGAAATCCATCAGAGAACGTCACTAAAGAGTTCATCCTTACTTCTCCAGCTGTGTCCCAGTTTATCATGTTCATCTTACTTGGATGGTGTGTGGGAGAGGTAAATGGCCTTACAGCTCCTCTGCAGAGGTGCCGTAAGTGTGTTCTGCAGCCACAGCCAACTAGGTCAAACATTAAAAAGATCAATTATTGTACATCTGAAAGATAAACCAAAACAAGAAAACAAAACACAATTAAGCACTGTACAGTGACTTTATATACAATTGTGTTGTATTGCAGAGGAAGCTTATGTATAAAAATATAATCTACTTTTGTTTCTTTTCCTTTTATAACCAGAAATGTACGTATGGGTAGAGTGAGAGCGAGAGTCGAAGACCGCTGCATCCTGTTAACTTTAGGAGCCAGGTGCTTAACCTGTTATTCCCTTGCACATACACCCACCGGGCCGACGGTATGGTTTCTCCTTCGTTGTTTTTGAGTTGAAAATGTTCCTGGTTATATGATATTCCGGATGCCAATGCAAATTCTTGTTGTCATATCTCCTCCAACCTGCTATTTTGACGTTGTACGTGGACACACCTCCTTCTAGCATGCCACCCACGAAATTTACGTGGCCTTTCCACCGAGGAACACCTGCGTCCTGTTTACTTTAGGAGCCAGATGCTTAACCTGCTATTCTCTTCCCAGCATCCGAATTCCTTCTAGCATGCCACCCAAGCAATCTACGCGCTATTTCTGCCAAGGAACACCTGCGTCCTCTTTACTTTAGGAACCAGTCGCATATCCGGTTATTTTTTGTTCCCAGTGTCCGACTTCCTTCTAGAATGTCACCCACGCAATTTACGTGGTATGTCAATAGGGGGTCTTGAAATCAATATCCAAAAAATTGGAATTGCAACAAAATAATTTTGAACGAGAATTTCAAATCAAGTTTGAAAGCAATCGAAATATTAAGTGTTGATAAGGAAACGGCAATGTGAATAGTCCACAATACGTTATTGTTTCATTGGTAAAATATTTAGATCTCATTTTTTTTAAATTTATTAAGATTGGTATTTCAGCATACTGGTTAGTATCTGAAAATATAGTTAGAAAAGAATAGTTTGTTTTTTTTTTCTTCAAATTTTGTTTTCGCAACTTTCTTTATATTTATGGGTATACTGTTCCAGCTTTTTACATCAATTCTTGAAAAATAATTTTTTTGTATTCTTGAATATTTTTGTCCATAGTTACTTCTGGAAGAGGCTCTCGTGTTATAGGAATCAATTTTTTGAGTAGGAGTAAATAGATAAATTATATTACGTGTGGTGATATTTTTAATTACAACTTGCATAAGTACAGCAACAAACTTGTTGTATAATATATTAAGAGACAGGATTTTAGAAGACAAGAAGTACGGCATTGTGTGAGGTGTGTATTTAGCAAATTATACTAATCGAATATTTCAATCAACTTTCAATCGATTTATGTTCTATGGCTACTTTTTTTTCTTCTCAAATATTTAATAAAATATGATTCGATATATATTTAGATATTTTATGTTATTGACCTAACAATTCTTACACCTCCAACTTTATTGATAAAGAAGTGATAAGATTGGCAGTTACGAGATATAAATTTGAATAATGATTTCGTCTTTTGAAGGAGATCATATTATGTGGAAAGTGATTGTCAATGAAATTCTCTTTTCAATACGTTTTAATTGACAGTTTTAAAAGGATTTAAGGTTTTCAACATGTGGCCCTATCTTTTGATTTTGAGCTCTTAACGAAAAAAGAGACAAATAAGTTGTTTTTGCATAACTAATATCAATCTCTCTCTCTCTTTATATATATATATATATATATATATATATATATCATTAAACTTGTTAGTTTCCCATTGTATATAATGTCAATTTTTTAGCAGAATGGAGTCGGTTTTGAATTCAGAGTTTTCCTTCTCCTAAACTGGTTACCTTACCAAGTCTAAAGGACCTAGTCTGCCCTACTATTTACCCATAGCTGAGAATAGGAGTGATGGATTTACACCTTTTTAATGGGAGTACAAGGGTGAAGTTAAACACAAACAAAACTAAGGTTGCCTATTTCATTTCTTATGAGAATAACCGTTACACTGAACACGCCTCCTTGGTTTCCCATTGTAAAAGTGTTCCATGATAATACTGATGATTCTATTTAGATATATAATTTATTAATATCTTAAAAGTACTTCCATCATATCGAGAATTTGAGTGATCAAAAATGACTTTCAGTATGATCATACTTCTACAAATTATCATTCAGTTTGAAAGTGGACTATAAAAATATGTTATTATATATATATGAATATTATATATATGAATATTATATATCTGAATATGAATTGCTAAAAAAAAGTATCATCATTATCGTCATCCTCAAGTCGCGTTGACATCACGGATTTCCTTGACCCTGTCTCTCCATCATCTATCCCTGTAGGCTATCACTCCAGAAAGGTTTTATACACGGCTTCCAGTATCCGCCCAGAGCTGATGGATGTAAGTTTTTGCTGGACAGTCAACACTGGGGTGTCTGTGCATAGGAAATCCATCAGAGAACGTCGCTAATGAGTTCATCCTTACTTCTCCAGCTGTGTCCAGTTTATCATGTTCATCTTACTTGGATGGTGTGTGGGATGAGAGGTAAATGGCCCTACAGCTCCTGGCTTGCCTGCTGTCTAGTTGTAATGACATTAACACAACGGCTCTCTTCAAACCTGTATGGATCTGAAGCTTCTATTTTAACGCTCTCGATGCGTATAAAATTAAGATAATAAAATAAACATTTGGCAGATGCCAGGAAGCATTAGTTTCATTCTTCTTCAATTAGGAACAACTAAATATGTTTTCTCACAAACCTTTTTCATAATATAAATATATATATATATATATATATATATATATATATATATATATGTATATGTATATATATATATATTAGCAATATTGAACAAGTCCTGGCGACAACACCCCTCAAGACACCAACTATACGGCCACTTGCCTCCCATCACGAAAACTATACGTTAGACGAACCAGACACGCAGGACACAGCTGGAGAAGCAAGGACAGGCTCATAAGTGATGTACTCCTATGGACCCCCACATATAGCCAAGCAAAAGCAGGACGACCCGCTCGAACTTACATACAGCAGCTATGTGAGGACACAGGATGTAACCCTGAAGACCTGCCAGAGGCGATGAATAATAGGGAGAAGTGGAGAAAGAGGGTCAGGGATATCCGTGCTGGCGACACGACATGATGATGATGATATATATATATATATATATATATATATATATATATATATATATATATATATATATATATATATATATATATATATATATATATATATATATATATATATATATATATATATATATATATATATATATATATATATATATATATATATATATATATACATATATATATATATATATATATATATATATATTGGCTTAATGAGTAGAGTGTTCGCCAATGGTTTGGGAGACCGGGGTTCAATCCGAGGTCGAGTCATACCAAAGACTCAAAAAAATGGTACTTAAAGCTTTCTTAGTTAACAGTCAGCATTATAAGGTATATATCAAGAATAAAATGGAGTAATCCAGGGAATGGAGTTGCACCTTCACCTACACCTCAATGTTGTAGCTAATAAAAAGGGATCCTTCTGATCACCCCCGACTATGGTCGACTACTTACTTATATATATATATATATATATATATATATATATATATATATATTGTTAGGCAAAAGTCATTCATTTAAGTATGTTTCATTAGATAATAAAGAAAAATTTTGTCTATGTAATTTATTTAAGATCCTTTCAAGTTTCCTGATCAGTGTCTTAATTTCAGGCTGGAATTGGTAGATGAATTTCCCAAAATTGTCACAGGTACCATCTAACCCTTCATAGGCCATCATCAGGGGTTGCTTGCTCGTGTACTTCATCAGGATTTGATCAAAACACCATGTAGTTTCCTCATGCAGTTACCATACAGCTTTTTCTGTAGGGTTTTTGGAGTCTAAGATGTTCCTAAAATTCTTATTTTGTAGTATGAATATCTTAAGAACATCTGTTCAAAAATAATCAACAATGATACTGCATTCACGAAGGCAGAAATGATCAATTGTTAAAGTTTATTTTCTTCAAAATACCCCCTTAGCGTTCAACACATTTATTTCAACAAGAGTATTAAATAAGTTGAAACATATCTGAAAATCCTCTGTTAATATGATGTGCAGCTGCGCCCTCGTATATATTTTACTATTGAGATGAAATTTCAGATCAGGAAACAAGAAAACGTCGCTCCGAGCTATGTCTTGTTTGTGTGAAGGAATTGGTATATTTCGCCAAAAACTGCTGATCAGAAATTGTCGAGACCGATGATTAAAATGTATAGAAGATTAGAGCAAGAAATCTAAACCTTCTCACTTTATCATACAAGTTGCTCATCTATTCACAGAGCTTTTAATCTTAAATCTGAAAATTAAGATTTCAAGATTATGCCACGGCACTCTTTCGTCACTCCTCAATATATATAAATTCAAAACAATTCCCAAGACGTCATGAGGTAGTATGACAAAGTAAAGTCAATTATTTTATATATATATATATATATATATATATATATATATATATATATATATATATATTAAACTTTAAAATCCCGTTAAAACAATTGATAAAAACGAATTCAAAAAGGATTTTATGCACAATTTTTTTTTTCATGTTACTGCCAGTTTCATCAATATTCGTAATTATCAGAAACGTAATTTGATTCCTTTCAAAAGACGAACTCACTCTCAATAAATATTTTGCAAGCGCTTAGCCTGTCCCTACTTCATCTATCGAGTTGGAAACTCGACAGCTGCGGTCAGCGCTTGCAATTTATAATGTCTTATTTCCTTTTAATCATTAATTTAGAGCAGATGAACATAAAAGTTGCTTATTTTTCTAAATTTCTGAGATGAAGATTGATAATTTTTATCACTTGGAATATTCGAATCATTGTCTTCATTGTTATACATATTTACCCCCCCCCCGCTCAGGCAGGATATGACATAAGGTCAATTTTTAAGCGAAGTTTAACAGGTTTGAATTCTGAGTTTTCCTTCTCCTAGACTAGTTTCCTCACCAATGTTGAAGAACCTAGTCTGCCTAACTATTTACCCATAGCTGGAGGGAGAATAATTGGATTCATACCTTTCCCAAGGGTATTAGTGCAATGTGAAATGCAATCAGTCGCGTCCAGGATTTGAACTCGTGTCACCGTGTCTATTTCCTACGACGATAACCATTACACTACTTCATCGTTATACACATAATGTTTTGGCCAATACGTCCTTCGCCCTTCTTCAGGTGTTTCATGTCAAACTCAGAAGCCAACACAGACCCTCGAACTGAACCTTTTATTTAATCCATAAGGGCAGATTGTTCTAATTCTGTTAATCATGATCGGGTATAAATGTTAAGCTATAGTAAGTATTCTTTGCTATTTACCAGTAGTTGGGATTGAACTTAAAACCTCCAGATGATTTCACATAAGAAGCACTTTCCAACCAAAACACCATATCTGCTGCGCATGATTCTGGCCGGACAAGTTAAATGGAATTTTAGGTACTTATAAGACTAATGTCTCCATCAAACTATAAAATTCTAATCCCTACTCTTATTTATTATTTTTTACCTCCGTTCATATTGAAAATTTTTATTTTTATTTTATTTTTAAATTTTTGGTTTGGTTTTATGACATTTCAGTCATTGTTGGTTATTTAATGCCAAATCCTGTTAAAACATATATATTAAATATATATGATTTGTAAACACATTTTGTAAAAATATTTTTACACAAGCCTACGCTTTTTTTTTTTTGCACATTTAAATGGTTTCCAGTATTGCTATATAAGAGTCACAATTTAACATCAGTCATTTGTTTGTACACAGTTCAAATGTCAAACAGTTCCATTGGGTCGCGAGACAGAGGTTAGTAGAGAAATTTGGCTTCGCGGGTGAATGGTTTGTAGATGGTTTGGTTTCGTTTGGTTTGGTTTTATAGCATATCAACCATTGTTGGTTATTTAATACCAAATCCATTTTATACATATACATATTTCAAACAATTCAGTTTAGTAAAAGTATAGATTTTTGTTTACTCTCAGTTAAATGTCAAAACAGTTCTATTTCAAACAATTCAGTTTAGCTCAGGAAAACAGTTCCATTTCCAATAATTCAGTTTTGCATAAGTACATATTTTGAATGTAAAAACAGTTCTATTTCAAGCTATTCAGTTTAGTATAGGTACGCAGTTTAAATGTCGAAACAGTTCTATTTTAAACGATTCAGTTTTGCATAAGTACACAGTTTAGTTCTATTTGACTCGTAGATAGGACCCCATTAGGTGCTACCATTCAGGGCTTGAGTGTACCTGGAAGCGATTTCAATGAAGGGGTACCCTGCATTCCCCAAAGCTCCAGCATTACTGGAATCTCACCATGTTTAGTGTCATGTCCAGGATACTCGATGGTGGTGGTGGTGGGGGGGTTCTTAACTCTCTGCGAGAAGCAGTCAGTGTTTTCTACAGCTCCAACCGACCGGGCAATTTGTAGATGGTCTTGTTTTGTAGATGTCTTGTAGAAGAACAGGCGTTGTACTACTTAACCCGTAACTAGGACAATATGAAGCTTCATACCTTTCTCAAGAGTACTAAGCGGTAAGTAAAAGTAATAGCACGACTGGAGTTCGAACTTGTTAACTACGATGTTGAATTCTTACCAGTTAACCATTACGCCACAGAGACTCCTCCCTGAAAATATCTTAGAAATTAGAACAGAAATTATTGGACCTGAAAATGCATATGATGTAATTTCTAAAAGATTTACAATCCAAAAATCAATTGTTACTAAAGTTCTGCACAGGCATGACGACCTCGTAAGACCCTTTGAAATCTCGTTTGGCATTAACATATTGATAAGCCTACCTCGTTCTAAGAGAATTTACCCAAGGTTAGATGACTTGAACTTTTTAAGGTATAATGACAAAAAATTTGTTTGGGGACATTTACCTTTCGATGAACACAATCATAACAACAAAACAGGGTTTGGTTTGGTTTGGTGATATTACAACCATTGTTGATTATTTAATACTAAATCCTCTTTATATATATATATATATATATATATATATATATATATATATATATATAATGAATGTATACGATTAGTAAACACATTTTATAGAAAACATTTTTACACGAGCCTGAGCTCTTTTTTTGCATACAGTTAAATGGTTTCAAGTATTGCTACATCGTCATCATCACCATCATGGCGTGCCGCTAGGACGGATTTCCATGAGCCTCACCCGCCACTCGTCCCTATCGTCCATTGCTCTTTGTAGGTCTTCCATTCTACATCCTGTATCAGTACACAGCTGTTGTAGATATGTTCTTGCTGGTCGCCCTATCTTTACTCGTCCGTGTGTATGTGTCCACAGAGGTACATTGCTTATGAGCTCGCCCTTACTTCTCCAGCAGTGTCCTGCATGTCTTGCTCGTCTAATTTAAATGTTTTTTGAGATGGGTAGTTGGTGTCCGTACAGCTGCTGCTATATAACAGTCACAATTTAACATGTCATTTGTTTATACACAGTTGACTGATCAAACAGTTCTATTTGACCCATAGAGAGGACCCTATCAGGTGCTATCATTGCGGGTCAGAGTGAACCTGAAACCAATGGCAATGAAGCGGTACTCCAAAATCCCCAAAGCTCCAAGACTGGAGCCTCACCAACAGATGTTTTAATGTCATATACAAGACACTCGTTGGGGGAGTTTTACCCTTCTATAAAGATGCAGTCGGTGTATTCTGCAGCTCCAGCCAAATGGGATTACAAAACATGGAGTAAGAGGTACAATACATTGGGAAGTCTATTTGCAAAAGGAGCAAAAGAGATAATTAAGCCTGTTCTGTTATTCTGTGAGAATACATTATAATCTGATTTGGGGGCAAAATGAGACATGATTTGGAGATATCACAGTTAGGCTTTTAATCCAAAGAACATCGTACCTACAACAAAACATACAAGAGGGGAATTCAGGCTTTGGAAAGGCTTTTCTAAGAAATGAAATAAAAATTAGAAAAGAGATAATTGTATCACGAAAAAAACAAAAAGAGGATTTATAGTGAAATATTGGATATTAACTTGAAAGTGTCTGTTTGAAATAGGAAACTAAAGCGTGCTTAAATCTTTATACATGACACTAATCCAAACATACTTCTAAATTAATCCAGAAATATCTTCAAGATATGAAAATAAATGTTTTACCTTGACCGTCACTGAGTCCTGATCTGAATACATTTTAGATCTTATGGGATGAATTGAAAAGACGTATAAAATTAAGTAAGCCATATAATCTGCAACAATTTGAAGATTCAGCAATATGGTAAAATATTCCTCGAAATTTTAATGCTAATAGGTTATCTAAGATGTTTAGAAAAAGTTATAGCTCAAAAAGTGTATGCAGTTGACTATTATTTTCTCATGCCATTTTCCTTTGGTATTTATCCAGGTTGAAAATTGCCCAGTCAGCTGGGGCTGAAGAATACACTGACTGCACCTCTGCAGAGGGGTAAGACCCCCCCCCCTAACGAGTGTCCTGGATATGACACTAAACAATCTGATGGTGAGGTTCCAGTAGTGCTGGAGCTTTGGGGAATGCAGAGTACCCCTTTATTGCCATCGCTCCCAGGTCCACTCTGGCCCGGAGTGGTAGCACCTGATAGGGCCCTATCTATGGGTTAAATAGAACTAACAGCATACTTATGCTAAAAGGAATTGAGTAAACTGAATAGCTTGAAATAGAAACGTTTTTGACAATTAAACCGTACTTACACTTAAACTGCATGCTTATGTTTAACTGAATTATTTCAAATAGAACTGTTTTTCGACATTAAAACTGTATTTACACTTCACTGAATTATTACATATAACTGCTTGAATAGTTTAAAATGGAAATGTTTTTGACAAACTGTGTACTTATGCTAAACTGAACTGTTTTCAATAGAACAGATTATTTACATAAAAATGGATTTGGCGTTAAATAACCTATATAGGTTGATATGCCATAAAACCAAACCAAACCAAACCAGGTTAAAAACGCGGTAAAGATAACCCGAAGCCGAATTTTTTTAGACCTTGTTTTTCAGATACTGGTATCATTGAGGAACGAGAAAAAAATTGGTTAATGAGACATTTGTTGGTTGTGTCTTCTATTCTATAGAAAACATAAAGTTTATATCGATGTAACAATAATAAAAAGGTGAGATTTTTAATTTCTTTTCATTTTCATACAACTCTGCTGGTCAGCACTCGAGTACTTTTTGATATGTATATAAACATGGTGTAATGATTATCGTCGTCGGAAATGGACACAGCAGACCGAGTTCAAATCCTAGACTTGGCGGTTTGCATTTCACACCATCGAGAAAGGTATGCATATAGTCATTCTCTCTTCAGCTATGTGTAAATAGTAGGGTATACTGATATTCAATCTTGGTATAGTAACTTATCTTGGAGAAGGAAGACTGAATTAAAACTAGTTAAAATCCGCTGAAAAATTGACCTTGTGTCGCATCCTGCTCATGCAAGATATATATATATATATATATATATATATAACTCTCTTGCATGAGCAGGATGCGACACAAGGTCAATTTTTCAGGGGATTTTAACTAGTTTTAATTCAGTTTTCATATATATATATATATATATATATATATATATATATATATATATATAACTCTCTTGCATGAGCAGGATGCGACACAAGGTCAATTTTTCAGCGGATTTTAACTAGTTTTAATTCAGTCTTCATATATATATTTGTGTGTGTGTGTGTGTGTGTGTGTGTGTGTGTGTACTTTATTTTAAAGTCTCTGTTAAATTTTTGAATCTTTTCATCAGTTATAAAAAATTATAGAAATAACAACAACGAAAAACAGATATTAACTATTTAAAACTAATTAATAAAACCAAATAGGTTTATGTGATTTAAAAAGTTGTTGAAGAAGAAAAAAAAAGCATTTTGAAAAAACAAGGCCATTTATTTGATATGTGAACTAGTCGTGAATTGACAAACAATCACATTAATGCGAATTCATGGCGTCAAAATGAAGTTAATTCATAAAACACACGTTTAATAAGAAAGCTTTTATCAACTGTGGCCTTGGCTGAAAGTCCCCATCTCGACCGCTTGATTTCATTATTAAAATTAATTTTCAAATGAAACTTTTTTCTTATTTTCTCCACTTTGCCTCGGGGATTACGTATCTTAATATTTTCTGACTCATAGGCAGACCTATCCACAAATCGTCAATTTAGAATAATGTACTGTATGTATGATTGTACTTACGTAACTTAATTTCTTTTCCCCAGTGTTGATTGCTCCTGTTCCGTATTTTACATCATGAGGGATTTGAATTGTTGCAAATCAATTATCAGGACAATTTAATTTTATTCTAAATGCCGGGACAATGTTCCTTAAAAACATCTGCATCAAAATATTTCAGCCGGTACTCTCTTCAGATTTATAACAAGTGTATAGGTTGTTGTGCTTCAAAGTACATCTATACGAGGCTCATTCAATAAATAAGGTGAAATATTGCCAAAGGATCTGAGAATCAATTTTATTTATTGCGGACTTTTTGTTCTCATCTTGGTAGTTTTTGTGTTGTTTCTTCTTCACTACGTTTCGGCCAAATTTCACCTCTGGCCTTCTTCAGGTGATTTACCACGACATCGGATAGGAATGCTGAGTTGTGTAACCGTATCCCCAGTAATTACTGCCTTCCATAGTTGTTGTCTATCGACCAAGTAAACCTCTGGCCGGCTTGGGTAGGAATTGAAACCGCTATCTTCTGACAATGCTTATCTAGAACCGTAGAGACTCAACGCTTCTCTCCGCTGTGCCACGGGCCCCGAAGGGCGATCAAGGTTGAATTTTTTGGTCTTATAAATCCAATTATTTGTTCTCCTTATCTGGTCTTCCATAGTCGGGTCCTTACCGAATTCGTAATTGTCTTTAATAATCACCTGAAGAAGGCCAGAGGTGAAATTTGGCCGAAACGTAGTAAAGAAGAAACAACACAAAAACTACCAAGATGAGGACAAAAAGTCTGCAATAAATAAAAAATTAATTTTCAGATTAAGAAGCCTCATCACAAAATGATTCCAATTAAAGACAATTGCCTGAGGAGTTGGCAATAGCATACACTGTTTATAGTTGCACTTTTTTCAAGAAAATCAGTTGTTATGGATCCTTTTATGAAATCAGAAGATTGTCAACTTGACCTTCTTTACTATTCACTGCTCCTGTAACTTTTTTTTACAAAAGAGAGAGAGTTCACATGACGTAGTGGCTAAAGTGCCAGATTGGGACATTGTAGTAAATGAGTTCAAACTCTATTCACCTTATTACTTTCACTTTCGGACAAATATACTTGAGAAAGATATGAACCCTCTTAACCTGTCCAGCTATGGGTTAGATAGTACGACTACTGTTCTCCAACAAGGATGGCTTTGGCATTAAATAATCCATGAAGGATGATATGCCAGTAAACACTGAAACCAAACTAAATCAACAAATTACAGGAGAGTTAACCATATTTACCAACACCTCCGCTCGGGTAGGATATGACACAAGGTCAATTTTTAAGCGGAGTTTAACTGGTTTGAATTCTGAGTTTTCCTTCTCCTAGACTAGTTGCCTAACCAAGGCTGAAGAACCTAGTCTGCCCTACTATTTACCCATAGCTGGAGGGAGAATAATTGTATTCATACCTTTCCCAAGGGTATTAGTACTATGTGAAATGCAATCAGTCTCATCAAGGATTTGAACTCGTGTCGCCGTGTTCATTTCCTACGACGATAACCATTACACCACAGGCACCTCACTTACAGGAGAGTTAACGTGTTTCCATTCAGTGGACTACCTTTTCCACTCAATCTTGTACAAGCAAATCCATTTTTATACCAAATGGGATGCTTTTCCGTACACATCACACATTCGTTTGTTAATGTCACATGTTTTGTATTTCTCAATCACTAGAATCGATTTATGGGTTAAATAATACCTCTACTTTCCTTCTACAAAAATGGCTTAGGTGTTAAAATAATCCAAAAAGGTTGATATGCCAAGAAACAAAGAAACCAAACCAAAACCAAAAATTTGATGACTGAACTTTGTTTCAGGCTAGAACATTAATTGATTTGGTACCATTTTGAATAGCCTCAAAACAAATATTTTTGTAAGATTTAAATAATTTTTACTATAAACCAATTCCAAACCATGCAGGATTTACATTCATGGAGAAAAAAAATTCAGGAAAGAAAATATACTTAAAAAAAAAATTTCCCTTATTTATGTAAAAAAAACCTTTTATATATATATATATATATATAGAACGAACGAAACAGTCTGTCTGTGGATGACTATATATGCTCCCCGATGGGGGTTGAGCTCTCTGGCGAAAGGATTTGTCGGCTACTGTTAGCGTAATGCAAGGCTCTTCGAAAGAATTGAGCTCTCTGGTGGCCGGTAGGGTATAAAAAAATGTAAACAAAGGCTGTTGCTTCTGTTTGCTAAATATAAAATACCTAAAAATTCCCTAAGCCAACGTAGTCGGCTTGTAGCCGTGTGGTCTGAAGCCTTAGTCTATCGTAAAGTTAGACGGGTTTCGATTCCGGCTTCGAGCGTCCTGCGTGTCTAGCCACACTGTAGAGTTCTGATGGAACGAAACAGTCTGTCTGTGGATGACTATATATGTTTATACGAGGATCATTAAATAAGTTTCCAGGCTTTTTTCGTGTGGGCACTTTTATTGATAGTACACACATGAAACTCTAGTACCCTGCGAAGTAATCTCCTCCGGCTGCAATACACTTGTTGTACCGTACCATCTTCTGGAAGGCCCCATTGAAGTCCTCTTGTGTGAGCGTGTCAATGACTCTCGTCACAGCCTCTTTCATCTCATCAATTGTCTCATAACGACAGCCTCTGAGCTTAGGGAATAACCAAAAGTCACAGGGAGCAAGGTCTGGACTATAGGGAGGCTGTGGAACTGTTTTGATGCCCATCTTGGTCAAATAGTCTGTGACAAGAATGGAGTTGTGGACTGGTGCATTGTCCTGCTTGAAATGCCACTGACCCGATTTGAAGAGTGCTGGTCTCTTCCGGCGGAATCTCTTCCTGAACCTCAACATAGTAACCCTAACCCTAACCCTTAGGCCAATCAACTCTGGTGTATTGACTTCCTTATTCCTCCCACACCTTTCATCATCCCTCACAGACTCCCTGCCTCCCTTGAATCTCTTTTGCCATTCAAAAACTGATGCTCGATTCATGCAAAAGGGTCGAAAAGCAGTCTGAAGCATTCCATACGTTTCTGTGGCATCATTTCTTCCAAGTTTAAAACAGAATTTTATTGCATATCGTTCTTCTAAAGTGTCCTCCCGTCTAGAATGCATTTTTGAAATTCACCAGCTGTGACAATCAGGATTTAGTAGGGTGTATTCCAATCTCTGCTGTAGCTGTTGATTTGAACCTGAAATCATAAAAATTGGTCAGTTATCTCATAAAACATAGAACAATAACATACTGTATTTTAAAGAGTCTAATACAATTTTAAACGCCTGTACAAAAAGTCTGGAAACTTATTGAATGCACCACACACACACACACACATATATATATATATATATATATATATATTGTAATAAAATAAAGACCACGCTCTTATTGGTACTTAGAATATGCTAACTTTATCCTCTGCAGAGGAGTAATCATCATCATCATCATGTCGCGACGTCATCACTGATCTACCTGACCCTCTTCCGCCACCCTTCTCTATCGTCCATCGGTTCCGGTAGGTCTTTAAGACACAGAGCTGTTGTATGTAGGTTCTAGATGGTCGTCCCGCCTTTGCTCGTCCATGCGAAGAGGTCCACAGGAGTATGTTGCTTATGAGTTCGTCCCTACTTCTCCACCAGTGTCCCGCATATCTGTTTCGTCTAACTTGGATAGTTTTCGTAATGGCTGGTAAGTGGCCGTACAGCTGCTTCTTTGTGGGGTGCTGCCTTCTGAACTTGTTCAATATTTCTCGCAGCACTCTTGTGTAGTTGCCGTCAAGCTTTTTCTCCATCCGTTTAGTTAGAGTCCACGTAGTGCAATCCATACAGCAGTATCAACACGACCGCTGCTGGGAAAAAATGTGTTTCATTTTATCGGTCAGGTCTGACTTCCATATAACCGAGAGGCTATCGATAGCTGTCCATGCCTTTGCTAGTCGCGTGTTGATATCTGTATCGGTTGATGAGACATTGCTTCCTAAGTAGGTGAACTTTCTACTAGTTTCAGAGAACTATCGTTTAGTGTGGAGATGTCACCTCTTTAATTAAAGCACATGTATCCGTCTTGGGTGCGTTGGCATGGAGGCCTATGCCTGCAGCTGCTCGCTCCAGACAATGTAGCAGGTTTTCAGCTGGCCAGAAGCGCTATGTAATCAGAGTAGTCCACGTCCGTAATTGTTTGTGCGGTGTATCTTCTACTTTTTTCCTTTGTCAGCTTGAAACCGTTGTCTTTCATTTTATCAATAGACGTTCTAAGCACGTAGTCTAGACAGATGATAAAGAAGTATGAGGCTAATGTGTCTCCTTGCAGCACATCTGCTACAATGTCGAAGTAGGGGAGCGGGCTTTTACTTTTGTGTTTCTATATCGCATCATTATGGCTGCGACGGTTTCTTTCGGCAGGACGTAGGAGAGTGGTATTTGCTCCATCTTTCCTCTGTGTATGAAGTCAAAGGCCTTGGTGAAGTCGACAAATAATATTGTTGCTGCTAGATTTTTTGCACGTACACCTTCAAGAATTCGACGGATAGTCAAAATTCGTGACGTCGTGGATCTATTTCCCCGAAAGCCATTTTGGTTCTTCCTAAGTATGTTCTCAATTTTTAGTTCTATCTTGGCTGCTATGAATGTAAGGGTTATATCTCAATAGTTCTTGGTCGCCCTTCTTAGGGAAAGAGAGACTTCTATAGCTGAGAATAAAAACAGCCATCGAAAGATTACCTTGACCAACACTCAAACCACTTGTCCAAACCGCATCGTTCTTCACGCGGGTAAAAAAGGGGCGATAGACCATAACATAGACATAATATGCATAGAAGAACACATATACACTCATAGCAAGAATATTAAATATTACGATACTAACAATGGATGGACGCTAGTCACTGCAACTGCATGGAAAAACTCTGTCAATGCCTCAATTGGAGGTGTAGGTATGCTTATAGGACCACGAGCCATAAATTCACTAAATAGCATGGAGAAAATACTATCTAGGATGATGGTAGCTACTTTTAATGACAACCCCAGCGCACCAAAACACAATAAACAGACGAACAAGGGGATGCAGCGGGGTAAAATCGACCAAAAAGAAGAGATCTCCTGATTATGATATTTGACTGCATCTGATGATGAGGGATCCTGCCTTGGAGATCCGAGGAGTGTAGAGTACCGCTTCATTGCTATTACTCTTAGGTCCACTCAGACCTGGAATGGTAATACCTGTTAGGGTCTCATCTATGGGTCAAGTAAATCTGTTTATAAATGATTCGTATTCGATATGAATACTTGATCCGATATAACTGTGAATTATTTGTATCCAGAACCAAAAAAGTTTTGTTAATCTTCATATATACAACTTCAAGAATTAGGAGATTCCGTTTGTTTTTTCTTTGGTTGTATTTTCAGACAAACAAAAACACCAAGTTCTTGAACCTGTACAATTTTTTTCGACTGGCTAACGACAGCAGCCTGTTGCATCAGATACCTTTAACGCTTATCTGATGAGGCCGGCTGCTCTCGGCAGCCTGTCGAAATAAATTTATAATAGCAGTCCATTGAGTTTTCTTTCCAATTATATATATATATATATATATTTGAATGAAATTATATTGATTCGTGAAATGACCACCATCAATTTATACCCAAGTTTCCACAATATTCTTCTCAGTCTCTTGTCACATGCAGACATTGTTTTTGAAAAGAAAAATTTTCTACTGTGACCTGAAGTGGTAGAACCTGTTAGGGTTCCATCTATTGATCAAATAGATCTGTTTAAAGATTATTCATATTAATTGGACTGTGTGCAAAACAATCTCTTTAGAAACAACTACACAAAAATTCCTTTACTTCTAGGAATAAAATAACCCTAGATGGTTTGACATGCTGTTCATGTTCGATAAGATAGTACGAAAAAAAACTTTTAAGAAAAAGCAACGCAAAAAATGTAAACGTGAACGTAAATTCAACGCGATTCATTTGGCACTAAAAAACTCTAAATGGATTGAAATCAATCAACGAAAAAAGCCACATGACTTCTCCTGTAATATGGCTGTTCAATTTCGCATTGCAAGGGTGTAATCAAGTACAACAGCCGTATTATGTTATGATCTGGAAATGACCCTAATATCGTCAGGTATAGAATAAGGAAGTGAAAGTATTACTGAAAAACACTTGCAGAGGAGTTGTATGGTGGGTAGGTTGTCCCATCTTGGAATTTAAGTGTCATTAATACAGGAAAACTAAGACAGGATTTGTATATCAGATTATATGAAATTTTTGAAACACGATATATACATACATAAAGTATATTACTAAAATTATTATATTTGAATAGATATATTCTATCCCCCGAGCCATGCGTAAATAGTCGGGTTGATTAGGTTTTCTAGCCTTGGTTAAGCAACTTCTGAATTCAAACCAACTGTCCTCCACTTCGAAATTGACCTCCCGTTGTATCTTGCCTGTTGCAGAGGTAGATGGGTAATTACATGCATAAAACACGATCTCTTCCATCAACTGTTCTGCATATCTAATTAGCATTGTTTACTTGAAAAATAACAGGATTTGGTATACAAATTAATTGGTTCTCAACGTTGGTATTCGGCAAGTATTTTACCCGGAAGCTTCAAAGAAACAGATTAATTAACTGACGTTTCATTTTCACTGTTTCTGACATTTATGGCTTTAAGCTTTTAAGCTAATCATTTAATATTGCCCGTTATGTGTTCATTTAAGAAAAAAATAAAAAACGCATATAAATCACCCCTTGTATATATATATATATATATATACGTATTCACATTACTAAAATAATTAAACACATTAACCTAATCATTACTAATTAAGTTTAGAGGTAATTTTTCAAGCTTTAGATATAGAACAATTAACGTTAATGCTTTGTTAGGACTAACAATCCGAGTTAAAACCAAATATATTTGACTCGATAAATCTTTCCAATGTCACTAACTTAATCCGCGTTAAAAAATGAACATTTCATCAAGTATGATACGTAGAGATCTTAGTATATATACATATATATATTCCAAATTTTAATTTTCTATAGAGTCATGCTCAACTTATTAAAAAGACTGGCGCAATACAGTCTTCCATTAACTCTATATCATTTTACCTAATACCATATGGATTAAACTTACACAACTCCGCTGTAAAAGGATAGCGTCTAATCCCACAATTAACACTTATTCCTGATTCTGACTTTCAAAGATGCCATGCTCTCTTTAATAAGCAAATTGGCGCATCACAGTCTTCCGGTAAGCCCACCTCATTTAACTTACATTAATAAAATTGATGGAATTCTACCGCTAGGGGATAGGAAATTATGGAATTAAGACACTTAAAGGTTGTTCACCTTTATTTTTTATTTAGCATAGCTAATATGTGTGTGTGTGTGTGTGTGTGTGTGTGTGTGTGTGTGTGTGTGTGTGTGTGTGTGTGTGTGTTATTTAGCATAGCTAATATATATATATATATATATATATATATATATATAATATTCTGTTGTTTTTTATTTTCCTCATCAGAAGACGCTACCTTGTAGATGAATTGTGATGACAACAAACAGCTAGCGAAGACGTGGATTGACAGGTTATCGATCGCATGGAAAAACGAATAAGACATGCAGGACACCGTCGGAGAAGCAAGAACGAACTCATAAGCACCGTTCTACTATGGACCGCTACACATGGACGCGTCCGTGTTGGCCGGCTAACAAGGACTTACGTCACCTCTAGGCAGATAGTGGATGTAGTTTGGAAGACCTACTAGGAACGATGAATAAGAGGGATGGATGGAGAGAGAAAGAAAGAAAGAGAGAGAGAGAGAGAGAGATAAACAGGGAGACGGATAGATAATTTCGCAGTATATATATATATATATATATATATATATATGTGTGTGTGTGTGTGTGTGTGTCTATATGCATTCTCCGAAATTTTCTCTCCGAGTCCTTTACGCAATGATTGGTCTTTTTCAATGATAATCAAAGATGTCATTTTTTTAAATTTAAAATCTAGTGAAACTTATATTTTTAATATCTAAGATGTTTTTAACTTGACTTTTAAATTTAAATCGTCACGTGGTCGTGACGTAGAAAACGTTGTAAACTGTTGTAGTATAATTTTGTTTTTGTTTTTTAAATTCAATTGGAATGCCTATTTCCGGACTGAATGCTATTTTATTTATTGCAATTATTTTGAAGTTTTTATTATTTTTTTTATTTGCAGTATCGATGATTTTTTTTTTTCAATGATATAGTGTTTTATTGAGTTAATGTTGGATTGATCGCAAGTCAATTTCCATGAAAACATGGTAGTCAATTACTAAACGTGGTTTGATTTAGCACAATGTTAGAAGTACCGGGAACCTTGTAGAAATCAAACTCACTGACAATGGTCTGTAAGATTTAACTTGCTAACAAGTGTAGACCACACAAGAGATCATACATAGGTAGAGTGAGACAGAAAAACAAATGGAAGAAGATTATTTGATTTTTGTTTATTTACTTAATGGCATGTCAACTCCTTATTGGTTATTCTATGATTTATTCATAAATGTTTGATAATAATCAGGACTATATTTTCAAGGTTCCATTGCAATCATTTTCTTTCAATCTAACTTACTTTTTTCTATAATAACCAGTCGTTATATATCATCAAATATTTGCATCTAACACTAATAATTTGACTATACTTATAGGGTCTCGAATATTTTAAACAACTATATGGTTATAACAGACTCAACTGAACGAAAAACTCACAAATTCCCGGCCAGAAGACCAGACCTTATAATAATCAACAAAAAAAGAGAATTTGCAAAATTGTTGACTTTGCTGTCCCGGCGGAGCACAGAATAAATCTGAAGGAAAGTGAAAAGAAGGATAAGTACCTCGACCTTGCAAGAGAATTGAAAAAGCTGTGGAACATGAAAGTAACGATTGCGCCAATTGTGATTGGTGCCTTAGGCACAATAACTAAAGGATTATTAAAAGGGCTGGAGGACTTGGAAGTTGGCGTACGGGTAGAGACTATCCAAACGACAGCATTGCTGAAAACGGCCAGAATCCTGAAACGAGTCCTGGAGACTTGAGGAGACTTGCTGTCACTCAGACTCCAGTGAAAAACCATCAGCTAGCGCTGATGTGAAAAACTCTAATGAGAAATAATAATAATAATAGTTCTGGAGACTTGAGGAGACTTGCTATCACTCAAACTCCAGTGAAAAACCATCAGCTAACACTGATGTGAAAAACTCTAAAGGAGTAAATAATAATAATAAGTGGACCAGAGAAAAACTTCAAGAAATGAACCAGAGAACTAATGACGATGCATAAGGCCTTGTACCCACGAGATGACGTCGATAGACTATATGTATCAAGAAAAGAAAGCGGAAGAGAACTTGCCAGCATTGAAAATATTGTTGACGCGTCGATAAAACGACTCGAAGACAACAGAGAAAGGCGCGGAGGAAGACTTATTACTGCCATCAGAAACAATACCGACTACACGAGGATCAACGGAACAAAAATAACCAGAAGACAATCATGAGAAGAAAAACAACTCTATGGACGTTTTAACCGACTTACAAGTAACATCACACACGAGGACGTGGCTATAAAACAGAAACATTAAGAGAGAAACTGAATCTCTTCTAATAGCAAGACAAAACAACGCCATGGGGACCAATTTTATGAAAACAAGAGTAGATAAGATGCAACAAAACAGCAGATGTAGATTATGTGATGACTGAAACGAAACTATCAATCACACACTAAGCGAATGCAACCAACCAGCACAGAAAGAGTATAATACTAGACACGACCGGGTGAGGAAAGTGATCAACTGGGAATTGTGCAAGAAGTTGAAATTTTACCATATGAACAAGTGGTATATGCACAACCCAGAATCTGTTCTGGAGAATTAGACGTACAAAGATCTCTAGGATTTTGAAATACAAACGGATCACCTAATCTCAGACAGAAAACCAGACCTAATCCTAACCAACAAGAAAAGGAGAACCTGCCGAATTGTGTCCTGGCTGACAACAAAGTAAAATTGAAAGAAAACGAAAAGAAATATAAATACCAAGACCTTGCTAGAGAATTGAAAAAGTTGTGGAAAATAAAAGTGATGGTGATACCATTTATGATTGGTGCTCTTGCTACACTCACCAAAAGATTGGTACGGAGACTGGAAAACTTGGAAATAAGAGGACGAGTGGAGACGATCCAAACTACAGTATTATTAAGATCGGCTTGAATCCTAAGAAGAATTCTAGAGACTTGAGGACATTTGCTGTCACTCAAACTTCAATGAGAAACCATTAGCTAATACTGGTGTGAAAAACTGAAGAATAAGTAAAAGAGTAATAATAATAATAACACGAATCACCTAATCTCGGTCAGATGACCAGACCAAGTGATACTCAACTAAAAAGAGAACCTGCTGAATAGTGAACTTTGACATTCCAGCTGATCACAGAGTAAAACTGAGAGAAAGCGAAAGTAGAGATGAGTACCTTGACCTTGTTCGAGAACTGTAAAAACTATGGCACATGAAAGTGACGGTGATACCAATTGTAATTGGTGCGCTTGGTACAGTCACAAAAGGATTGATAAAAGGACTGGAGGATTTGGAAATAAGACGACGAGTGAAGACCATCTAAACGACCGCATTAAGATCGGATACAATACTGAGAAGAGTCCTGGAGATTTGAGGACACTTGCTGTCACTCAAATTCCAGTGACAGATCATCAGCTTATGCAGGTGTAAAAAAAAAAAAGACGCAACAAAATAGCAAATGTAGGTTATGTGATGATAGAGACGAAACCATCAATCACATAAGCGAATGCAGTAAATTAGCACAGAAGGAGTATAAGACTAGACACGACTGGGTGGGCAAGGTGATCCAGTGGAAGATGTGCAAGACATTTAAATTTGACCATACGAACAAATGTTAAATGTACAACCCAGCACCTGTCCAAGAGGATGACACACGTAAACCGCTATGGGACTTTGTCATACAAACGGATCACCTAATCTCGGCCAGAATAATCAACAACAACAAAAAAGAGAACTTGCAAAATTGTCGACTTTGCTGTTCCAGCTGACCACAGAATAAGACTGAAAGAAAGTGAAAAGAAGGATAAGTACCTGGACCTTGCGAGGGAATTGAAAAAACTATGGAACATGAAGGTGACAATTATACCAGTCGTGATTAGAGCTTTTGGAACAGTCATCAAGTATTATTAAAGAGATTGGAAGACTTGAAGGTAGGAGGACGAGAGGAAACCATCTAAACTACAACATTATTGAGAACGACCAGAATACAGAGTAGAGTCCTAGAGACTTGAGGAGGCTTACTGTCACTCAAACACCAGTGAAAGACCGTCAACTAAAACTGATATGAAAAACTCTCAATGACTGGAAACCCCAATACACACAGAATAAACAGTCAAGACATAGGGATGGAATTTGGCATTGAAAAATGCGCTCTGCTCGTCATGAAAAGTGGCAGACGTTATCTAACTGACGGAATAGAACTACCAAATCGAGACAAGATCAGAACACTCACAGAAAACGAGACCTACAAATACTTAGGAATCTTGGAGGCTGACACCATCAAACAAGTCGAAATGAAAAACAAAATTCAAAAAGAATATCTCAAGAGAACTAGAAAACTACGCTAGACAAAACTCAATAGCAGAAACCTTATCAAAGGAATAACTACTTGAGCTGTACCCCTCGTTAGATACTCGGGACCCTTTCTCAAGTGGACCAGAGATGAACTTAGACAAATGGACCAAAGAACTAGAAAACTAATGACCATGCACAAGGCATTACATCCCAGAAACGACGTGGACATACTATATGTACCAAGAAAAGAGGGAGGAAGAGGACTTGCCAGCATCGAACACACCGTTGACTCATCCATACAACGATTCGAAGACTACATAGAAAAATACGAAAGAAGACTGATTACGGCCATCAGAAACAATACTGACAACACGATAGATAACAGAATGACAAAAACTAGGAAACAAAAATGGGAAGAAAAACAACTCCATGGGCGTTTTAAACGACTAATGAACAAGATCTCACTCGACAAAACCTGGACATGGCTAAGAAAAGGAAACTTTAAGAGAGAAATAGAATCTCTCCTAATGG
Source organism: Sepioteuthis lessoniana (assembly GCA_963585895.1). Taxonomy (NCBI): domain Eukaryota; kingdom Metazoa; phylum Mollusca; class Cephalopoda; order Myopsida; family Loliginidae; genus Sepioteuthis; species Sepioteuthis lessoniana. Next base: position 55,677,009 of record OY757919.1, read on the forward strand.
CAGCACAAAACAGTGCCATAAGAACCAATCATATCAAAGCGAGAATAGATAAGATGCAACAAAATAGCAAATGCAGACTATGCGGTGACAGAGATGAAACCATCAATCACATTATAAGCGAATGCAGCAAATTGACACAGAAGGAGTACAAGGCTAGACACGACTGGGTGGGCGAGCTGATCCACTGGTAAATGTGCAGGAAATTTAAATTTGACCATGCCAACAAATGGTATATGCACAACCCAGCACCTGTCCTAGAAAATGACAAGCACAAACTCCAATGCGACTTTGATATACAAACGGATCACCTAATCTTGGCCCGAAGACTAGACCTTATAATAATCAACAAAAAAAGAAAATCTACAAAATTGTCGACTTTGCTGTCCCGGCAGACCATAGAATAAAACTGAAAGAATGTGAAAAGAGAGATAAGTACCTTGACCTTGCTAGAGAATTGAAAAAACTATGAAACATGAAGGTGACAATTATACCAATTGTGGTTGGTGCTTTTGGCACGCTAACTAAAGAATAATTAAAGGGCCTGGAAGATTTGGAAGTTGGCGGCCGAGTGGAGACCATCCAAACAACAGCATAATTGAAAACGGCCAGAATACTGAGAAGAGTCCTGGAGACTCGAGGGGACTTGCAGTTACTCAATCTCCTGTGAAAGACCATCACCTTACGCTGATGTGAAAAACTCTAATGAGTATATAATAATGATAATAATAATGATTATCCTTTGTAAACAATTTTAGCTTCAAGAATTTATTTTTAGTATAAATAATTTGTACAGTTATGTGGTTTTGCGTATTCCCATCAAATACTGATAATTTTCTGAGATATATTTGACCGTTAGATAAAAATCTTAACAGAGTTGGCCGGGAAATAATGGCAAGAAGGGATACTCAACACGTCTCTGAAGTTTGAGAAGTGGGTCCTCATCACCAGATTCAGTTTAATATCATATCCAGGAAAACATCGAGAGACCGGGTCATCATATATATATATATGTGTGTGTGTGTGCGTGTGTGTGTGAAGCAGTTGTTGATGAATTTATTTGTCTGTTCATTGAAATGAGTCACGCTGAAACGACCCAATTTATGTCAAATTAACGACTTAGATTTGTGCGAATCAATTCAGCACCTTAACCACTGGGCCACAAAAATGCAAGTATGCCAGATTAGACATATTTTCTACGATGAGTTCTGTTTAAAAACTTGACTTAAATATTCATCCGTAATTATTTGAATAAGTCATTAACTTTTTTTCAGTTAAATTCTTTTTTCTAATCTGAAACTTTCTGAAAGAAGTAATAAAATTAAGACTTTAAAATATTAAGAAAAAAGATAAAAACAATAATTTTAAGAATCAAAATCTATTTTATATTTGGTTTTGATTGCTTTTATGCTATAATGATTTTTAAAAAATTATATAAACATTGAAGATTAAGTAAAAAGATGTTAAAATAGAAACCTTACACTGTCAGTGTTACATCATCTTCGGCTTTTAAAACGAACGGATTTTAAAGAATCACGCCCAAGAAAAATTCATTTTCTGACAAAATTAGTCACGACTGTTGAATCTTTATTGCTATTCAGTTGTATTCTAAAAATAATAGAAAATCTAATAGAGAATAATAACTGGTATTTTATTGTGCGTAACCGACTCATTGTCCTAGTTGGTAGAGTGTTAGCCAATGGTCCGGGAGACCTAGGTTCAATCCCAGGTCGCGTCATACCAAAGACTTTTAAAATGGTACTTGATACCTCCTTGCTTAACAATCAGCAATATAAGGTACATATCAATGGTAAAGTGGAGCAATCCAGAGGAAAGAAGTAGTGCCCTCCTCTACACTTCGGTGTACTAACTATTGAAAAGGGAGCCTTCTGGTTGCCCTTGACTACGGTCACCAACTTTACTTTTTACTTTATTTTTTTGTGTGATTTCTCCAAAATACGAAATCCAGCTATGAGTTAAATAGTATCACTACTGTTCTTCTGTAAAGATGGATTTGTCATTAAAAAAAACCCAAAGGTTGATATGCCATTACAACGAAGAAATCTAACCAATACACGAAAGTAGTGCAGGAAAGTTCATATGATGATGTCATATCTACTGTTGATGACTTTTTTTACCAATAGGATCCAAGCACTACAAAACTGATAGAAAACTGTATCAACCACAAGGAAGACTTATGTTAAAAAAATAAACCCCATTTGATCATATGCTATGAAAGTATTTTGGTCAGCCTATGAACTTTTCAGCCGGCCCTCGTATTTAGATCCGATAATTCGATAATATTTTGATTTTTATTGCTCCTAAACTGATTTTTTTTTAAAATAAAAGTTTCTTTTAGAATAGACAGCAAATTTTCAAAAAAGTAATTCTACGTTCAAAATTTGATATAGAACTTTACTTTTCGAAATAAGTTCGCCGACTTAAATTCTTTTGAATATAGAATAATTTAAGGTTTATAAAACAAAATGTCTGAAGAAATAGACAGAAAAGAATTCTGCTATCTAACAGGTACACATATAAATAGCACCTTCATTTTTATGGGTTTTCTTTTAGTGTACAAATACTATGGTGAGTCAAAAGTTCTGCAAGATTCGGCAGCTCCAGATACTTTTGCCGAAGTTTTGAAGAGGGCGAACCACACCTGACTGTGAGATTGTGAGCTCGCCTTATATTCCCCGAGTGTTACTCACCAGATATGCTCTATGGCATGGAGTACGGCTTTGGAACACATGCTTTTAGGCAGGTCTATCTGACCTTGCCTGATCGTCGACATATTTACAACCCGAAGTAAATTTCTTCAACCATCTGGTTACTGTACTCGATCAACTGTACCTTCATCTTTTGCAAAACAAACGATTTAATTGCTTGTAAAGTAAAGGTTCCCACCTCTTCAACTGCTTTTGTGATATAATGGCCGAGGGATTTCGGTTTATGCCTTTGGGTTTAGTTAGCCTGAGAACCTTTCGGTTCAGTGCATGGGTTACTTAGGTGCAACATTAATGCAGGTGTGCACGCGCGCGCGGAGCAGACGTATCACTCAGAGATGTCACAATAGCCCGAGATGGGAAACGGGGCTAGCAAGTGCGAATGACGTCACGCACCGGAAGCGCGCGGAGGATTTTGGAAATTTGAAGAAAGTGAGTAGAGTTGAAACTAGAAACCGGACGAGAAGGGTTGACTTTCGCTTGTTTGCGGAGGCCTTGGGCAGGTGTCGCACAAGATGGGGGGGGCAGATAAAAATGCCAGAATAGAAAGATTGAGCCTCTCTCTCCTTATGTCGAAAAACCTTTAAACTCAAAGGTAATAAAAAGTTTCGTACCTGAACTGAGAAGTCGTAAGTGTTTTTCGTGTTTCGAGATTCCTATGTTCTATCTTTACGGACATTTGATGTACGTTTTACACATAGCCATATCATAGCTATGGTACACTTTGATCCAATGATAAACACACTGCAAACAAGAATGTTCTAACATATTGCAAAACTTTTTACTCACCCTGGTATACTGAGATCTTTCAGAAAAGTTAAACACATTATACTACTCAACTTTAAAACTATAGACAAAAGAGGCCTAGCTATTTTCTGTTCTTTCTTAAAAGCTTTTCTCAAAATAGGAAATATTTTCTCTCAGGGGTTGCGATTTCCTTTCCTAGACAGCAATGTCAAGGAATTACAGTGCTATCTTCATTATTTCGCTATCCATAATTCTATTCTTGATATTAAAAGGTAAGTGTAATGGTTGCGAAAGGGGGACGGCTGATTTTCTACAACTTGATTGACGCAGGTGGTGAAAAATCTAATGATATCTTTACAATACACAATGGGATATAAATAATTAGACATTCAATTATATGTTGTTATTGACTTCCTTATTACTCCGTTCACGCTTGGTATTTTCGTGTCAATGAAGATACAGATATCAAGAAAAACTTATAACACACACATACGCACGCATGTGCGTGTGCACATATGTGCGTGCGTGTTCGTGTGTGTATGTGTGTGTGTTTGTGTGTGTGTGAGCAGATTTGCGCTAAAACAAGAAGTTACACATAGATTTTTCAGATCAAAATCACCAGTTGAAGAAAATAAGATAAATTGTTATATATGCATTGGTTATTAATTCATGCATTAATCTTTCGAATATAACAAATGAATGTTTATAATAGTCAATCTAAAGGAGGAGGTGTCCTCATGGTGTAATGGTTAAAACGATGGACTGCGGAATTGTAGTAAGCGATTTCGAACTCCAGTCGAGCTGTTACATTCACTTTCAGGCAAATACCCTTGGGAAATGTATGAACCCTCTTATCCTCCCAGCTATGGGTTAAATAGTACCACTACTGTTCTTCTAGAAGAATGACTTTGGCAATAAATAACCTACAAGGGTTGATATGCCATTAAACAAAAGAAACCATCAATCTAAAGGAAATCATTATCATGATTATTTCACTCCTGGTGAGGTTTTTCCTACCAATTTTAACAGGTGTTCTTTCACGGGAGGCTCAGTGACATCAAATCTCATGTCTCCAAGACTCTTCTGAGTATTTTGGCCGACCTTAACAACGCTGTGGTATGGATGGTCTCGATTTTTTCTCTGATTTCCTAATCCCTCCAGTCTTCTTTTCAAAGTCCTTGGAGACTATTGCTTGTTCGCCAACTACAACTGATATCACCGTCACTTTCTTGTTTCACAACTTTTTAAGCTCTCTGACGAGATTTAAGAATACGTCTACATTTTCGATTTCTTTCATTTTTACTCTGTGATCCGCAGGAACAGGAAAATCCGCCAGATGATAAGTTCATTTTTCTTGTTGATTAACACAGGGTCTGGTCTTCTAGTCGGGATTCGATTATTCCGTGAGTATCTCTAAATATCCCTTTTATTCCTTGCGACTTTTTCACACCATCATCAGTTGGTGGTCTTTCACTGGAGTCTAAATGACAACAAGTCTACTCAGATATGTAGCACTCTTTTGTGTATTCTGGCCATCTTAAAAATGCTGTAGTCTGGATGATCTCGATTCTTCTTCTGATTTCCAATTGTTTCGGTTCCCTTTCCAAACCTTTCGGAATCGTTCCAAGCACGCCACCTACTATTGGTATCACCATCACCCTCATGTTCCACAGATTTTTTTTTTTACTTCTCTTGACAAGATCCAAGTATTTCCCTATCTTTTCGTTTTATTGTCCGCTGGAACGACAAAATCCAACGGATAGCAAGTTTCATTTCTCTAGTTAATGACCACCAAGTCTGGTCTAGCCGGGAATAGGCATCTCACAATCCCTAGAAATTTCATGTGTCTCATTTTCTATGACAGAATCTGGTTTATGCAATTACCATTTGGTAGTATGATCAAAATTGAATCTCTTGCACTATTCCCAGTGGATCACCTTTCCCACTCAGTTGTGTTTCGTTATACTCCCCTCGCGATAGATTGCAACATTCACTTATGTATTATTTTACTTTTTTGTCAGTGTTTCATACCAGCATTATCCGATGTTTTTTTTTTACTGGAGTATGAGTGACCGCAAGTGTCCTCAAATCTCCAGGACTCTTCTCAGTATTCTGACCGATCTTAATAAAGCTGTAGTCGGATGGTTTCCACTTGTCCACTTATTTCCAAATCTTCTAGTCCCTTTACCAATCCTTTGGGAATTGTTCCAAGTGCACCAATTACAATTTGTATCACCGTCTCCTTCATGTTCCATAGTTTTATTTAGATCTCTAGCAATGACTAGGTATTTATCTCTCTTTTCGCTTACTTTTAATTTTACTCTGTGGTCTGCCGGTACAGAAAAATCCGCTATTCGGCAGGTTCTTGTTTTTTCTTTCCATTGTAGTTCTCAGTGATTCCGATATTGTCTTTCTTGTGGAAGGAGAGAATGCAGCTTTTTCTATTCTCGGATGGATTCTCTCTTTGCTATTTAAGGATTTTAAGGCACTAAGATTGAGAAACAATCTGCATCTCCAATGGCAGTATTGACGGAGTTTTTCGATGCAAATGACTAGACAATTACCATCCATTACCGATATCGTGGTATTTTAGTTCTAGATCACCATTGTAGTATTTGTGTTCCATATGAAGTCTATATTACGTACGGCTACAAATGCTGACCGCTTTGGTAGCTGGCTCATTGTGTTTAAAATCCAAACGTTAAAATATCGTTATGTTTACAAAGCTTTTGTATTTACCAAGTATTTTTTCTTTGGCAGTTCATATTTTCATGCAATCTTATTTGAACTGCTCTCTACCAAAAATAATTAAGATTCTTTTCCTTTTCTCTTCCTCCATTGTTTTAAGACTACGATCTAATTTTTCTCTTTTTAAGCTTATTTTTTTCCAATCGAAATATAAATTGACTTAACCAACAAACATAAGGCAGCAAACATTCTTTTTTTAAATTCACACGTACAATAAATGAGTCTGTATCAATCAGTATATAAATAAATATGCAAATAAATAAATAAATATGCAAATAAATAAATAAATATGCAAATAAATAAATAAATAAAACCTTGCCTCGTACAAAAAGATCGCCTGTTTTAATGTATTTTTTTTAATTCAACTATTTTTTATTTATTGTAACATTTTTTCTTTTCTCCAATTCTTGTGGGTCAACGTCCATCTAGCCCCCCCCCTCACCAAAAACACATTTCCGCTTTTTTCTTCTCTTCTCTTTTCTTCTCTTGTTTCCTTCAATAGTAATCTGCTTTCCTTTCTTTTTCATTCTTTTTTCCCTTTCTTTTTTCTCCTTCCTCAGTGATTTATGTTTTTATTATTACTTCCCTCGAGTGGTTAGAACATTACTCTTCATTCAGCAATTTAAAAAAAAATTCAAGTGCTGCGTCGTTTTTGTATCCTTTGTATCGTTATGCGTTCATGTGAAAATGCATCCTGATTACATAGTCAGATGGTGTAATATTTCCGGGAGCATCAAAAAATTATCACTTTATCCCTATGGTGGAAAGAAACGAAAGACACGTTGGCCACAAGACCTACTTGTATTTATTTTAAATATGATACATTCTGTCTGGGATCATCAATCCCTTTGCAAAAAAAAAAAAAAAAAAAAAAAGACGAGGTTTGTCCTTGTTCAGTAAATGGAGTAAAGAAGACACCCTTTAATTAATGAGTTGTTCGGGGCGGTTTCTTTAAGTTCCAAAGATCGGCTCTATTATTGAGATTGGCCAGAGTTTCTGATTGGTCCAGAATGGTTGAGACAGAATATGTCACTACTGTAATACTCCGCTTTGTCATTTTGGCCTATGTCAAATTCACCTTTACCTTGACTAAATTGTTGACTAATTTTCGGTTCAGCGATCATCATTACTTCTGAATATACGCCACTCAACAATGTCATCACCATCTACTGTTACATCAATCAGCAATGTCACCTGTGCCATAATGAAAAGACAAGAAATAACTATTTTTCTTGAAAATATATTTACATAAAATACATATAAAATACATAAAAATTAATGATAAAAGATAAAAGAAGCTAAAAAAAAAAGAATTCAAAATACATTAAAACTCTTTTAAAATTATATGCAGAACAATAGAATATTGTAAACAAATGTATGCCATTATTTTAGAAATTTAGTCATTATTCTTTACAAATTAAGACTAAAACATTCTTTAAATTTTGTTGTGCATTAACTCTTGTTATAGTCTTCCGTGTATTGTTTACACTAATTGTAAGGTGTTTGTGTTCATACTTAAAGTATTTTAAAGAGCAAATCACGAGTTAAAGAACATACTTTTATTGCGTTCATTATTCTTTGAAAATATTTCTAAAATCTGTTTTTAATGTTCAGTAAAGTTTAGCGATAATTGTATTCTTGTATGAGTTATTTACGCTAGTTTTACCGTGTTTGTTCTCATTTTAAGACATTTTGTCCTGTTTATGTCATAAACCGAGTTACGTCACGGCTTTGGAAACCAATTAATTGAAATCAAAGAAAATGACAAAAGAAGAAAATATCATCACCAATAAGGAATCAAGATGAAAGCCATTTAAATCAGAGACTAAAAATGTCTGAGAGGATAAAGCTAGATTGAAATCCCTCCCAAGACTAAATTCATTGAGGCTGGTGGATACTTGGTAAGCAGAACTGTTTCTTATTTTTCTTTCTCTTTCCTCCCAGCTATAGGTTAAATAGATCCCCTTCTGTTTTTTTCGAGGAGGATGGTTTCGGCATTAGATAAGCCACGAAGGTTGATATGTCATCAAAACAAATAACTAAACCTGTCTCTTTTTCCTGATATATAAACATGAGTTTAATCTGTCTCTGTCTCTATCTCTCTCTTTCTCTGTTTTTCTCTCTGTCTGTCTGTCTGTCTGTCTGTCTTTCTCTCGTGCTGTTTGAGGATTGCAAATGTGTGGAACCTTTAGTAAGAGCTTGAATTTCATTGTAAATATTTTTTACAATTTTCAAACCAGCTCTATTTAGATTTCAGAATATTAAGCACAATAGTTTTGAAATATTTAACATAAGCCGAAAGTTTTCACGTATTCAAGGCTAACATTGATCAACTAATTTACAACCAAAAAAAATATTTTTAATATTCTAGAGTGACCTCATATACATGGGCCTCTTCCCAGTTACAACACAACTTGACCAAGTGGTTTTCTTACAATTTATTTTAAATTTCCGAGAAAATATTAAACCATAAATTAATCATTGACTTCTGCACTCTTCGGCTGATTTTCATTTCTGTCAAATAATCTACTATTTTTCTTTAGTAATAAAAATAAAAATAAAAAATAATAAGATAATAGAGAAAAACGAAAATACAATTCCTACCCTAAAAATATAAACGTAAGAACAGGTGTCCAGTTAATGGTGAACGCTCGACAGAAAATAACTTTTACCAAGCAACCGTAAAAATTAAAGATGAACCCAACAGGACTTATATAGGAGTTATAGAAGGCTCGTGGAAGTACAGGCATAACAATCACAAAATTTCTTTTTAAAGAAAAAAAAAGACATTATACCATCATTACAAAATTATTCAAGTATTGAAAAAGACAGGAGCATGCGACAGGATCAAGAAACTAGATTGAACAATTTTATCGGTTGAAGCACAGGTTTGAATTGATAAGCAAATTTAGAGATATTAACAAGTATCTTTTAAGTTATTTAACTCCAGATTTATTTATCTTTTTAAAGAGATAGCGGCTTTTTTAGGACATTACATGTTGCAAGCACATAACGCAACTGTCGCGCCTCCAACTCTATTGATAGAGGGGTGACATGGTTAGCACTTGTATGAATATGAATTGTAAGTTCACCTTTTGAAAGAATTAGATTATGCGTCTGATGATTAGAATTACCTCATAAAACTGATACTAACGCGAAAAAAGTGTACATGGGATCTTTTTTGTCGACGTTTTGGATAGGATTTTAACACGTATTTAAAAGCAATTTAGTTTTGAATTCTCTATGAGCAAATATTTTATCTTGGGTAAAAATTATTTTGCTTCATAAGTGATGTATTTTATCAATCTTTAAAAATGTAATCTAGTTTAAATATTTTAAATTTTTTTTCCAAAAAAATTATGAATTGCTCAAAATTCAAGTAAATATAGAAATATGAAGCCAAATATGCTTTTTAATATTACAATTAAAGTAATAATACAATTCAAAATGGTATCTAAGCGTCTCAGACTGAAGATTCCTGAAAAAAAAAACACTGCCTTAAGGCAAGTAGGATACATAAAGTCATAGTAGCTTAAGAGGAAAAAAAAATCAAAGACTTGAAGAAAATACACGTTGATACCAGAAGACAACAGAATGAAGAGAACTAAAGATTAAACAAATCAAAATAGACGTGAAACTAACCGTAGACAATAACAGACATCAGAACAAAATGGAAAAAAGGATGAGACAAAATAGCATAAATAAAGCAAATAGTTGTCAGCAATAATCTGAACCTCAACAGTGAAAACGACCTCAAGCAGATTAAGTAAGAAACACTCTGCCGCATTCAGCTCAAATGAATCAGATAAAAAGAACCCTTCGAAAATAAACGAAATTATGATTATATGTTTGATAAGATTGATTGGTTGAGTTTTATGGTATGTCAACCATCGCAGGTTATTTAATGCCAATCTGTGGGTCAAATAGAGATAAACTGCGTACTTATGCTAAACTGAATGATTTGAAATAGAAATGTTTTGATATTTAAACTGCGTACAAATGCAAAACTGAATTGTTTAAATTAGAACAGTTTGAACAAACTAAATAGCTTGAAATAGAAATGTTTTTGACAATTAAACTGTGTAGTTGTGCAAAACTGAATTGTTTGCAATCATCATCACCATCATGTCGTGCTGCCAGCACGGATATCCCTGACCCTCTCTCGCCATCCCTCCTTATTGTTCATCGCTTCTGACAGGTTCTCAGGGCTTCATCCCGTATCCTCACTAAGTTGCTGTAAGTAGGTTCGAGCTGGTCGTCCTACTTTTGCTTGGCCATATGAGGGGTCCATAGGAGTACATCACTTTTAAGCCCGTCCCTTCTTCTCCAGCAGTGTCCTGCATGTCTGGTTCGTCTAACTTGGATAGTTTTCGTGATGGGAGGTAGGTGGCCGTACAGTTGGTGCTTTCTGGGGTGTTGCCTCCAGGACTTGTTCAATATTACTCGCAGCATTCTTGTGTAGTTGCCGTCTAGCTTTTTCTCCAGCCGTTAAGTTAACGTCCATGTAGTGCATCCATATAGCAGTATCGAGACGATCGCGGCTTGGAAGAAACTGCTTTTCATTTTATCGGTCAGGTATGACTTCCATATGACCGATAGCTTATCGATAGCTGTCCATGCCTTCATTAGCCGTATGTTGTACAAAAATGGATTTGGCATTAAATAACCAACAAAGGTTGATATGCCATAAAACCCAAACAAACTTCGTTGATGATTCACCTAACAAAGATGTGACAACTATAAGGACTAACCACCCAGCCAGCATATTTTAGAATACACTGACTGCACTACTACAGAGAAAAAAGACCCCCATCTAAAAATGGTATATCCTGGGTATGAAACTAAACTGCATCTGATGGTGATGTTTCAGTTCTGATAGTGGATAGAGTACCCGTTCTTTGCGATTACTACAAGGTACACTGAGTAGTAGTACCTGTAAGAGCGTCAGTGCTGCTTGAAAATTATTTGAATTCGACAAGGATACTTTATATCATAATATATGTGTGTATGTGTGTGTACATGATTCCCTAGTCTCTAGGCACAAAATAACCCAAAAAGTGTTGACCTACCGCTAAATATGGATCAAGCCTTATGATTAGATTTGCCTCTAAAAAGCAGAAAAAGTAAAAAAAAGAACAAACTAGGAACAGTTATATCAGAGGTTCTGGCGGAGCTCATAGCATAATGGTTATCACCATAAGAAATAGACACAGTGACCAGAGTTTTAATCCTGTTCGATGTATGATTGAGGACTGACATTTGTGTTTTTAAATCGTACTTTAATCGCAAAAAAGAACATATTCGTATATGAAATAATATTAGTACCAGTGATGCTATTACTGAAAAAGTTCATTCGGGGTAGGTATGTTTTCAGGCAAAGCTGTTTGCATTTCACATAATGTTAATCCTTTTGGAAAAGTATAGATCCAACCATTCCTCTTATCTATGGATAAAAAGTAGGGTAAAGTGGGCTCTTTAATCTTGGTATGGTAACCGATCTAGGAGAAAGAAAACTCTGGATTCAAACCAGTCGTACTCAACTTAAAAATTAACCTTGTGTCGCAACCTGTTCGTGGAAGAGGTGTCAGGTAAATATAGGGTGTTTCAATATACTTGAGACTCATGTGCCTGCTAATAACTCTACTAATAATAATGTTGTGTTCTTTTTTTGTTTCAGATTCTAAAGTAATGTACAATAACAATTATTAATCCTTGATCATAATACCTTGGACAAGAGAGGAAAAATATTTCGTGTCACTACTTATTTTGAGATAAAATCATTCAAAACTGTCCCAAAACAGATGCAACCTATTATTATCATAATGATTTATTTCTGAGACAAGATGCTCAAAAGAAGTTTGCATGTCCTAGAAGCTGATATAATAACAATTAAAAAAATATTGCTTCGATGTCTGTTGCTGAGTGTTTCAAATCACCACCTTTGCGCTAGTCTCAGTAATAAATTATTATCATATTAATGGATTGCATCTGTTTTGAGACATCCTGTACATAAGTAAGGGGTTTCGAATAAGCATCTCAGTAGCTCTATTAATAAACATTAAAGCAGTGGTGAAGAACCAGAGCGAAGAATAAATGTACCAATGAGATTGCCGTGATTGTTGCAGGACTAGACCAACGTAAAGAAGACATTGTTTTGAAGAGTAGAGTCAACAAATTTAAAAGGGATTTACAAGATATAAATGTTTTCTTACTGATCTTCAGTATCCTCTCATATACTATAATAGAAAAGATATTCCTCATACGCAAACGTGTCCTGGACATGACACTTGACTACATCCAGTAACGTGGCTACAGTTCTCGAACTCTGAGAACTATGGAGTACTCCTTCATTGCCATTACTCCTTGGTTTGGACTGACCTGAAGTAGTAGTACCTGTTTGAAAATAATTAATATTCTCTAAATTTAATTGAAACCATAACAAATAAACGAATATTAAATAGAATTATTAATACTAGATATGAATACTTGAAACATTTTTAATTGGATATAAATTATGTGTAAAGAATAATGACAAGAATCTAAGATTGGTATTTGTTACTTGAAACCATATAACTGTATCAATCATCAGTCACTATATTGAAGGGACAAAGAATACGCCTACTGCACCTTCGGTAAAAAAGTGTAACTCACTCAAAGGAGTATCCCAGGTAGAATACTAAAATACATCCTTTGGTGAGGCTTCAGCCCTGGAGCTCTGAGGAGTGTGAGGTACCCCTTTATTGCCATAACACCTAAGATCCATCCTGAGTGGTAATCCTTGTTAGGATAGCATCTAAGAATCAGATCTGTTTGCAAATTATTTTTATTAGGAACAGATGAAACCATATAATTGTGTGTGGATTATTTGTATTAGAATAGTAACTTGAAGCAATGATTTTTAACTGAGGATTATTATCATTAGTTACCCCGGACCACATTAGTTATTTGCACCAGGAAGGAATACATGAAACCATTCAACTATGGGTGAATTACTTGTATTAAATAAAAATGTTTGAAATCATATGACTGAATACAAAGAAATGATTATAGACAAATAGAAAAAGTGCAATTTAAAAAAATATTCAGTGAAACATTGAAGATACAAGAGTTAATCAAAAGTTTTGTAAGATTTTGATAACGTGAGACACAATTAGGTAGATCCGAATGCTTCTGCCCATATCGTGAAGGTGACGAACTACACTGAACTGTGAGATGTCGAGCACGCCTCATACTCTACGTGTTCTATTTGCCAGATTTGCCTCTATGGCCTGAAGCACGGTTTCGGAATCTACGCTTTTAGGCCTACTTAACCTTGCCTGATGTTCACGTATTTTGCAACCCGAGAGAAATTTCTTCAACAATCTAGTTACTATACTGTAATCAACTGAATCTTCACCTTTCGCATAACAAATATTTGTTGGTTGCTTTCATGGGGTTATCATCCAGCATAAGTTCCTAAATTAGACTACGTTGCACGTTCATCTATGTGGCTTTAAAATTACACATGGAGTGAAGCAATTCATAACGTATCTGCGCACCAACTATCAGAATACTATCAACCACAGCGGGCTATCTACGATGGCTTTAGCTGCTTGAGTCACGTGATATAGACGCCGGAAACAGTATCACGTACCACGAAAATATAGCAAAACTTTTGACACGGTCGAGAAGTTATAATAGTGAACAAACATTTTTAAAATGAGTCAAAATTTCGGCATTAAATAAACCATGGAGAGTTGATGTGTCGTTTAAAAAAACTGAAGCAAACCATTAGGCAGGAAAAAACAAAAGGGTTACATCAAAGTATTTTTATAGATATTAATACATGACTTGCTAAAATCAGTTTAATGCACTGTACTGATGTCAAGAATTATTTCATTGTTGATGCTGTTTGTTGTTTGCCAAAGTTGGTTTTATTTCGTTTCGTTTCGTTTAGTTTCTTTGTTTGATGGCTTTTTAACTATCGGGAGGTAATTTAATGCCAAATCCATCCTTATTCAATACCCACCTTTGAACAGAGTTCATATTCACTGTAAACAAATATATTTTTTCATAGCAAGATTTTATCAAAATTCACTTCAGCAACCATTAAATTGATTCATTTTTGTCATATCCTATATTAATGGCAACTTTTTTTAAAGGTAGATGGTTTGGTTTTTTGTTTGTTTGCTTGATTGTTTATTTAATGACATATCAACCTTCATAGGTTATTTTATGCCAAAGCTATTCTTGTAAAAGAACAGCACTGATACTATTTAACCCATAGCTTTGGGAGATAAGGGGAATCATGCCTTTCACAAGGGTATTAGTCCGAAAATGAACACAATGGTTTGACTGAAGCTCGAATTTGCTTACCAGGATGTCACAGTCCGGCACGTTAACCACAACATAACGAGAACTCCTCCTTATTTGCAAAAGTGGATTCCGAAAGACCTGCGAAATCGAGATGAGAAATGAGAATTACTTGATGACATTTATTTTTTTATCAAATATTGTAGTGGTATCGTTATGATTTGAGAAATGCTAAATATATCTATTTGGGAGCATCTCACATGGTTTAATGGATTGCAAACTAAACTAGTAAATCATTGTTAGTGATTTGTATTCTCACTGGGTGTCTGATGCTTCTTGTATCGTACCACAACTAATCTAAGCTTAGTAAATGACTAAACAAATTGATTTTCGTATGAAAAATTCATCAAACTTTTCAACACAGTATTACATAATTATTCCCATACTCATTCTTATCCCCCAGCTTTCAGTTGAATAGAAGCACTACTGTTATTCTACGAGAATAACTATGACATTGAGGCGGTGTCCTCGTGGTGTAATTGTTAAAGCGATGGACTGCAGAATCGTAGTACGCGAGTTCGTACTCCAGTCGCGCTATTACGTTCACTTTCGGGCAAATACCCTTGGGAAAGGTATGAACCCCCTAATCCTCCCAGCTATGGGTTAAATAGTACCACTACTGTTCTTATAGGAGAATAGCTTTGGCATTAAATAACCTAAAAAACATTAAAACAAAGAAACCAAACTATGACATCGAATAACCCACAAACATTCATACACCTTTAAACAAAGAAAGTAAACCAAACTATATATATATTGATCTCGGTCTCTGACTGTCACCAAACGCAGTTGATTCTCTCTCTATGTTGTTATATCTTAGATCACTCTCTCCTTCTCTTTCTCTCTCTCTATATATATATACTTTTTGTTTTTACATTCTTATGTATTTTTAGAGTGCTCAATGTTGGGAAAAGCTTTGCTTTGATATGGAATACATGGTTCACATTGTTTTCACTACCTGATGTTACTTATGTGATCATGTATCTAAATATCAAACGGGCTCGTTGCTACTTAACTTTGATAATCTAATGGGAACTGGAATTTTCGACGCGACTTGACCGTAAGTCTGATAATATATAATTTAATCAAATCGAATCGAATCAAATTATATCACTGGTCTCACTCATGGCAATCTGTAATTTTCAGATAATGGAAAATGGTGAAAAACAGACCGGTGAACACACACACAAATACACACAAATACACACACACACACACACACACACACACACACACACACACACACATATATATATATATATATATATATATATATATATAAAAGAGATTCGATAAATAGGAGGATTTTTTTTCAAAAAAATATAAACTGCGCATTGTTTAGAATTGGTTTACAGTATAGTTTAACCTAATCACGAAAGAACATTTGTTTTGAGGCTATTCAAAATGGCGGCGAATCAGACTGTTTAAGGCTGAAATAGAGGTCTGTCGTCAAATTTTTGGTGGCTGAGAAGAGCCAACCATATGATGTATACGGAAATGCATGTTCTACTCAAAGCATATAGGGGTGTCCTCGTAATGTAATAGTAACATCACTGGATAGAAGAGTTGTAGCGAGTGAGTTCGAACTCCAGTTGTGCTATTAAGTTAACTTTCGGACAAATACCCTTGAGAAAGGTAAGAACCTCCTTATCCTCCCAGCTATGGGTTAAATAGCATTACTGCTGTTCTTCTACAAGGATGGCTTTGGCCATAAATAACCCACGAAGATTGATATGCCGTTAAACAAAGAAAACAAACCAAACCCATCAAAACATGCCGGCAAATCGGGCAAAACACGGGTTTGCTACAAGAGATTAAAGTCGAAAAGAGATTCCATCGAGTAGAAACATACTGACTCTGCTTCAAAGTAATAGTTTCGGACGCAGCAATTAGTAAAAGTTATACTAACAGTTTTCTTGAGCATGAAAGGACCCATCACTATTGATTCGCCTGAAAAATGTACAACTTTGAATTGTGCTTCCTATTGCCAACTGATTAGACAACAAAATTCACTTTATTTACTGAATGAATCTCGTGTGTATATATATATATATACATACATATGTGCGCGCGCGCGCGTGTGTGTGTGTGAGTGAGTGTGTGTTTTTGTGTGTGTATAGTTCATTTAAACATGTTTGATTAAATGTCTTTACTATTTAATCAAACGTATATATATATATATATATATATATATATATATATATATATATATATATATATATATATATATTGTATTGGATTAGTTTAGAGGACTATTGTAATGCAAAATGATAATTATTTGAGTCTAATAAATTTCAAAGTAAAAATTCATTTTTTTATAAATGAACACGATGTTGGAGGATCAAAACACCAGCAAACTCAGCGCAAGCGAAGGAATTTTAACGCATATGTATAACTTTTGTTTTGTTTACATATATACTCTTAACGGTTACCATTAAATATATATATATATATATATATATATATATATATATATATATATATATATATATATATAAAGTAGTTTGACATATGTATAAATTAAGAGAGATCAAAATCAGTGATAAATCACATATATCTTAGTATGGATAACTTGGACACAGAATCAACAAACCTGGCTACGCATGGTTATTTATTTAGTTTAGGTTAGTATGTCACATGATCACAACTGATCGGACTCAATGCTGTAGCCAATGATGGAATGTGAATAGTTTGCAAACACTCTAAACCCAACGCCAAATTCTCAATCAATAAGACCATCTCAAATTGTTTTACACAAGAACTCCACTTGCTAATCAACAATTTCATTTCTTTTCTTTATTAAATATTCGAGTTTCACTTGTTTATTGACTCTCTCCTGATTTGATTACTACAAAATGCTTTTTATTTGCGTAAATGAATTTCAAATTCTTTAATAAAGCTTTATCTAATTCTGTCTCTTGAAAGCATCCATATTTATATTCATTAAATAAAGAATTTGCACCTCTTTTTAAAATTCTCCTGGTCTCTTTTTCTTTCTTTCTTTCTTTCTTTCTTTCTTTCTTTCAATGTTTTTTTCATAGATAATTTTATCTTTCAAGTCTGGTGGATTTTACATGTATTCTAACAGCTTGAAAATATATTATCTATTTGAGGTGTTTGATATTCAAACTTTCAACATCAGTAAGATGCCTGTAATTCTTGTAGAAATCATACGAGAGTCGGCTAAAAAGTTCTTAGACTGACCAATATACTTATATAAAATTTAACCGAATTAGGTTTATTTCTCAAAATAGTCCCCCTTGCGGTTCATACACTTTTTCTATCGATGTTGCAGTCCTTGAATCGCGCTGGTCAAAAAATCATCAACAACAGATATAACATCATCAAATGACCTTTTCAGCCAATAAACTTTTCAGCCCAACCCGTAACTAAAAAAATTAGGGGATAAAATAAAATTTGCAATATAAAGAAAGTTGGTGGGAATAAAATTTGTTGAAGTGAGTGACACTAAAGCCAAGTTCAGCATTTAACTGGATCATGTTTTTAGGGGGGGGCTTTAGTGTGCCATTAACGGTAATTTCAAACGGTAAGTTTAAACAGTAACTTTAAACAGTAAGTTCTGCAGCTTTTTAGTTTGGATACTGATTCGAAAAGATAACACAGACAATAAAGTTTTTAAAAGGAAATTTAATAATTACACTTGGGTCACACACAAACTTGAGATAAAGTTTGATGCTCAAATAACAACGAAAATAAAACCAGTTTTCAATAGTTCATTAAAAAAATAAGTAGAGCTATTCTCTTAATGAAGCATCTTACCAGAAAATTAACCTTTTTATATAACATCAGTACCAAAAGTTGATTCCGGTAATTTTTTAGCAATCTTACACTTTCGTAAATATTCATTCAAACTCCACCCACGCCACACACACACACACACACACACACACACACACACACACCACACACACACACACAGTACGTGTAATGTGACATAAAATCGGTTTAATGTGGAAGCTCTTCAGGAAGTGATACTTCCGTGAAGGTGGAGCTATTAATAGCTTAGCAGTGTCGACATTTTATGTTTGAAGTCATGGAGCAATAAGCTCAACTCTTCCCTCATTAGACGAAAGGACAGGTGTTTCCTCGAAGGAAGGTCCTCAAAGCGAAGCTGATTTTATTCTGATATCACCCAACACACAATTTACCAGGTAAGCTTCTGCTGGTTTCCAAATGAATGTAAATATTTTAGATCTGTCACAGCCTCACAAAATAAAAGCATAACTTGGATATGACACAAGGCCTCAGAAATATATCTACAAGACAAGTTTGTCGATCGTTGCATCATGACGGAATGCCCGAGACATGTAAATATACGAGGGTCATTCAATAAGTAAAGTGAATCGCATTAAAGAAGTTAGTCATCGGAAGCACTGTTAACAAAACCACCTTTTTCAAGGAAATCACAAATAATGGGTTCTTTCATGTCCAAGAACACTGTCAGCATCAACTTTACTGACTGCTACGTCAAAAACTTTTCTTTGCCGGAGAGTCAGTGTGTTTCCACTCAAGAGACTATCTTTTCCACTCAGATATGTTTAATCCATTTGCAAACATTTTTTCACTAAAGTATTCTCTGCACACATCACACATTCTTTTATAAATGTCACATAGTTTGCGTTTCTCAGCTACCAAAAATTTGATGACTGTCTTCCGTTCAAGCCTGGAGCGCTTCGTTTGATTAGCTGCAATTTTAAATAGATTCATAACATGTTTTGGGGAAATTAAAATAATTTATGCTTAAAGCAATTCCAAACCATGCAGAATTTACATTTATGAAAAAAAAATTCAATTCCCTTAATTTATTATTGGCCCAGTCGGCTGGGGCTGTAGAATACATCGACTGCTTCTCTGCCGGGGGGTAAGACTTCCCCAACGAGTGTTCAAATTATGACACAAAACAAACTGATGGTGAGGCTCCACTAATACTGGAGCTTTGGGAAATACGGGGTACCTCTTCATTGCCATCACTCCCAGGGTCACTCTGGCCCGGAGTGATAGCACCTAATAGAGCCCTCTCTATGGGTCAAATAGAACTAAACTTGTGTACTTATGCTAAACTGAATTGTTTGAAATAGAACTGTTTCTATTTATAAAAATGGATTTGGCATTAAATGACCTATAATGGTTGATATGCCATAAAACCAAACCAAACCTTATTTATTGTTTGATCCACGTTGTCATAAATGATTGGAGAACCTTTTTCTTTTTAATTCTAATCCCAGAGATGTTATAAATGGGTATTTTTACAGGTGCAAGAGACCTGTAATTAAATCCAGGCGAAAATCAGAACTTTTTACGAATTTTTAAGAAGGGAAGATCTCCCTCTCAGAAAGATTGACATGAAACCTTGTGAATTAAATAAAAATATTCTGATTGAGATTTTCGAATATAACAGATTCAAGAAAAAGGCCAAGTTAGACAGCACTTGAAAAAGTGTTGGTGATAATGAGAGTAATGATATTTGTTTGAATAAGTATTTAATAAAGTTTTTTAAAAATCAGCAAACATTTAAATAACATTATTTACTTCGCTACCCTGTTAGCAAAGTCAAGAATACCCCGAACAGTATCAGCTACAGATGAGTCGGACCCCGCCGCAAAACATGGAGTTCTAGGTATGACATTAAACTGCCTCCGGTGGTGATGATCTAGTTCTAGAGTTCTGGGAAGTGTGCTGTCACTCCATCGATGTCATTACTCATTATTCTACTCAAACCCATAGTGGCAGTTCCAGTTAGGTTTCCATCTATGAGTCAAAGAGAAATCTGAAATAATGTTTAGATGATTTTGAACTACATTAGTACGTTGGCTATTAAAAACATTGATGTCATAACTAACTCTAACTAATTATGACGTGTTTACCTGTTTAAAATTGGGGCAACAGAATACGCCGACTGCATCTCTGCAGAGGGGTAAATTTCCCCCAAACGAATGTCCTGGATATGACACTAAACAATCTGATGGTGAGGCTCCAGTAATGCTGAAGCTTTGGGGAATGCGGAGTACCCCTTTATTGCCATCGCTCCCAGGTCCACTCTGGCCTGGGGTCCTATCTATAAAGCAAATATAACTGTCTGACATATAAACTGTGTACTTATGCTAAATTGAATTGTTTGAAATTGAATTGTTTGTGATACATAGCAATACTTGAAACCATTTGACTCTGTTGACTGATCATTTAACAGTGTGAAAACAAATGACTGATGTTTAATTAAATTGTTAGTGTTAAATAGCAATACTTAAAAACATTTAACGATGTGCAAATAAATGAATAATAGTAAATAGAATTATTCGTATTTGATACATTTAGGTGAAACCATTTAACTGTGCGCAAAACATGAGCTAAGACTCGTTTAAAAATGCTATCAACAAAATGTGATTAAAAATCATATATTCAATATATATGTATAAGAAAGATTTGGCATTAAATAACCTACAATGGTTGGTATACCATAAACCAAACCAAACCACAACCTGTTTAAAATGTTTCGTATATAAGTGGAAACCATAATTATTCAACTGAGTTCGGTATAAAATAACCCAACAAAGGTTTACGCTGTAAAACCAACCAACCAGCTAACTATACTTATACAGTTCTAGTTTCATTGAAAGCAGGTCACCTTGCCACGGATTTTTCATCAAATTCTATGAAAATTCTACGCGTAACTTTATATCAACGTCTATAAAAAAAAATTTTTATCTGGAAAAGGAGGTGGGGAATAAATACCTGGAAAACGAATATTTCCAAGTGTAATTTTCCATTAGATTGTCAGATTGACTAAATTGTTTTTCACTGCATACACTTGAATAGAAATACATGGAATCTTCAAAGCGAGTTAATCGCAAATTGTAATGAAATTAAGGCTACGTGAAAGTGAGTACACCTGGCATCAGTAGGTAAGGGGTTAATGATTTATTTTTGACAAATTATTGATGAAATAGAAACTATATGAGAATTGATACTTAGAAAAGTACATATGGCTAAAGCAAAAGAATTTAGATGCTTGAGGCTCAGGTGTAGAAAAACTCGAGGAGGAGTGTTGTTTGTAGAATATTTGACACACAGGTGCACCATTCTTCTATTATCAGCTCATCCCAAAAGTATGGCTGAACTTACACAAGACTTTACCACTATGAATCAAAATTCACCTTGGGAGCAGTCTATCAGTTCGAATATTTAACTGAACTGTTATGCACTGATTTGTCGTGCTCGATAGAATAGCTTTTTAAGATAGATAGATAGATAGATAGATAGATAGATAGATACGAGTATATATAATTTTCCTTTTTTTTTTCTTTTTTTTTTTTTTTTTTTTGCTCCAAAGAAAGAAAAAAAATAGATATTTTAAAATGAATAAGCACAGAAAGAGATTTCTTTAAATTATTCCTTTTTTCCTTAGATGTGTTTCTAGCATCTTGCTGTCGTTAGAGAGCATTTAATGATTTCGGCGATGTCGTCTTTGAATTATATAGTGGCAACCGCTTTGATAGGGTTGCTGGTCCTTTTCAATTCTGTGATAGATTTTTGTTTCTGCAAGTGTTTCTTCTCTCTTTCTCTTTCTTCTTTTCCTCCTTCTTTTTCCTTTTATAAGAGTGTGATTGTGTGGTAGTTCTTCACTTACCCTGAAATAATCTTTGATATTTGATATGCTATAAAGTTTATTATTTGTCTACTCTGGGTCATTGTACGTGTGTATATGTATTGTGAGAGTCTTGCTCTGCATGTGTATAGTTTAGTTCTATTTAATGTTCTTTGTACAGTTGATATGCCCTAAAGTTTATTAGTAGTCTTCTCTGGGTAATTGAGCGTGTGTGTGTGTGTGTGTGTGTGTGTGTTGGGGAAGTGTTCTGTGGTGAGTAATGTGTCATAAAATTCAACTGATTACTACTTCTATTTAGTGTGTGTTTGTGTCTTTCTCTGTGTGTATATAGTTTAGTTCTGTTTAATATTGTGCTTAAATATTCAACTGCTTTCTATTTTCTCTTCTCTGAATGTGTGTGTGTATTTGTGTGTGTGTGTGTGTGTTTATTTCTATCTGTGTGTATAGTTTAAATTTTGTTCAGTGTAGGTTTGTATTTTCTGTGAAGTTTTTTTCTTTTATTTGAAGTAATGTGTAGTCGTTAGTTGGGTATATTGTCTATTTTTTAACATTCCATTGCTATATCCGTATAGGT
This sequence comes from Sepioteuthis lessoniana, assembly GCA_963585895.1. Lineage (NCBI taxonomy): Eukaryota > Metazoa > Mollusca > Cephalopoda > Myopsida > Loliginidae > Sepioteuthis > Sepioteuthis lessoniana. The sequence goes on from OY757919.1 coordinate 55,699,777, forward strand.
GTTTTGGGGGGTGTAGTTCTTTTAATGGTATTTTTTTCTGCTAATTCGAATCCCTTATTTATTAGTGTTGTTGAGTATCTTCTCTGCTGGAGGGTTGCACGTAGCTCTTTAAGACGAGTTTTTCTGAGGTTTTTATTTGTGATTATGATGCATATTACATAGAGGCCTATGCTTGCTGCTGCTCGTTCCAAACTATGCAGAAGTGTTTAGGCTTGGTCAGGTGTATTTGCCAGTATCGCTATGTCATCGGCGTAGTCGGTATCGGTAATTGTTGTTGCGGGGTACCTTCTGCTTCTTTTCTTCGTCAGTTCGAAGCCATTCTCTTTGATTTTGTCAATCGATGTTCTAAGTACGTAGTCTAGACAAATGATAAAGAGGTACGGGGCCAGCGTGTCCCCTTGTAGTACTCCTGCTACAATGTCAAAGTATTCTGTGTCTCCATCCGGTGATCGTACTTTTACTTTAGTGTTTCTATAGAGAATCGTTATTGCCGCTACGGTTTCTTTAGATATGCCGTACGCTAGTAGTATTTGTTCCATCTTTCCTCTGTGAATGGAGTCGAAAGCCTTGGTAAAGTCGACAAATATTAATGTCGCTTGTAGGTTCTTTGCCCGTACACCTTCAAGGATTCTGCGGATGGTTAAATGCACACAAAACGGAATATATGTGCTATAACCAAACGGGGGACATCTCCACTCTAGAAGGAACCCCACTTAAACTAGTAGACAAATTCACGTACCTAGGAAGCAGCGTCGAATCAACCGAAAAGGACATCGAAACGAGGTTAACGAAAGCATGGACAGCTATCAATAGGCTATCGATTATATGAAAATCAGACCTAACCGATAAAATGAAACGCAGCTTCTTCCAGGCAGCGGTCACATCGATACTGCTATATGGATGCACTACATGGACGCTAACAAAACGGCTGGAGAAGAAACTAGATGGCAATTACACAAGAATGCTGCGTGCAATCCTGAACAAGTCCTGGCAGCAACACCCCACAAGACACCAACTGTACGGCCACCTGCCCCCTATCACGAAAACTATTCAAGTTAGACGAACCAGACATGCAGGACACTGCTGGAGAAGCAGAGATGAACTCATAAGAGATGTACTCTTATGGATCCCCACACATGGCCGCGCAAAAGCAGGACGACCAGCTCGAACGTACATTCAGCAGCTATGTGAGGATACAGGATGTTGTCCTGAAGACCTACCTAGGGCGATGAACGATAGGGAGGAGTGGCGAGAGAGGATCAGGGATATCCGTGCTGCCAGCACGATATGATGATGATGATGATGATGATGCATATACTACGTGCTAGAGTGTAAGGGAGGGATTTTATGCAGTTTTAGTGGAAGTATTGTTGGGTGTCTGTGGGTTTGTGGTAGATGTCTGAGATAAGTTGGCTATTTTCGTTTTTCGAGGATGTCTAAAAATGGTAGTACTTTAAATCTGTGTTCCATCGTGAATTTTATTTTGGGTGTTGGTTTTGGAGTAAGTTGTGTAAGTCGTTAATGTTTCCCCATGGGCATTTCTAGATTATGAAACAATCATCTAAGCATCTTTTCCATGACCTAAAAGGACCGGCAACTTTATTAAAGCAGTTGCCACAATATAAATCAAAGACGACATCACCGAACTCATCAGACACTCCCTGACGATAGAAAGAACCTAGAAACTCGTACAAGAATGGAGAAACTCGCGCAAGAGCAAAATAAATAATTTGGAAAAATAATTTTTTTGTAGTTCAATCCATTTATATATATATATATATATATATATATATATATATAGCGCTTGTGCGTGTGTGAATGAAAAATTCAACACTAAGACGTTGGTAAATAAGTTTGATTAATTTATTACTAATCCTGATCAGTTTCGGCTTAACGGCATAATACGGAAATGTTTATTTCCCGACTGATAACATTTCAAGACTGATAAAATTGAGTCAGCGTTCACGTTTATGAAAATGAAACGATTTTAACAACATCTCATTCGATAATGAGAAACTTGGTGGTTTAGATTTTTTCCAAATTCGAAAATAATTTTTAGTGTTTTTTTCGGTAGCCTTTTAAGTTAAAAAAAAATCATCATTATTATTTAACTCGTAGCAAGTCTTATATGATGGTCCTCCCTGGAGTCCAAGTAACAGTAAATCTACTCAAATTTCCCTGACGTCGGGGCAGTCTAGCCGATTCTGAGAATGCTTTAGTCTGTATGGTCTCGATTCTTCCTCTGACTTCCAGTTCGTCCAATATTTTTCCAAAACCTTTGTGGACCGTTCCAAGTCTGCCAACTATAATTGGTATCACTCTCAACCACATGTCCCTCAGCTTTTTTTTGTGCTCTTGTATGATTTAATCATTTCTCAACATTTTTTGGGGGGGTCATTTTTCCTATGTGGTTCGTTCGAATAGCTAAATCGATTATATGATAATTTCTTTTTTTTGTTTGTTTGTTTATCAACATTAGAACTTGCCTTCTGGCCGGGATTGGGTGATCCGTTTTTATCTCAAAGTTCCAGAGTATTTTATGATTCACATTTTATAGAGTAGAATCAGGTTTCTAGGATGGATTTTGGCTTATTAGTATGATCAAATTTAAATATCTTGCACAATTCCCAGTGATCACCTTTCCCACGCAGTCATGTTTAGTTCTGCATTACTTTTGGGCCAGTTTTCTGCATTTGCTTATTATTTCCTGTGTATTATAAATTTTTGCATTGATATGATTAGTTCTAATAGCATTATTATGTGCTGATATTTAAGGAGATTCGTTTTCTCTCTCGAGGTTACCTCTTCTTGTAGTCATTTCGTGCACAATCTCCCTAATTTATCGCTTCAAGTATCCATAGAAATGCTTTTCTTCCCATTTTTGTTTTCTAGATTTTGTTGTTTTACTGTTTGTCCTTAAGTTATTATTATTATTATTATTATTATTGACATCATCATCTCTGTTAATGCAGACTATTAACATTGTTACTCAGTCTCATGGTATGATTCGATTGTTAACCAATTAAAGATAATGAGAGAACGTTAACAGAGATTAGTTTGCTTTATTGCTTATTATTGAGGACTTTAAGTTTTTATATACTGCTGGTCTGTTAATTAAACATCATTTTTAATTGTATCATCATTATTCTGTATCATATATATATATATATATATATATATATATATATATATATATATATATATATATATATATATATATATATATATCTTCATTATAAAGTACTTGTAGAGTTTTAAATTTCTATGATTTTTATGATTGGATTACTTTATAAAGAATATTTAAAAATCTATTGTCGTTATTTAAAAAAAAATGATGATAATTATTTACAATTTAAAAAGGGATTTTTATGACTTCTTTATTTACAGCATTTTCATTGACTCGTGACTTTACTCAAAGAGAAATTAAACTTTGTTCTTTAGTTGACTGAACTGAATTATAACACAGACATCCAAAAGAAGGAATTAAAAACAACTGTGAAGATACACAGCACAAGAATTCCAACCTAATTCTGATGAAAACGTTTCCAGTTGGTTAGTATTTTATGGCTCATCAGCTCTTGTGAGTTATTTAATGCCCAATTCTATTTAAATATATATTTGTAAGCAAATAGTTTGTAGGTAACTTTATTTTTAAACGAGTTGTTAAGGCTTATTAGCTTGAACACAGTTAAGTCGTTTCAAGTATTCCTATCAAACATTAATGTAGCTATTCAATATCAATCATTTTCTTGCACACAGTTAAATGGTTTCAAACATTGATATCTAAGATTATTAATTCTATCAAGTATTCCTACGTAGTATGAATAATTTGCACAACTGTATGACTTCAAAAAACCAATGATAATAAACCTTTGTAAATGATTGAACAGTTCTATTTGACCCTCAAATGGGAGCCTAAAAGTTACTACCACTTCGGGTCAAAATGGGCCTGGGAGTAATGTCAATGAATGAGTACTCCTTATTTCCTGAAGTTCCAGGATTGGATCCTCACCCTCAGATGCACTCTAGTGTCAAACCCAGGACACTCGTTGGGGTTGGGGACTTACCTCTCAGCAGACCCGAAGTCGGTGTAATCTACAACTTCGGTCAACAGGGGGGGGGATTTCTTTCCAGAAATAGTTTCTATTAATGCTAAGCCATGATCTAGAAGACCAAGTGTAAGAGATGAACGTGAAGCATCTGTAAAAGAGTCCTTTTTTTGAACTCCTCAATAAAATGAATAAAAGGGACCTTTTGTAAGTTAAGAATTAATATGATTCAAGGTATAATTGAAAATCAGTTGTTAGATACATTTCTCATCGTTCAGAATTGTATAACTATTTGTATATGAAATGATAGCGAACATGCTAAAAATTAACAATCTTAACAATAGTTCTTTTCAAAGAACTCAGATTAATTCTATCATAAACAGCTCCAAAATAACTATCTTTACTTTTAGTTACACACGGCCTTTATAATGATCCTAAATATACATCTACAGTATTTGTCTATTGTATTCGATGATGACCATGTCAGCGGGGCATAAAACATGCTGACTGTATCCCCTTCAGAAAGGTAAGTCCCTACCCACTCAACCACCAAAAAACAATCATATCCTAGCTATGACAATATGAACTTGGTGGTAAAGCTCCAGTCCTAGAGCTCAGGTAAGTGTGGAGTCACCTCTTCATTGCCATTACTCCCAGGTCTACTCTGAACCGTAGTGGGAGTACCTGTTAGGGTCCCTTATATGAGTAGAATAAATCTATTTGCAAATCATTTGTATTGGGTAGGAATACTTGATATCATATAACCTTGTACAAAAAACATGAAACTACACAAAAAAATGTAAATACAAAAATATGGAGGCAATTCCCTTACCGCTCGGCATAAAATAACTCCAGACTGTTTGATATGCCGTTAAAATCAATCAGTTGAATTAATAACTTGATTGAATGAATGCATTGTAATTATTACTTAGGCTCAACATAAAGTACATGGTCTATTGCATGTTACAAAGTGTCTTTTAGTGATTAGATTAATTGGGTCATTGTTACTTGATAACGTTTCGAATTTGATCATTTTTGTTTATTTGTTTGTTTGGGTTTTTTTTTTTTTCTTTTCAGAGGAATAATTTTCTCCTTGTGCTTTGAGAAGGAAAACAGACCTGCTTTTTCACTTTCAAATCCACGTGTCGTCACACGCGATGTTAAATAAAGTCATACTGTAGCAGTGAACAAAATGCACATGATTTCACATGTGTACGAAAGCAAGACCGAGATTATGACAGACTCGTTTTTATCACTTCAGTAAAAGCCGACAAAATCAGGAACAAGACGATATGTTATGGGGGAGAGGTGTTGAAAGGAAGTCGGAGGAAAGATAAATGTATGACTCAAGAAAAGAATATACGAAAAAATAAGATACACTTGTCATTTTTAATTTTTTGGTTTCTTTGCTTAATGACACATCATCTTTAAAGGGTTACTTAATGTCAAATCCATTCTTATAGAAGAATAGTACTTGTACTATTTAACACATAGCTAGCGGGGTTTAAGGGTATTTGTCCAAAAGTGAACGTAATAGCACGATTGGAGTTCGAACTCACTTCGATACTGCAGTCGTGAGCCTCTACGCCACGGAGACTCTTCACTAAAATGCATGTAGAATATATTAGACAACTCGTAAATCCAGTATAAAAGCAGTCCATGATGATATTGATACATCTATTTTGGAAGGAGATAATTAACATTTCATAGTTATTTTTTTTATATCGATAGCATTGAAAAATGATTTTAAAAAAATGACTTTCAGAACAAAGACTATAAAATTAACATTCATTTGCAAATTGGGCTGGAGATTAATTCATTCCCTAAATTAGACTATTCTCAGTGAATTGCACCAATAAAATCTCGCTATGGTGTGCCGTTGTTACTGGGTCATGGTTATATATATACATAATGATGGATTGATCTTGTCAGATGATAGTCTCAATATTGATCAGTTACCATGATCTTCTCAGCCATACCCATATTCTCTGGGGTGCTTCTTAAGATCAGCTATTGACTTACATGGCTTAAAGGATACATGGCAGATCTTGTTTGAATTACTCTTGTGAATTCTCATGTGTCTCTCCTAACCCAGTGTTGTTCTGTACACCTTGCTATATATTACACACGGGGAATTTTCTACGGAAGGAGGTTGGGAATCATTTTGAAAGCTTATCTCTTATCTGTCTTTGTATCTCTTTTTAGGTTTGTGCTGTTGCCACTTTCCAAACTGTTGCTCTCCATAAAAAGGGAAGGGGTCTTTCATTTGCACAAAGCATGTAATAACTGCTCTCGGCTGTAATTCACAGTCAGGTGTAAAATTTTGCCGTTTATTGTTGAGAATACATCTCCATATATTTCAGAGAAAATATCTTGAACAACTTAAGATGTTGGCCACGAGCTGTCAAACATGATCATATTTTGCAGAAATCTCTTGAGCAAATTAAGATGTCGACAATGAGTTTATATTCGATGAAATCTCCTAAGCAACTTAAGATGTTCAGTATGAGCTGTGTAGGTAACATTAGTATATTTTTTTATGAAATCTATCTAGAAACTTATAAAGTCTGCAATAAGTTGACTATGTCACACATAAGTATATTTTTGATTAATTTTTCGCGCAACTTAAGATGTCGACCATGGGTTTTCGGTATCAAACATGATTACAAAATAATCGTCGAAACACACATCCCCTAAACAGTCATTTTTGGCCTCATGAGTTGAGTGTTTGTCAATGGTCCGGGAGATCGGGGCTCAATCCCAGGTTGAGTCATACCAAAGACACAAAAAATGGTACTTGATTCCCCCTTGACTATCACTCAGCATTATAAGGTGAAGGAAAACTCTGAATTCAAACCTGTTAAACTCAGCTTAAAAATTGACCTTGTGTCATATCCTGCCCCAGTGGAGGGTTTGGTAAATAAGATTATAAGGTGAGGGTCAAGGGTAAGTGAAGTAATCCTAGGAAAGGAGTAGCGCTCTTCTCTAAATCTCGGTGTAGTAGCTATTGAAAAGGGAGCCTTCGAGTCACACTTGACTAAGGTCACCAGCTTTGCTTTTATATATCATCATGTCGCTCTGCTGGCACGGATTTTCCTGACTCTCTCTCGCCATTCGTCCCTATCATCCATCGCTTCCGGCAAGTCTTTCAGACTACATCCTGTGTCCGTACAGAACTATTGTAAGTAAGTTCTTGTTGGTCGGCTAACACTACCATGCCCATAGGAGAATGTCACTTATGAGTTCATCCTCGCTTCTTCAGCAATGTCCCGCATGTCTTGTTTGTCTTCTTTGGGTGGTTTTACAGATGAGAGGACGGTAGCTGCATAACGGTTTTTTTCGTGGGATGTTGCTTCCAGGATTAGAGCTCATAGCCTTCTTGTGCAGTTCCCGTCTAGCTTTTTCTCTATACGCTTGGTCAGCGTCCATGTAGTGCATCCATATTGCAGAATTGACACGACCACTGCTTAGAAGAAATAGTGTTTTATTTTAGCGGATAGCTCAGACTTCCATTTGATCGATAACCTATCAATACCAGTTAACGCCTTCGCTAAGCCCATACTAATGTCACTTTCAGTAGATAAGACGTTGCTACCAAGGTCCTTGAACTTGTCCATTAATTTCTGAGAACCACCATTTAGAGTGGAGATGTTTCCTTTCTGATGAAAACACGTACTCCGTTTTGTCTGCATTCACATGGAGGAAAATGCCTCCTACTGCCTGCTTCAGACAATGCAGTAGGGATTTAGCTTGGGTTGGTGTATTTGCAAGAAGCGCTATGTCCTCTGCGTAGTCTGCGTCTGTAATAGCTTCTGTGGGGTATCGTCGACTTCTTGCCTTTTTTTTAAGTGTAAAGCCATTTTCATTCGTTCAAAGTACGTAGTCTAGGCAGATTATGAACGGATAAGGTGCTAATGTAACCCCTTTCAGAACTCCAGCGACAATGTTAAAGAAATCTCTCTCAATCTGATGATCGAACTTTTACTTTCGTGTTTTTATAAAGCATCATTATGGCTGTGACAGTTTCTTTGGGGAGACCATACGCTAGAAGTAATTGTCCATCTTTTCTCTGTGTATGGAGTCAAATGCATTGGAAAAATCTACGAATAAGAGTGTCACCACGAGGTTTTTGCACGAACTCCTTTTATGATTCGATGGATTGTCAAAATTTGTGATGTTTGGGATCGCTTTCTCTGAAAGCCATTTTGATTCATTTTAACGATTTTCTCAATTTCTAGTTCAGTTTCTAGCAAAGCAGTACAAATCTTTGTAACTATGGAAGTAAGGGTTATGCTTCGGTAGTTCTTGGCAATTCCGATGTGTCACTTTTCTTGGGGAAGAAGAAGATGCAGCTTTTTGTCCATCTCTCTATTGTGTTCTGGTTATATACGGTGTTGCAATCTCGGAGCAGTAAGCCATCTATTTTCCTTGTCTTCCAAACTTCTGGGAGTATTTTTTCGAGGCCGGCTGATTTTCTGTTTTTGTTTGTTAGTACTACGTCGAGTTCTTCTTAAGTAAACTGTTTTAGTTTGATATCTTGTTGGTTATAAATAACTTTCGTGATAGGTTTATCTGTAACTTTTGAAGAGTTTCTAAGTAAATTCTTGAAATGTTCTTTCCACATCCGTATTCATTCTTCTTGGGTGGCAGCTTTTAGTTTAGCTCTAGAGATGCTCTTTGTTTTACTCACGTAATTTACTATTGCCACGCTATTTGAGATTTTCTATTTTCTACCGAGTTTCTAATTTTATTGATTGATCTTGAATTTATTCTATTCCTTTTTTTTCTTTTTTTTTTTTTTTGGTATGCGTTAAGTAGTTGTCTTTGAGCCTTCTTAAGTTTCTTAGCATTGGAATTAGTAAGATTCCTTTTATTAAATAGGGGTGCTGCTTTCACATTGTCTCGTTTTCAAGCGAACTGCTAATATCTCCAATGGAACTCTATGTTTGGTTCTTTGTTTGTTTGGTATATATATATATATATATATATATATATATATATATATAGGTATTATTCGGTCTAGTTAAACCAGAGTTGGGAGTAATTCCTTCAGGACAAGAAAATCATTCAGGAGCTGAACATTTAAATTTTCCTGGTGGAGAGCTCAATGTAATTTTTTTACAAAGCAATATTTCTTTAAGAAAAAACCTAAGACCGGTTAATTTAGGATTATAAATTTATTTATGGAAATAAATTTATAATCCTAAATTAACCGGTCTTTGGTTTTTTCTTAGGACCTAGAGCATTAAAAACGCTTAATAGCGTTGAGAAAATACAGCCTAGAATGATGGCAGCTACATTCAACGGAAACCCCAGAGCAACAATCATCTCATGCTACAGCCCCACCAATGTTAGTGAAGAAAATGAACTAGTCGCCTTCTACGATGAGTTATCCTCATTAGTGCGTAGAATCCCGAAACACAACATGTTAGTCATTGGTGGAGACATGAATGCCCAAATCGGGAAAAACGGAAACAACAAATACAGCCTCCACAACACGTCAAATAGGAATGGGCAACATCTAACAGATTTCATGATAGAAAATAGATTAGCATGCCTCAATACAAACTACCAAAAAAGAGAGGGCAAACTATGGACATACACGTACGCAAACAATACTAAAGCTCAGATAGATTACGTTCTTATAAACAAGAAATGGAAAAATAGTGCATTGAATTGCGAGGCATACTCCTCTTTTGAGGGTGTGTCCACCGACCACCGAATAGTCACGGCGAAAATACGGTTAAGCCTACGAAAGAACGCCAAACGAACAGCGACCACCAAACACTATGACTGGGCCCTATTAAACAACAAAGATATAAGAGATAAATACGTATTAGAATTAAGAAACAGATTCGAAACACTACAAGAAAAGACGGAAACAAGTACACCAAACGACGAATATGAAAACTTCGTCAATGCACACCTCGAGGCAGCAGCAAAATACATTCCAACAAAACTTAAAACTAAATATAGAGTCCCATGGGAAACATTAGCTGTGAGAGAAAAACGTGCACTAGTGAAAACAGCCTCCAAAAACTATCGAAAAAACCCAACAAACACGAATGCCTTAAAACTAAAAACGGCACAATATCAATTAGCAGGCATATATATAAAGGAACAGACAGAATACATTCAAAATCAGATAGATAAGATCAGAGACTCGGTGGAAGATAGGCAATCTAGGATAGCATGGCAAACAATAAACGAAGTGAGCAGAAGAAAGAACACAGCCAAAGCAAAACTTAAAGCAGCAAACCAACAAGAAAGAATAAAACTCTGGAAACAGCACTTCGAAAACTTACTTGGAAACCCACCAAAAATAACGCATGAACCAATCACCAGAATAATTAGCAAACAATTAGACATTAAACTAGGACCGTTCACACAAGAAGAACTCGACTCGGTTCTCAGAAAAATTAAAAATAGGAAAGCTGCAGGGCTGGACGAAATTCCACCGGAAGTATGGAAGACCAGACAATTCGACGACATACTGCTCCGCCACTGCAACGCAGTATACAATCAAAATCCGATAGATAGATGGATGAAGGGATGCATACTCCCCTTCCCTAATAAGGGGGACCTCGGATTAGCCAAAAACTACCGAGGCATAACACTTACATCCATAGCTGCCAAAATCTACAATGCCCTACTACGAAACCGAATAGAACCCAAAATCGACATCATACTTAGAAAAAACCAAAATGGCTTCCGAAGAAATAGATCCACGACCTCACAAATATTAACCATCCGCAGAATCCTTGAAGGTGTACGGGCAAAGAACCTACAAGCGACATCAATATTTGTCGACTTTCCCAAGGCTTTCGACTCCATTCACAGAGGAAAGATGGAACAAATCCTACTAGCGTACGGCATACCTAAAGAAACCGTAGCGGCAATAACGATTCTCTATAGAAACACTAAAGTAAAAGTACGATCACCGGATGGAGACACAGAATACTTTGACATTGTTGCAGGAGTACTACAAGGGGACACGCTGGCCCCGTACCTCTTTATCATTTGTCGAGACTACGTACTTAGAACATCGATTGACAAAATCAAAGAGAATGGCTTCGAACTGACGAAGAAAAGAAGCAGAAGATACCCCGCAACAACAATAACCGACGCCGACTACGCCGATGACATAGCGATACTGGCAAATACACCTGACCAAGCCGAAACTCTTCTGCATAGTTTGGAACGAGTAGCAGCAAGCATAGGCCTCTATGTTAATGCACACAAAACGGAATATATGTGCTATAACCAAACGGGGGACATCTCCACTCTAGAAGGAACCCCACTTAAACTAGTAGACAAATTCACGTACCGAGGAAGCAGCGTCGAATCAACCGAAAAGGACATCGAAACGAGGTTAACGAAAGCATGGACAGCTATCAATAGGCTATCGACTATATGGAAATCAGACCTAACCGATAAAATGAAACGCAGCTTCTTCCAGGCAGCGGTCACATCGATACTGCTATATGGATGCACTACATGGACGCTAACAAAACGGCTGGAGAAAAAACTGGATGGCAATTACACAAGAATGCTGCGTGCAATCCTGAACAAGTCCTGGCAGCAGCACCCCACAAGACACCAACTGTACGGCCACCTGCTCCCTATCATGAAAACTATTCAAGTTAGACGAACCAGACATGCAGGACACTGCTGGAGAAGCAGAGATGAACTCATAAGAGATGTACTCTTATGGATCCCCACACATGGCCGCGCAAAAGCAGGACGACCAGCTCGAACGTACATTCAGCAGCTATGTGAGGATACGGAATGTTGTCCTGAAGACCTACCTAGGGCGATGAACGATAGGGAGGAGTGGCGAGAGAGGATCAGGGATATCCGTGCTGCCAGCACGATATGATGATGATGATGATATATATACCAAAATATTATTATAATTACGCTTTCCAAAATGACCAACAGTTGGCTACTAAGAAAAAAACGCTGCCAAGAATGCAATCTACAGTCTAGATTAGAATTGAGGAGCCTTTTTGTATTTAAAGTCCATATTGAAATTTATTATTAACTAATAAGATTCCGCTCAATAAGTTTTGTATCATAAAATCTAAAGTTTAAACTTTTCGTAATTAGCTTAGACTAAATTCAATTAATAAATCTATTTACCCAACCCCTCCACACGAGTAGAATGCAACACGAGTTCAATTTTTGAGCGGAATTCAACTGCGCTACTATCTACTTGTAGCTGGAAGGAAAATAGTTGGATTCATACTCTTCCCAAAGGTATTAGCTGTATGGGAAAGGCAAACAGCATCTACTCGGGTCCACATATCATTTCCTACGACAATAAACGTCACTTCACCAGCGCCTTCAAACTTTTTATTAATATACACTACTTAAGAAAAATGAAAAACTTCACTAATATTTTGATTATTTTTTTAGATTTGTCTCTGTGATAAGGAACTGAAGTTTAGTTTTGAAGTGGAATTAAGCAATTTTCTAACTAGTCTTATTATCCTGTCTTAGAGGGGTGCTTAGAATACGCTGACTTTATACTCTGCAGCCCTGTAAAAGCTCCCACAAAAGAGATATCCTGGGGATGACACTAAGCTGCATCTAATGGTGAGGCTCCAGTTCTGAAGATCTGGAGAATGTAGAGTAGTCCTTCTTAGCCATTACTCCTAGGTCTTCTTTGGTAATACCTGTTAGGATCCCATCTATGAGTCAAATAGATATGTTCAAAAATTATTCGTATTCGATTAGACCGTGTGCAAAAAAAAAAAATCTCTAAAGAAATAATTCAACAAAAAAAGTAAATATGAACATACAATCAACGCGATTCCCTAGCCTCTAGGCATAAAATTATCCCAGACGAGTAAAAAAAATCAATCAACCAACCAATCAATCAATCAATCAACCATAATGCGTGTCTACGAAACTGAAGCATGGGAAAAGATATAATTAGAGTTTGGGGTAGTGTTTTCTGCATCTGGCGTTGGTGAGTTGGTACAATTCGAAAGTATTGTTGGTTATTCATCCAGATGAGTATCGAATATGTTGCAACAAAAAAAAAAAAAAAGAATTGCTTCCAATCATGAACAAGTTATATGGGGAAACTAAAAGATTACTAGCCATTTTCTAACACAGACAGCAAAAACAACAAAATGATTATTTAAACGAGTCATAATCCATGATGTTTCGGCTTGGTCAGTGGTTCGATCTTAATCCAACAGATATCCATAGGGGTACTCCGTATTCCTTAACGCTCCAAGACTGGGGCTTCACACTGCATCCAGCAGGTCCTAGTGGGTATTTCCTGGATATGATATTAAACTACGTCTGATGGTGAAGCTTCAATCTTGGAGTTTAGAGAAAGTGGAGTACTTCTTCATTACCATTACTCTTAGGTCCACTCTGACCTGGAGTGGTAGTACCTGTTAGAATTCCATGGATCAAATAGAACTATTTAATCATTTACTATACTTAAAACTTTTTAACTGTGTGAAAACAAATGTTGAATTGAACTATTAATGTTTCATAGCAATACTTAAAACCCTTTAGTGTTCTGGGTATGACATTAAACTACATTTGATGGTAAGGCTCCTGTTTTGGAGTTTGGAGACTGTGGAGTACTTCATCATTACCATTACTCTTAGGTCCATTCTGACCCAGGGTAATAGTACCTGTTAGGGTCCCATCTATAGATCAAATAGATCTGTTCAATATTTTATTTGGGATTTTTATTAATATTAGAATTATTAGTGTTAAATAGCAATATTTGAAACAATTTAGTGTTCTGGGTATGATATTAAACTACATTTGATGGTAAAGCTCCTGTTTTGGAGTTTGGAGAATCTGGAGTACTCCTTCATTACCATTGCTTTCAGGTCCATTCCAACCCAGAGTGGTAGTACATGTTAAGGAGTCGTCCGTGAATCAAGTAAAAATATTAGTCATTTTCTATACTTGAAACTATCTAACAGAGAACAAACAAATGAACTCGGGTTCATTTAAAAATGTTACCTACAAACTATTCGTTTATAAAACATATATATGTATGAACAGGATTTGGCATTGAATGATCTACAAGGGCTGATATGCCATAAAACACAACCAACCCATCTATGGATCAAGTAGAACAGTTTAATCATTTAGAATACTTGAAACCATTTAACTATGTGCAAACAAAGGACTGATATTAAATTAAATTATTAGTATTAGATAGTAATGCTTGAAAGTATTTAACTGTACACGAACAAATGATCTCTGGTAAATGAATGAATAACGTTGAATAGAATGATTAATGTCAATAGCAATCCTTGAAACCCCTTAACTGTGCGCAAACAAATGAGCTCTGGCTCTTTTTAAAATATTGGCGACAAACTATAAGTTCACAAATCATACATTGAATATACATGTATAAATAACCTACAAAGGGTTGATATGCCACAAAACGCAACTAATCAGCCAATCAACCGAATAAGAAGTTTAGGACCGCAACCACATCACATCTGTAATAGTGTTGTGGTTTCAGTAGCAAGTAAGTTTTTATGGAGTAGAGTTGCCGACCCTAAGCCTCCTTGTGTTGAATTTAGGTTTAGGTTTCTTTGTTTAATGACATATCAACTCTTTTTAGGTTATTTAATGCCAAATCCATTCTCCTAGAAGAATAGTAGTGGTACTATTTAACCCATAGCTGGGAGGATAAGGGGGTTCATACCTTTTCCAAGGGTATTTGCCCGAAAGTGAACGTAATAGCGCGACTGGAGTACGAACTCGCGTACTACGATTCCGCAGCCCAACACTTTAACCATTACACCACGAGGACACCCCCTTGAATTTAGAGTTTTTCCTTTTCTCTAGACAGCGAGGTAATTGCAATCATTATTTCTGTTAATAATCTGTGATATGTCTTTTCTGAAAAAGTAAATATTGTTAGCAACAACAGATGTTTTATAAAATTTTCATCAAATTGAAAAGAAAGAGTTGATTGAATCAAAAATTATTTCTTCAAGTTTTATTGCAAAACACTTCGTAAATTTATACGGCATTCGAAAAATATTACACATTAATTATATAACGAATACGGTAATAGTAGCTCTCAGTCGAGTACAAAGTATGAGTGTCCAAACAGTTCAGTTAAATATATGAATCAGAAGATTGCTTACATGGGTGATTTGTTCGTAGTGGCGAAGGTTTGTATAGAACCAGCAACACTTTTTGGTTGAGAAGAATAGTACACCAATGTGTGAAAAATTCTCCTGAGCAATTCTCCACTGGTTCTGGATTAAAGTTTTCCTTCTCCAAGAGGGATTGCTTTTTCAAGACTAAAGATACCAGTCTGCTCTACTATTTGTTTATTATTGGGTAGAGCTTAGAAGTGACTGATTCATGCCTTTTTCATGGGCTAATTACTGCAGCGAGATAGTTTAGTAGTTATTTACTAAGCTTGGTTCATGGACACAAGAGAGGTGCATGTTAGAAATGCACTTTGGGTCAGAACAGACTAGGGAGTAAAGGCAATGAAGGGATATTTCATATTCTCTTACGCTCCAAGACTGGAGCTTCATTATTAGATGCAGTTTAGTGTCATACCCAGAACACAGTCATCAAAATGACCCACCAGTTGACAACTAAAAATTACTCTATCCAACAATATTATCGTATTACCTGTACTTTCCATGAAAATAAATAGATGGCATTACTTTTGGATCACTCTTGTATAACACTTATGCCATTTGTAATTTTAAGAATTCAATGATGATGATGATAAGATAGTTAATGGTGTGACTATGATCATGTCCAAGCAATAATCATCTTGATAAGGGCGGCAGATGGGAATGTTGCACAAAAGTTGCATGTGTCGATAGAAATAAACAAACTTTGTTCTCAAAAATAGCAGAATGCGCACTATGCCTTAGATGCCGGAAATTAACATGTTATTCTTCCAAATAGAGATATTCTGTTCTACTAAGAAATTAAAAATTTCACAGGACAACGAAAGATTCATAGCAGTCCATTAAAAAAGAATAAGAAGAATAATAACAACGTAAATATACGATAAAAATATCAACAAGGTTCAAACATGTGTCTTTACACGTGACAGTATCTGAAGTTAGTGAAGAAGTTCATTCAGTTTTTTGAAAATAGATAAATAAAGTGACTGACAGTGAGAAATGTAAAAGATAATAAACAATGAAAATGCCACGTGGAAGATATCAAGGTTGGAAGGAAGAAAAAACGATCGAGTGAACGATCGAGCGAACAAAGAAAGAAAGAAAGAAAGAAAGAAAGAAAGAAAGAAAGAAAGATGAGATCGAGCAAAGAAAGAAAGAAAGAAAGAAAGAAAGAAAAGAAAAGAAAAGAAAAGAAAGAAAGAAAGAAAGGAAAGAAAGAAAGAAAGAAAGAAAGAAAGAAAGAAAGAAAGAAAGAAAGAAATGATCAAGTGAACGATCGAGCGAACAAAGACACACGGATATGCAAAAAGAAATGAGTAAAAAAGTAACCATCGAGTAAAGAAAGAAAGAAAGAAAGAAAGAAAGAAAGAAAGAAACTATTAAGCGAAGAAGGAAACTACTAAGCGAAGAAAGAAAGAAAGAAAGAAAGAAAGAAAGAAAGAAAGAAATGGATTTTAAAGAACGTTCTGAACGCCTGTAGAAAAAAAATGAAGAAGAAAGAAAGAAAAATAAGAGTAAAATAAATTGTAAGTTATCCATGTGACTTTACACGTGACTATAATTTTTGACGAACAATCTCCCCACTGATAATTTTTTTTCTTTATTTTGCACATGCTTCCATAACTCAAAACATTTATACTTTTCTTTTACAAATGCACCTGATCACGTTTTACTAAAGATAAACTATTTCACTTCCTTATCAATGTTTGTGCACAAAGCTGTGCACATGCGTGCATACACGCGGTCACGTTTTTCACTGTGCTTGTCTGGGACACTATGACTTTACCAAAGAACTTTGACACACAAAAAGTTCTTCATTTTAATTTATTTTATTTTACTTTATTTTATTTGTTCCCGGTATTTACTAGTCTATTATTGATAGAGATCGACAGACAGACAGACAAACAGACAGGCACACAGAGGGACATGTTCATACTACAAAAATAACTTGCTTTTTAAGTGCCACTTTCAAGTTAAAAAGATAAAGTCTACTGATGTAATTTCAGGCATGAACCCCCACCTACATGTGACAAAGGTTATTTGAGGATGTCATTGGAGGCCACACGAAGTTAAATGATGTTTCTATAAGAATTTTTTAAGCCTGCTTAACGCAAGAATCATCGTCGTAAGAAATGAAATCGACGACCCGACTTCAAATCCTGGACGATTCGGTTTACGTTTCCCTTCGCGCAAATTCCCTTGAGAAAGTCATGAATACATCTCTTTCTAAGCCCGCCACAGCTAAGGAAGGAAATAGTAGGGCAGACTAGGTTCTTTAGTCTTCGTTTGGCAACTAGAAGGAATACACTGAATCAGCTTTAGTCTACTTAAAAATTGACCTTGAGTCAATTGTGTATGTCAGAGGGGTTGGATTAATACATCATGCGTGCGCCAGGTATTTGAGAATGCTGAAAAGAGGAAGGTAAGGACTCACATCAGACCTGATCAACATTTGAATGACCGGTGATGAAATAACATGAATTGGCTCATTTTCAATCAGGGGTGTCAGTCTAAATTGAAAGTTAAGTTGGCCATTGAAGTCGAGGGTGACCCGAAGGCTCCCTTTTCAAAGGCTACTAAACCAAGGTGTGTGGGGGGGGCGGTACTCCATTACTCTTGATACGCACCTTATAATGCCGAGTGTTAAGCAAGGAGGTATCAAGTACCATTTTTAAAGTCTTTTGTATGACCGAACTGGGATTAAACCCTCGTCTCCTAGAGCATTAGCGAACACTGTACCCACTAGGCCAACAGTCTAAAAAATTAAAAAAGATAAGTCTCATTGCTTTCTTGATAAACTTTCTAGGAACAATATTGGGATCCAAAAGAGTATTCTTATGGTACCACTTTCTCTGAATAAAAATTGATCTTGTGCCACACCCTGCTTGTGACTGAGGGATTAGGTAAATTCGTATTGCAGAATTTTCTCCATCTAGTTTTACGTTTGACTTATAAAACTAGAACAATAAAATTGATTCTTAAGTTTCCGACGTTTGTTGTCTCGTCACTTTTTTCATAAAGTAATAGTGACTCCCATTTTTATACCCCGTTCCAATACTTTCGCTTCTCACTCCCTCTTCTCCACTCAGCAATCTTGTATGTATCTTGTATGTGTCACATCCTGTTCTTAGCAATTTTTAAGTGGAGTACAGCTGGTTTTGAATTCAGAGTTCTTTTTTTTTATTGTTTGCTTTACCGAGGCTAAAAAAACAGTTTGCCTTATTATTTACCTTTGTCCAGTCGGCTGGGGTAGTAGAATACACCGACGGCTTTTCTGCAGAGGGATAAGACCACCTACAACGAGTGTCCAGTATATGACATTAAACAATCTGATGGTGAGGTTCCAGTGATGCTGAAGATTTCGGGAATGCGGAGTACGCCTTCATTGCCATCGCAACTAGGTCAACTCTGAATTGTTTGAGATGGAACTGTTTTTGTATGCTAAACTGAATTGTTTGAAATAGAACTGTTTAACTAAACTGAATAAGATTCTCCATTATTTTATCTATTTTATCTCTTTCCTCAATTGCCAAAATGTTGAAAAATTCTAAAAAAACGTTTAGTATGAAGAAGTTCTTCCGTGAATAAAGAACGAAATGTTACTTCTAAACTTGTTAGTGTTTGATTTATCCAATTTTCCACTGATTTCGATCATCTTGTCAGATTCACCAAAATCTACCATTTCTCTCTCTCTCTCTCTATATATATATATATATATATATATATATATAGGAATTTTAAAAAAATGTCTGCAAATTTTTATTACATCTTTTGTTGTTTGTTAATCCTCAGATTATGACTTTTCCTTTTGTTTTTGTTTTAGTTTTTGATGCAGTTTTATGGATTATGATTGATTTTTTTCTTTGGTAGCAATAATTTTGGTAATCTCATGATAAAAACATTTATTACAATTACTTTGTGGTTTTCACCCAAATCTATCTTTTCAGATATTACGTCACAATGTTTACACGATCTAAGAGAAAACTGTTGGTAGTGCCAGTGGGATAGTGGATAACGTACGAGACAGTTACTTCGAAGTAAGAGTGTTCGAAAGTTAGTCACGTGATTATATTCACTTTCGGACTTGCACCCCATGGAAAGGTATGAACTCCTTTATCCCCCGCCCCAGCAATAGGTTAAATAGGACTACTACTATTTTTCTACAAGGAAGACTTTGTCATTAGATAACACAGGAAGGTTAATATGCCATTTAACAAAGAAAATGAAACCTAAAAATATGGCCCAGTCGACTGGGGCTGTAGAATACACCGACTGCTTCTTTGCAGAGGGGTAAGACCCCCACAATCAGTGTCCTGGATATGACACTAAACAATCTGATGGTAAAGTTCCAGTAATGCAGGAGCTTCGGGAAATGCAGAGTACCCATTAATTGCCATCGCTCCTAAGTCCACTCTGGCTCGGAGTAGTTGCACCTGATAGGGTCCTATCTATGATTCAAATAGAAATAAACCGTGTACTTATGCTAAACTGAATTATTTGAAATAGAACTGTTTTGACATTTAACTGTGTTTAAATAAATGACTGATGTTTAATTGGATTTTAGTGATACATAGCAATACTTGGAACTATTTAACTTTGTTGACTAAACTGAATAGTTTAAAATAGAACTGTTTTTGACATTTACACTGCGTACTTATGCTAATCTGAATTGCTTGAAAAAGAACTATTTTATGTATAAAATGGATTTGGCATTAAATAACCTTCAATGGTGGATATGCCATAAAATCCAACCAACCAACTAAAAAAGAGATTCTTCAAAGACAACAATATTTCTTTCTGGTGATTGGAAACACATACATTATATATATATATTGAAAATTATATATATATATATATATATATATATATATATATATATATATATATATATATATATATATACATAAATTCTCCAACCATTCTTCTTGTTAATGTTATAAGCAAGTCCTTTTTTGTTGTTGTTGTGTTTTGCTTTTTAGGGTTTTTTGGGGGGTTTTTTTTTTTTTGTTTTTTCATTATTAATAACATTTTTGTCAAATATGTGCACACTCTTTTAAAAAAATTTAAACACTCAAGAAAAAACATTCGCAAACATTTATGAAATTTAATTTTTCATCAAATTCTTTTGTTCTATTAGTGAAAAGAAAAGCTTCCCTTCTATAAAGAGGAGACATTTATATCTGTAAACTTACTTGGGTGAGTCAAAGGTTTTGTGATATCTTGGTAGTGTGGGACACAATTCAGCTGCCTGGGATACTTTTCCCGAAGTTGTGGAGGTGACAAATGACCCTGGACTGTTAGAGCCAATCTCACCTGATACTCTCTGAGTGCTACTCGCCAGATTTGTCTCCATGTCTTGGAGCACGACCTCAGAATCCTCGCCTTTAGATCTACTCGCACTTGCCTGATTGTAGAGGTTCTTGCAACCCGAGAAAAATTTCTTGAACCATCTGGTTAATGCATGGTGATTAACTGTGTCCTCATCTTTCGCACAACAAATGTTTTGGTTGCTTCCATGGCTTAACTTGTAAAGCATAACTTCCCAAAATAGATTACATTGTGTGACTTTCAAATCATGCACTGAAACAATGCACAACGTGTCAGTGCACTATCACAACACTACCAACCACAGAGGGGACCTATGACGGCTTGAACTGCTTCGGGCAGGGGATATACGCACCCTAAACTAACACGTAACGAAATATCTAAAAAAAAAAGACTTTTGACTCACTCAAATATTTTTACACTGTGTAAAACAATGTAAACATACGATTTGCAATCAGAATATTTTTAGGCGAAAAGATCGATTTTAAAATTCAACCCCAAATCTAATGATTATGGTATTTTGATTTTAAAAATAAGTATCTTATCCGTGGCTATGCTTATGGATACCAAAAAAAGCTGAATTTATAGACTCGAGAGTGTTACTACGGATTCCTGAAAAGGTTTAGTTGCAAAATCCAAGCAATACAATTCTTTACTGAGGCTGTTTTGTTCTCAAAGTTTCGTAACTCTGTTATGCTGCCTGATGTTTCTCTCAACAGCTTCAAATAAAAGTTGGGATAGCCATCGTTTTCTTCAGAAATCTCGATCCTCCAAGGCAACAAAATGAAACTTACCAAGTTGTCAAGCAGCTCTTACATATTACTGAGGTGAATTTTCTGATTGGAGTAGACGAAAAAGAGGATATGATCATTCTCATAATTATCATAACCCCAACATACTTTTCCCTTGAATTCAAGTAACTTCTATTGTCAGTGTGGACGAAAGAAAGAAAACAATTGTTACATTTCCTGGGTTAAAATCGCTGCCATTTTACAGCTTCAGATGACGTTAGTTTCCCAGATATATGGTTTGTGTTTGTTTTGTTTCAACCGAAGTATCGGCCATTTTAAAACGGGAAAGGTGACAATTGTCAGAAATACCTTTTGCAACTGCCATTTTTTTATTTTTCATTTTTTTTTATATCCCTAACTTTAAAATAACACATTTTGCTTTTCTAAATTGACAAAATTGAGTTATTTTAAACAGAGACTTGTGTGTGACTTACTGACTATTGAGAGAGAAAAAAGTTACGTTCGGAAGCCGATCAAGAAGGTATATGACGATCAGTGGACTTCACCTGGCTTATCTCTGCTTTTTTTTAAGGCCGGATCTTTTTAGGTTTTTGTTTGGTTGGTTTGATTTGGTTTTATTTATTTATTTATTTATTTATTTAACGGCATAACAACTCCTAACAGGTATTACTACTTTAGCCCAGCGTGAACCTGGGAGTTATAACCACAATTACAGCTTCGCCACCAGATGCTATCTATTATCATATTCAAGACATGGTTCTTTTTAAATTTCTTTGGGTCCTTTTATGATACAATCATCCAGTGGAAGGAGCAAAAACCAAGAATCTCTGTTATGATAAGGGACTACGTGATTTATTTTGGTTTCTGCATACGAATAGATTTTCAGTAGCATATACTTAGTTGATTTTTTCTTTGTTTTTTCCAGTTGCTGTGTTGTGTTAAAAGTACATATTTTAACTGTGTTGTCATATTGAGCAACGCTGAGTATTCTTGCTTGAATATATATATATATATATATATATATATATGTGTGTGTGTGTGTGTGTGTGTGTGTGTGTGTGTGTGTGTGTGTGTGTTACTACATCTTGTTTTAACACATAACTAGTTCGTAGTAAGATAGCACACAGCCAATTTGAAGAGATGAGTGACACTTTGCTTCGTTCGACCAATTCAGTTCTCACAAAACCCTCCCCTTCTTATTCAGTTGATCTTTTTATAATCCGTAATTACATAACTTCTCATGATTTCTGGGGCAAGTCTACTGTGTAAGGAGTGACAGGCTACATATATATATATATATATATATATATATATATATATATGCTCTTGGTGAGAGTTGGGTGTCACGTGAGGGTGATAAGTTGTAATTTACTAAGCTTTTTGCTTAGATGTAGTACAAGGACGCATGAATCGGACACCCAATGAGAATCGAACTCACTCGTGAAGGTTTGCTAGTCTACCTCGCTAACCATTACATCCCCCCCCCAAAAAAAACCAAAATGGCTTCCGAAGAAATAGATCCACGACCTCACAAATATTAACCATCCGTAGAATCCTTGAAGGTGTACGGGCAAAGAACCTACAAGCGACATTAATATTTGTCGACTTTACCAAGGCTTCCGATTCCATTCACAGAGGAAAGATGGAACAAATCCTACAAGCGTACGGCATACCTAAAGAAACCGTAGCGGCAATAACGATTCTCTATAGAAACACTAAAGTAAAAGTACGATCACCGGATGGAGACCCTGAATACTTTGACATTGTAGCAGGAGTACTACAAGGGGACACGCTGGCCCCGTACCTCTTTATCATTTGTCTAGACTACGTACTTAGAACATCGATTGACAAAATCAAAGAGAATGGCTTCGAACTGACGAAGAAAAGAAGCAGAAGGTACCCCGCAACAACAATTACCGACGCCGACTACGCCGATGACATAGCGATACTGGCAAATACACCTGACCAAGCCTAAACACTACTGCATAGTTTGGAACGAGCAGCAGCAAGCATAGGCCTCTATGTTAATGCACACAAAACGGAATATATGTGCTATAATCAAACGGGGGACATCTCCACTCTAGAACGAACCCCTCTTAAACTAGTAGACAAATTCACTTACCTAGGAAGCAGCGTCGAATCAACCGAAAAGGACATCGAAACGAGGTTAACGAAAGCATGGACAGCTATCAATAGGCTATCGACTATATGGAAATCAGACCTAACCGATAAAATGAAACGCAGTTTCTTCCAGGCAGCGGTCGCATCGATACTGCTATATGGCTGCACTACATGGACGCTAACAAAACGACTGGAGAAGAAGCTAGATGGCAATTACACAAGAATGCTGCGTGCAATCCTGAACAAGTCCTGGCAGCAACACCCCACAAGACACCAACTGTACGGCCACCTGCCCCCTATCACGAAAACTATTCAAGTTAGACGAACCAGACATGCAGGACACTGCTGGAGAAGCAGAGATGAACTCATAAGAGATGTACTCTTATGGATCCCCACACATGGCCGCGCAAAAGCAGGACGACCAGCACGAACGTACATTCAGCAGCTATGTGAGGATACGGAATGTTGTCCTGAAGACCTACCTAGGGCGATGAACGATAGGGAGGAGTGGCGAGAGAGGGTCAGGGATATCCGTGCTACCAGCGCGATATGATGATGATGGTGATATATATATATACATGTGTGTGTGACTTTGTGTGTGTGTTTGCCTTCGTGTAAACGTATATATATGTACGTGTGTGTGTACGTATATATATATATATATATATACGTACATTATATTACAATATAATGTAATATATTTATTTCCACAGCATTATGATAACAGCTTTATCCCATATCAATCACTCAAAAAATATACAGAAAGATTAAAAAAACGAAAAAGAAAGAAAATAAAAACTATACGCATGTGTGTGTGTGTGTGTGTGTGTGTGTGTGTGTGTGTGTGTGTGTGTGTGTGTGTAAATATGACAATATGGTAAAACAAGATATTCAGGAGATGTATTTATTTATGAATATGTTTAATATTTCGTTTGTTTGTTTTTTAATCATCCCTCGAGAGTCTATGAATGTATGTTTATATTCATGCGTATATGTCTTATTGCTTCTTTATCATTTCTTTTTATAGATCCTAAGATTTTAACCTTTCTAGCCTCAAAATCGCAGCTTTCTTAATAAAATGTTGGCCTATTTTCTAAGACATTAATTTCCTGTCTTTCTTTTTTAACATGAAGGTGACTAGCAAAACTTGAAGCTCAAGAAGTAATCTGTCATGATTGCTAACAAGAAACGATGGAAAATATCACATGAATTTAAAAGTAAAATAATTTCAAAGAACATATTCAAACATAAATATCAAGGATATATATATATATATATATATACATATTTAAGAAGCATATATATATATTTAAAAAATGTCTTTAAAAAGTATTGACACTAAAGCTGTTGGTATTTATCCAACCCCTCTGCACGAGCATGATGTGACACAAGGTCAATTTTTAAAGGGAGTTTAATACGTTTGAATTCCGAGTTTTCCTTCTAGAGCGGTTGCCACACCAAGGTTAACGAATCTTGTCCGCCGTATTTACCCATAGCTGGATGGAGAATAGTTGGATGCATATTATTGAAAAATTGAAGGTATAATTGAAAAATGCTCAGAGCCTAGAGCAGGATTTGAACTCTGGTCGCTGTACGAATTTTCTACGACGCTACATACTACACCACCGGCGTCTTTACCAAGATATATTTACCAAGACGGAATTAACAATGAATTTCAATGTTAACTTACTTCAATGAATTTTTCGTTGTCCAAAGCTTCTTTGAAAGTCCATCGACTGATTACTTTTAGATCTTACCGTTGAGATGACTCTTTTCTTTCTTTATTTGTCTGTGCAAGGGTCAGCTGAAAAGTTCATAAGGTGACCAAGATACTCTCATGGAATTTGACCAAATGAGGCTTATTTTTCAATATGTTCCCCCTTTACAGTGTACGCACTTCTCACCTTGGTGTTGCAGTGCATGAATCTCGTTATTAAAAAGTCTTGGACAGCAGATATGACGTCATTATATGAACTTTTCAGTCTACCCTCGTACTACGACTTCTTTAAGCAATCTATCTTTTTCATGGCAATCCCACAACAACTTTGCCCAGTTAGCTGGGGCTGTAGAATACACCGACTGCTGAGGTAAGACCCCACCCTAACGAGTGTCCTGGATATGATACTAAACAATCTGATGGTGAGGTTCCAGTAATGTTGGAGCTTTGGGGACTGCGAAGTACCTCTTCATTGCCATCGCTCCCAGGTCCACTATGACTCGGAATGGTAGCGCCTGATAGGGTCCTCTCTACGGGTTAAATAGAACTAAATCGTAGTTTCGAAAGTTTACTGCTTTTTGCATTCAAACCGCTTATTTATGCTAAACCGAATAGAACTGTTTTGACATTTAAACTGCATACTTATGCTAAATTGAACCACTTGAAATAGAATTGTTTTGATATTTAAACTGATTACTTATGCTAAACTGAATTGTTAAACTGAATTGTTTGAAATACAACTGTTTTTATATTGAAACTGTACTTTTGCTAAACTGAATTGTTTGAATTAGAACTGTTTGATAAACTGAATAGTTTCAAATAGAAATGTTTTTGACAATTAAACTGTGTACTCATGCTAAACTGAGTTGTTTGAAATAGAACTGATTATTTGTATAAAATGGATTCGGCATTAAATAACCAACAAAGGTTGATATGTCATAAAATCCAAAGAAATAAACAAACAGTTACCATTCTTGCTAAATTGTAAGATTATTTACAAAGCTTTGCTTCAGGTTGTCAAAATTAACGGCTGTTGCTGCTTATGTGGTCACTCACTGAGGGGAATCCTCATGGTGTAGTTGTTAAAGTTGGACGCAGGCCTCTATGTCGAGCCGGGTGGTTATATCTCTACAACTAAATTTGGCTTCGGGCCCCTCCCAGGTCTTTGCCCGCGAGCAGGACTACGTTTGTTGCTTGATGACTGAGACGCCCCAAAATGGTAAAGCCGATGAGGTTAAGAATTTTCCCACCAGCTGCACATGAGTCTCGATTCATTGGCGGCCCTTACTATAAAACGAACTTGTGTCATATTCTGACAATGTGATATGTCTGTTAAATACAATGACGGCTAAAATGCTGGATTGTGATATTGTAGAAGCGAGTTCGAAATCGCGCTATTACCCTCACTTATCGATAAATGCTCTTGGAAAAAGTATGAAATCCTTTATCCCATCAGTTATGGGTTAAATAATACTGCAACAGTTTTTTATGTATTGATGTATTTGGCATTAAATACCCCACCAATATTGATATGCCATTAAACCAAACCATTTAGATACCGAACAGGATCATTGCTGCTTAACGTAGCGGAAACTGATGCTTTCAGTGTGACTTGGAGTGGTAGCACCTGATACTATTTACCAACCCCTCCGCTCGGGCAGGATATGACACAAGGTCAATTTTTTAAGCGGAGTTTAATAGGTTTGAATTCAGAGTTTTCCTTCTCCTAGACTAGTTGCCTAACCAAGGCTGAAGAACCTAGTCTCTCCTACTATTTACCCATAGCTGGAGGGAGAATAATTGGATTCATACTTTTCCCAAGGGTATTAGTGCTATGTGAAATGCCATCAGTCTCGTCCAGGATTTGAACTCGTGATAGGGCCCTATCTATGGGTTAAATAGAACTAACAGCATACTTATGCTAAAATGAATTCTTTGAGTAAACTGAATAGCTTGAAATAGAAATGTTTTTGACAATTAAACCGTACTTACATTTACACTGTGTGCTAATGCTTAACTGAATTATTTGAAATAGAACTGTTTTTCGTCATTAAAACTGTATTTACACTTAACTGAATTGTTACATATAACTGCTGGAATAGTTTGAAATGGAAGTGTTTTTGACAATTAAACTGTGCTTATGCTAAAGTGAATTGTTTTAAATAGGACAGATTATTTACATAAAAATGGATTTGGCGTTAAATAACCTACAAAGGTTGATATGCCATAAAACCCAACAAACCAAACCAAACAATCAGTGTGACTTAACCATGATACATCGCTAACGGGTCGTTATTGAACTGATAATAATGAAAGTTTTTTTTTTATCACAAAAAATGTTTCTATTGTTTTTAGTTCAATTCGATATAAAGCGAGCAAATAGCTATATGCAAGAGAAATATGAGTTTAAAGGATGAACTAAACAGAAAGCTGTGCATGTTTGAGAATGTTAACGTTATGACTTTGGTAGAAGTTTCTCACAACTCATAGGAAGATGGATGATACAAAAAGTTACTGGGAGGGGGACTCATGGCGTAATGACTTGAGTTCTGTACAGCTAGAACGCAGTATGTGAGTTCGAACTCCAGTCGAGCTAGTACGTTCACTTTCAGATTAACATCCTTGGAAATGGTATGAAACCCTAAACCATGGGTTGAGTAGCGCCATTATTGTTCTTCTACAAGGATAGCTTTGGCAATAAGTAACCCGCGAAGGATGATATTCCATTAAAAACAAAGAAACGGAATCTAAAAAAGTGACTTAGGAATACCAAAGAGAAAATATAATCGGTGATGTTATGAAGATTGATGTGGCTTAGTCATATGGTATGTCAACCGTTCATAAAAATACGATTTTGCCAACAGAAGACCCACCAAAGTGATGGAATGACCTAAGACACAAAATTACATCTGGTAACAGTACAAATACTGCAAAAACACAATGAAATGGAGTCTTTTGGATAAATAATAGGATGAGTTAAAAGTTTTGCAATATTTGGATAACGTGAGGCAGAATTCGTCAGCACCGTATGTTTTTGACAAGTTCGTGAAGCTGAAGAACCACACTGGATTGTGAAATGCTGAGTTCGCCTGATACTCACCAAGCGCTACATTCGGAAAAATATAGATTATATAAACATAATACCTTTACTAATAATATTTATGACAATACTTTATCTAAAAAATAGAACTAATATCCTTTAAACCTTTTGAATCCCTGGTCCTCACCTATCCTGTTCCTGGGCTAAGAACATTAACTCAATAAGAGAGCGCAAAACATATCCAAACTTCTCTCCATAAAAATGAATTAGCAATAATTTTGGCGGACAGTTTTCTTATTAACTGGGGTTGTTTATTTTGCATATATTATGCAAATTAGCATATATTTTCAGTGCAAGTATATTTTTAGCCGAAAAGATCTTTAAATAATGTTTAATTAATACAATAATTCCTTAAAGTTGCTTTCAGTTAAATAAAAATACAAGTAAAAAATAACTAGCTGACCTACAAAAATTCCACAATTTAATTAGAGGAAAAGCCTCCAAGGATTAAAGATTAATTAGACGTTTTCAACGTTATCTTTCAGTTACATACACATCTGAATAAGATACGAAGTGGGATCAAAAGTATAAAGAGCTTTTTTTCTTAATTTTCAAATTTTCAAATTTAAATAAAAATTTATGCACAGCTGAATAACATAAAGAATAAAATGGTCATGTCTTAACCAATCTGTATCCAATTCTCTATATTTTTATCGGCAGTCTTTAGCGGAAAATAAGATTGTACAAGTGCAACACTTTCCATACTCACCAGACTTATTAGTTTCATGAAATGATTCTAGATATTTGGAAAATGACAGGGGGTGTCCTCGTGGTGTAATGGTTAAAGCGAAGGACTGCGAATTCGTAGTAAGTGAGATCGTACTCCAGTCGCGCTATTACGTTCACTTTCGGGCAAATACCCTTGGGAAAGGTATCAACCCCCTTATCCTCCCGGCTATGGGTTGAATAGTACCACTACTGTTCTTCTTGGAGAATGGCTTTGGCATTAAATAACCTACAAAGGTTGATATGCCATTAAACAAAGAAACCGAAACCGGAAAATGGCAGTTGTAATATCACTACATAAAAAGGCTTGATACATTGAAAAAGTAATTACTGGTCAGTTTCTCTAACATGTACCTTATGTAAGGTTTTTGAAAAACTGATTAGAAATTACATATTAAATTTTACAGAGGATGACATAAATTGCAGTTAGCATGGTTTTTTCATTGGTAAATCAATATTATCTTTTCTAGATATTCTAGAAAGAATTGATTCCCTAAAGGAATAGTTGATGGAAGGAGACAATGCGTATATATATATATATATATATATATGAGGATCATTAAATAAGTTTCCAGACTTTTTTCGTATGGGCACTTTTATTGATAGTACACACATGAAACTCTAGTCCCCTTCGAAGTAATCTCCTCCGGTTGCAATGTACTTGTACCGTTCTAACAACTTCTGTTGGGCCCTGTGGAAGTCCTCTTGTGTGAGCGTGTCAATGACCTTTGTCACAGCCTCTTTCATCCCATCAATTGTCTCATAACGACAGCCTCTAAGCTTAGGGAATAACCAAAAGTCACAGGGAGCAACATCTGGACTATTGGGATGGTGAGGAACTGTCTTGATGCCCATCTTGGTCAAATAGTCTGTGACAAGAATGGAGTTGTGGACTGGTGCATTGTCCTGCTGGAAATGCCACCGACCCGATTTGAAGAGTGCTGGTCTCTTCCGACGGAATCTCTTCCTGAACTCCCTTAAAACCTCAACATAGAAACCCTAACCCTAACCCTAAACCTTTGGCCAATCAACTGTGGTGTTTTGACTTCCTTAGTCCTCCCACACCTCTCATCATCCCTCACAGACTCCCTGCCTTCCTTGAATCTCTTATGCCACTCAAAAACTGATGCTCGATTCATACAA
Source organism: Sepioteuthis lessoniana (assembly GCA_963585895.1). Lineage (NCBI taxonomy): Eukaryota > Metazoa > Mollusca > Cephalopoda > Myopsida > Loliginidae > Sepioteuthis > Sepioteuthis lessoniana. The sequence continues at coordinate 55,729,863 of OY757919.1, forward strand.
GATGCTCCAAAAGCAGTCTGAAGCATTCCATACGTTTCTGTGGTATTTTTCCAAGTTTAAAACAGAATTTTATTGCATATCGTTTTTCTAAAATGTTCTCATGTCCAGATTGCATTTTTGAAATTCAACAGCTGTAACAATCAGGATTTAGTAGGGAATATTCCAATTGCTGCTGTAGGTGTTAATTTGAACCTGAAATCATAGAAATCGGTCAGTCATCTGATAAGATGTATAGCAATAACATAATGAATTTTCAAGAGTCTACGACAATTCTAAATGCCTGTACAAAAAAAAAGTCTGGAAACCTATTGAATGCACCACGTATATATATATATATATATATATATATATATATGTGTGTGTGTGTGTGTGTGTGTGTGTGTGTGTGTGTGTGTGTGTGTGTGTGTGTGTTTGGATTTTAGCGAGGCATTTGATATGATATCGAATTAACATTTACAGGTAAAAATGAAAAACGTAGGAATTTAAAAAAAATAATAAATGTAAAATATTTTTGACAAATCGAACTATGAAAGTAAAAATTAGTTGCAATTATTCTGAAATACAGTATATACCCTCTGGTGTTCCTTAGAGATCAATACTGGGACCTTTATTGTTTTTGATATTCATAAACGACTTATCTAATGATATAAATCAGGAATAGAATTATTTGCTGATGATGTTAAACTACTTCTTAGATCATTATAAAAAAAACAACGCAGATGGATCTAAATGAATTATCATAATGGGAAGATAACTGGAAATTAAGATTTGATAAAGAAAAATGTAAAGTAACACATATTGGCCCCTAAGACATTAAAGTTTGATTTAAATTAAGCAACAGAGTAATCAAAAAAGTAAATGATTATTGCAATATTGGGGTTGGCTTTGATGATCCATATAAAGCTGACAATCATATTTTTCAATTGTATCGAGGGTAAATGAAATGATTGGCTGGATGGTTAGAAATATTATTTTAGGGGAGGCAAATGTTGTATTAAATATATAAAAATCGTAATAAAACCTCATATAGAATATTGTACTCTGGCCTGGGCTCCAGTGTCTACACATGGAAATTGGAATGTAATATTAAGATTGAAGGACATAAAAAGAAGAGTGACAAAATAAGAAAAAGAGAAAAAGATTACAGTTACTGGTAGATATTGGAGAAATCAGGATTAACTACTTTTCGAGAAAGTAGAATGAGAGGTGATCTAATTGAAATTTTCGAAATAATTAATGGAATCCCTAATTACTTCTCCTGGAACTGGAAATTTACTGTCCAGACAGATTTCCAAAACAAGTCTACTGACCAATTAAATTCTGCTGCTAATAGAGTAATACATTTTTGGAATAAATAGCCGAATCAGAGCAGGTTTAGATTTTAGTTATTTGTTTTAATGCGATATGAACCGTTCAAGGTTATTTAATGCCAAATCCTGTTTATACATATGATTTTTGTGTAAATAATTTGTAGGTAACATTTTTTAGACGAACCAGAGATAATTTCTTTGCACACAGTTAAATGGTTTCAAGTATTCTTATCTAACACTGATAGTTTTATTTGCACACAGTTAAAAGGTTTCAAGCATTGCAACGTAATACTAATAATTCAATTTAATATTAATCATTTGTTTGCATACAGTTTCAAATATAGTTAATGATCAAATATTTATATTTGATCGATAGATGGAACACTAACAGGTACTACCACTCCGGGTCAGGAGTAATGGCAATAAAAAGGTACTCCACATTTCTGAAAGCTCCAGAACTGGTACGTCAGTATCAGATGCACTTTAGTGTCATATCTTGGACACTCATTTGGAAGAGAGGATTTTATGCCTCTGCAGAGATGCAGTCGGCGTATTCTACGGCCCCGGTAGAGTGAGCTAATCAGATCAAAAACAGTGACAGTATAAAAAAATAAGATTAAATTGGATTGCTTTTGAAATAATGGTAAGAAAATAATTTAAAAGCTTATTTTTGGGAAATATCGGATGAATCGCTTCTATGGGAAAAAATTTTTTAAGTGTATTCTTGGAATTATCGGATGAATTATTTGATAAAATTTATCTGTATATAGATATTGTATTAATAGTTTATATGTTTTGTGAAAAGATTTTTAAAGGTTGATTTGAGAAGATAATAAAAAAGGGGAAATGTCCATAGAGATACAATAAACAAATAATAAATAAGACTTTTCTTGTTTCCTAAAATAAATAGAATTTTACAAATATATGTTTGCTAATATTGCCAATTGTCAAAAATCCAAATCTTTTCAGTTTATTCAGTACTTCAGTTAGTTTGAATAACAGGTAGAATTTTATATTTTCAGTTTGTTTGTGATTTGTTTGTTTGTGTGTGTGTGTGTGTGGTTTGGTTTCTTTGTTTAAGGGAATATCAACCCTTGTAGGTTATTTAATGCCAAAACCATCCTTGTCGAATAACAGTATTGGTACTATTTAACCCATATCTGGGAGGAGTAGGGGTTTCATACCTTTTCCAAGGGTATTTTTCCAAACGTGAACGTAATAGCGTAACGGGAGTTCGAAATCGCTTACTACGATTCTGCAGTCCATCGCTTTAACCATTCATTACACAAGGAGGAAACCCCCGTGGATGTGTGTGTGTGTATGTGGCAATGTAAAATTACAAATGTTCTATCAGTTATCATCTTAGGAAATGGATTCGATTAGCCGAGTTCAAACCCTGTACGAGGCTGTTTGCGTTTTCAAAAAGACAAAAAAAGCAACAATTTTAGAAATTGAAAGAAAAAAAAGGGAAAAAGAAGAGGAAGAGACATTTCCCGAAAATAGAACTGTTATAAGCATGAATATTTTTCTGAACTTTTTTTTTTGACATGTTTTAGGTTGTGAACTTTTTTTACTGGTTGGACATTATGTTTTAACTGTCGTTTTTGACATATCACAGAAACGATATTTCACTTCTCTCTCTTTTTTCTTTCTTCCTTTTTATCCCGCATGATTCATTGTTCCCAAACATAGCAGTAATTTGTATCAAATCATATGTAATATATACTGGATTTAATCTTATCAAGGGTTAATATGCATCATTGACACCTAAACAGCAATCTAGACGTCGGTACATCATCATTTTGTGATTTAATTTGCTCAGTTGTGTCCACAGTTTTATTTCAAGTTTTAAATTCTAATTTAAAAAGAAACAATGCCTCTGTCTCGATATTTATATCACACATTGTATATCGCCTCCCCCAATATTCTTGACAATGATGTTTACCCAACCCCTCCGCTCGGGCAGGATATGACACAAGGTCAATTTTTAAGCGGAGTTTAACAGGTTTGAATTCAGAGTTTTCCTTCTCCTAGACTAGTTGCCTCACAAAGGCTGAAGAACCTAGTCTGCCCTACTATTTACCCATGGCTGGAGGTAGAGTAATTGGATTCATACCTTTCCCAAGGGTATTAGTGCTATGTGAAATGCCATCAGTCTCGTCCAGGATTTGAACTCGTGTCGCCGTGTTCATTTCCTACAACGATAACCAATACACCACGAGCACCTCCAAAATATTCTTGACAATGATCCCATAATGTTCTTGTGTTTTTGTTAATTATTTATCGAATCCTTTTATCATTAGAAGGATGCGACATAAGGACTGGTTTGTATTCAGTCATCTTCTAGACCGGTTGGTGTACCAAAGTTAAAGAGCTTTGTCTACCCTACTATTTTACCTACAGATTTGCCGGGAAGGGAGATGGATTCATACCTTTCTCAAGGCGAAGTGAAACGCAAACAACCTCGTACCGGATGTGAACTCGGCTCATCGAATCCATTCCCTGTGATAATTGATAGAAAATCTATGATTTTACATTGCCACACACACACACACACACACACAAAATTTCACCTGGTATTAGTTGTTATCACAGACATACGATATGCACCTCGCACTAAGGCTTCTCCGATGCAGATAACTTGCTCCAACACTTGATGGTCAGCTTGAATGTTCCTTTCTGTGATCACATATGCACCCTTTCTCAATGAAATTCCTGTACTACTTTAAAATGGACTTTTTAGTAGGTTGATTCACATGAAATTCTCGTCCGAAAACACGACAACATTGTTAGCATTAGCAATTTCCAACACACGCCATTTAGCGGTGGAAGGAGTACACAGATTTTGGTGAGTAAAGAAATATATTGAGTTAGCGTATGTGATGTCATCATATTTATAAAGATATTCCAATAAGTTTCGGTGTTATGAATACTTGAAATCGAGAACCTGTATAATAAAGTGATAAAATCTAAATGTTTGGGATGCTTTTTAGATGTCTAGACGAAATACAGACGAAGTGCAAACATAGACAAAGTGCACATATAGACGAAGTACACACATAGACGAAGTGCACTAATAGATGAAGTGCACACATAGGCGAAGTGCACTGATAGACGAAGTGCACACATAGACGAAGTGTACACATTGACGAAGTGCTGACAAGTCAGTGCTAATTTGAAAAAAAAAATCATGAAATCAATCTCGATACTTTCAGAATAATTTTTTGACAAAACACAGGATTGCGCAAGTGCAGTATCTTCCCTACTCACCAGGTCTAGTTCTATGCAACTTTTTTATTGTCTCCTAAACTGAAAACTCATATTACGGGGAAGATTTGACAGTGTAGAGGACCTTAAAAGAAATACTGCCACACAGTTTCACGCTTTAACAAAGCAGAAATTTAGACGTTTCTTCGACTTTAGGAAAATTAAAATAAATGTGTTGAATGTCAAGGAAACTATTTTTTGAAATATTTTTAAGAAAATTAATGTTTCGTTGGTTGTTTATTTCTATCTTAGCACAGATTGGACACTTCTTTCACAGCTTCGGTCTCGATACTTTTTCTCATATATGATACTTATTTACTGTCAGTTTATCTCCTAGAGGACAGACTATTTATTTCTAATTATTAATATAGATTATTAAAGTAGTTGCTTAGCGTGAGGTTCCATTTATATAGGGCGCTATATAGAAATAAAGTTTTATTTTTAGCCATTAAATCTTTCTGAAGATCTGATTGAAGAAAGCTTAAATACAATTTCATTCTTTTCGTTGACGATATAATCTGGTTGGAGATAAGATCGTGTAAATCTAGTAGGAATTAAGTGACTACTTAATTATAAATCTCACGTAATCTCTGGCTTATAAAGAAAACGAGGCGGGGGAATTCCCGTGGCGTAGTTGATATAACAGCTGGCCTATGACATAGTAGTAAGTGAGTTCGAGCTCCAATCGCACCGTAACGTTCATTTTCGGGCCTCTGAAAAGGTTCGAACTTAGTCTTTAATATTGCACACTAATGCCCATCAAAACATTGCCCAGTTAAATACTAAATTTGACTTTAGTGTCATTACCTTCATATAAAATTTCATGACCTCTAAATTCCTATACATTAAATTTTATCCCTTCAAATTTCTTTTATATTGCGAATTTTATCCTTCAAATTTTCTTTTAGATATGGTGAAACAGTAAACTAGTATCATAGGGGTGAGTTCGATTTTCTCAAAGCGCTACATAATTGCAGCCAATAAAAAATAAGCATGGCTTAGATTAACTATATGGCTGCAATCAAACAGGTTTGAATTCAGACTTTTCCTTCTCCAAGACTGGTTGCCTAAACAAGGCTAAAGAATTTAGTCAGCCCTGCTATTTACTCATAACTGGGAGGGGGTAAACAGATGGATTCATGCCTTTTCTAAAGGCATTACGTGAAATGAAATACAAGCAGCATCGTCCAGGATTTGAACTCTGGTCACCGATTCCATTTCCTAATGTGATCCTATTTACCAACCCCTCCGCTCGGGCAGGATATGACACAAGGTCAAGTTTTTTAAGCGGAGTTTAACAGGTTTGAATTCAGAGTTTTCCTTCTCCTAGACTAGTTGCCTCACCAAGGCTAAAGAACCCAGTCTTTACCCATAGTTGGGGGGAGAATAATTGGATTCATACCTTTCCCAAGGGTATTAGTACTAGGTGAAATGCAATCAGTCTCGTCCAGGATTTGAACTCGTGTCGCCGTGTCCATTTCCTACGACGATAACCATTACACCACGGGCACCTCCTGAAAGATCATTTCCTAATGTGATAACCATTACATTAAGAGCTCTTCCGTTAAAAATTAGTGTAATGATTAGCGAACTAGTCAAGCAGACCACTGCTAGAGATTTCGATTCTTACTAGATACTGTATATATCTGTGAGGGAGTATCTATGGCGTAGTGGCTAGCGTTATGGACTGCTACATCGTGCAATTACGTTCACTTTCAAACAAATACTTATAAAAGTGCTATAACCCCCCCCCTTATCCTCCCGCTATTGATTAAATAGCACCACTTCTATCCTTCTGCTAAGAAGGATTTAGCATTAAAAAAAACCATGAATAATATTCCAGTGAAGAAGCCAAACCAGATCATATTGTTTAGGAGATGGGAGTGGTATAACGGTTATCACAGTGGGAAATGGACTCTACGAGACGAATTCAAATTCTGTTTGCGCTTCAATTCACGTTAATTCTCTTCTTGGGAAAGGCATGAGCCCATCTCTTCTTCCTGATCCAAGTTATGAGTAAAGGATTTGACAGACTCGACAACTAATCAGGAAGAAGAAAAATTAATTTCAAGCCAACTAATCAGGGAGAAAAAAAACTTATTTCAGTCCAACTAATCAGGGAGGAGGGAAACTTATTTCTAGCCAACCAATCAGGGAGAAGGAAAACTTATTTCAAGCCAACTGTACTCAACTTAAAAATTGCCCGTGACGGAGAGGTTGGGTAAATGCATACATTAAGCCTTGTGCCAACCTAAAATAAGTGACTACAATATTACAAATGTACTGACTCCGTATTAAAGCAGCTAATGGTCATCAAAGAAAATTAAAACTAAGATCAATTAGGTCATCACTTTATCAGAGGCGGCTTAAAATACGCTGACTGTATCTTCTCTAGAGGGGTAAACCCCCCCTCCCACAAAAGGGATATCCTGGGCATGACACTAAACTATATCTGGTGGTGAGGCTCCAGTTCTAGAGATCTCGGGAGTCTGGAGTACCCATTAATCGCTATTACTCCCAGGTACTGTCTGACCCGAAGTGCGAATACTTTTTAGGAACCCATTTACGAATCAAAGAGATTTGTTTGAAAATTATTTGTATTCGATAGGAATAATTGATATCATATAACTGTGTGCCAAAAGACTTAAGAAATAGTTACTCAAAAAATGTAAATGATAATGTACAATATACGCAATTCCTTAACCTCGAGGTATTAAATAATCGCCTGACAGGTTGACATGCCGTTAAAATCAATCAATCAAGCTTTTAGATTAGAAAGTCCAATCATTTTTTTTTTTTAAAACTTGGAGCATTGGGTAAAATATCTGCGACTTTGACAAAGGATCTCTGTATTTGAACAGACTATTAGAAACCCATTCATAGCATCTCTTCATTCTTGCCCAAATATTTCTAGCTCGCTAACGTTATTTTTCTTCGCTCTTTTCGTTATACCTTAATTAACTAATAGTATCCCTACGGCTAAAATCCAAAGCCATATAATTTCCCCAAAACAATTTAACGACTTTAGTTTTTTTGCTTTAAGCCCACAATTCTCGCTTTAAAAATATCAATGTTGCAAAAGAAATAATAAAATGCTAATGTTATCTAATTTATTCATTTCTACTTAAGAATACATAAGAACAATAATAAAGTTACATGAAAAATATTCGACTATCTGTCTCCAGACTGCCAACCAACAGAGCTGCTATAGAAACGAGTATGTTACCATGTGAATTAAACGAAAGACAACCAAGATAAAAGCAACACTCGTAAAATATCAAGTTCCTTTTTGTTTTGTTTTTTGGGGGGGGTATTTTGTTTTGTTTTGTTTATTTTTTACATACAGCAGAGATGTGAGAAATAACGAATCACGTTCCGGTGAAGACGATAAATTGTGATCAGCTTTCGATTATATCAAAATATCGCCTCCTTTCCTCTTGTCAAGTTTTACTGAAATCCTACTAAATACACTGAATCTTGCGGATTAATATAATATGCAAGAATACATGTAAGCTTGCTTTTTTAAGACAATGTCACCATCATCATAAGACTGAGAAAGTACGAATATTATTTTGTGTGCATAAACTCCTTGTTCCACTGTCTCTAAATATATCCCAGCCAAATATATTTAAGATATTCTCTAACCCATATCCTTAAAAGGTAGGATGGACGAAACTTTAAAAACCTCTTTAATTTGCGTCGGTAGATGAATTATCCAGAACTCTTCCAGACAATATTCGACCTCGGTAAACATAGACATTTTATAAACTTTGGGACAACATTTTATAATACTTATTTCTTTCGCTTGTCTTATTTATATATATATATATATATATCCAACCCATTCGAACGAGCAGGATGTGATGCAATGTTAATTTTTAAGAAGAGATTAACATGTTTGAATTCAGAATTTTCCTTCACCTGGACTGGTCGCCATACCAAGAGTAAAGACCCCAGTCTGCTCTACTATTTACCCATAGCTGGAGGGAAAATAGTTGGATTCATTCTTTCCCCAAGATTATAAGGGTTATGTGAGACAGCCTCGTTCAGGATTTGAACTCGATCACCAAGCCCATTTCCTAAGACGGTAACCATTACACCACGAGCGCCACCATGTTTGTTTTATTAGCTATTAATTAAAATGTTACGTAGTTAAAATGGGCACAACTTGTCTTTCATTTTCTTTCTTTTTGATTCACAGTATCCAGATGCATATAAAGATAATAGGATTTGGTTGGTTTTTTACTCATATCAGGTTATTTATTGCCGAAGTTTTTGCTTTTGTTTTTATTGTTACTTTTTTATTCATTTATTTTTTGCAAACAATTATGTTTTTAAGTAAATTTTTTCTTTAATGATAATAATAGTCAGCAAATAATTATCATCATCATCATATCGCGCTGGTAGCACGGATATCCCTGACCCTCTCTCGCCACTCCTCCCTATCGTTCATCGCCCTAGGTAGGTCTTCAGGACAACATCCTGTATCCTCACATAGCTGCTGAATGTATGTTCGTGCTGGTCGTCCTGCTTTTGCACGGCCATGTGTGGGGGTCCATAAGAGTACATCTCTTATGAGTTCGTCCCTGCTTCTCCAGCAGTGTCCTGCATGTCTGGTTCGTCTAACTTGAATAGTTTTCGTGATAGGGGGCAGGTGGCCGTACAGTTGGTGTCTTGTGGGGTGTTGCCGCCAGCACTTGTTTAAGATTGCACGTAGCATTCTTATGTAATTGCCGTCTAGCTTCTTCTCCAGGAACTGACAAAGAAAAGAAGCAGAAGGTACCCTGCAACAACAATTACCGACGCCGACTACGCCGATGACATAGCGATACTGGCAAATACACCTGACCAAGCCGAAACACTACTGCATAGTTTGGAACGAGCAGCACCAAGCATAGGCCTCTATGTTAATGCACACAAAACGGAATATATGTGCTATAATCAAACGGGGGACATCTCCACTCTAGAAGGAACCCCACTTAAACTAGTAGACAAATTCACTTACCTAAGAAGCAGCGTCGAATCAGCCGAAAAGGACATCGAAACGAGGTTAGCGAAAGCATGGACAGCTATCAATAGGCTATCGACTATATGGAAATCAGACCTAACCGATAAAATGAAAGGCAGTTTCTTCCAGGCAGCGGTCACATCGATACTGCTATATGGCTGCACTATATGGACGCTAACAAAACGGCTGGAGAAGCAAATAATTATAGCTTCATGTAACTATTTTTAATACAAATAATTTGGGTATCATTATATTGTTTCAAGTATTTCATGATTATTTTATGATCGGTCATTTTTATACAATATCAACCCTTGTTGCATTGTTTTATACCGAAATTTAACAATTATGGTCTCCAGTTATATACAATACAAAAATGTGTCTTCATCATCATTTTAAACAGGTAAATACTTCATACAGGGTGTCTCAATATACATAACTCTACTAATAATAATTTTGGGTTCTTTTTTGTTTCAGATTTGAAAATTGTATACTATAAAAACTATTAATCCTTGATCACGATGCCTTAGATAAGAGAGGAAAATATTTTGAATTGGTCTTATGAGCAGAGTGTTCGCCCATGGTTCGGGAGAATGGGGTTCAATCCCTGGTCGTGTCATACCAAAACTCAAAAAATGGTACTTGATGCCACTTTGCTTAACACTCAGTATTATAAGGTAAGGATCAAGGGTAAAGTGGAGCAATCCAGGGAATGGAGTAGCGCCCTCCCCTACACCTCGATGTGGTTGCTATTGAAAAGGGAGCCTTCGAGTCACCCTCGACTAAGGTTGCCAACTTTACTTACTTATTTGAAGACAAAATCATTTAAAACTGTCTCAAAATAGAAGCAATCGATAAATATGATAATGATTTATTACTGGGACAAGAAACTTAGAAAAAGGTTGCATGTCCAGGAAGCTGATATAATAACAATTAAAAAAAACATTGATCAGATGTCTCTAGCTCAAAGGATGCATTTCTTACAGAACGTGTTTCAAATGACCACCATTACAATTGTCTCAGTAATAAATCATAATCATATTAATGAGTTACAACTATTTTGAGACACCATGTACAATACAAAAATGTATCTTCATAACTATGTTAAACCACTCCACAAGGACCAACATTAGCATTAGTATATCTATGGTATACTAACTTTGAACAAAACGAAAGGAAAAACAGAATAAATTCATTTACACATACTAGAACATCTAACATTGAATACATACATACAATATAGATATCCGTGGCATTAAAAAAACAATATGCATGTGTCTCAACAGCAAGAACTTCACACATATTGTTCCATGAACAAGTTGTATGTAGAAGGGGTACAAAGTGATAAAGAGCTTACTTGATTAGAGTAGATAATATAGACAACATCTTTACTGTCAAAATAAGTGATGCAAAAAGAGGCCGAGATGTAGTCTCTGCGACTGTCCTGTGACATCATACAGGCCTTTACTGGACAGACAAATTATCAAAGGGAAATGATTATTCATTGTATACCTAGAGTTAATGTATGAATATAATTCAAAATCAAATAAAATATTATTTCAGACAGATCTCACACGGATACTACCATTCCGGGCCAGAACCAAGAGTAATGGCAAAAAAATAATTATTTCAACACTTCCCATAGCTCCAAAACTGGAGCCTCATCGGATTCACTTTACAATCATACCCATGACATTTTGGTAAGTACTCGCCGTATTCTTGGCCTTACTGATTGGGCGGAGTAAAGATATTAATTTCTCATGGGAATAGAGATCTTTGTTCTATTAAAAATAGAAATTGGATTATATCTATCAAGCAACATTATTAATACACAGTTACCAAGGTGGTTTACAGCTGCTCAGAACCTTGGCAAAGCATAGATGTATGTGTAATGTCATCTAATTCGGGAACTTAAGCTTTACGAGTTGGTACTAGACCATAACGCTGCGGAAGCAACCAAAAACATTTGCTGTGCAAAAAGTGAAGGCAAAGTTGATCACAATGCAGCAATCAGATAGTTTAAGAAATTTCGTTCGAGTTGCAAGAACGTCGGCAATGTCAGATAGGCCGAAAACTGTGGATTCTGAGACCGTGCTCCCAGCCATAGAGACAACACTTGCGAGTAGTATTTGGAGAGTATCAGGCGAGTTCAGTATCTCACAGTTCAGTATTGTTCTTTACCTTTTACAGTATCGGGAAAAGCATCTGAAGTCAAGATTACCAAAATGTCGCAAAACTTTTTTGACTTCCTCCTGTAGATAGACAATTATTTGTTTATCTATTTATTTGCTTTTATCTTATTTATCTATTTATTTATTCATTGTAAGTTTACTTGAATGCTCCTCTTATTAATACTTTTTAATAACTATTATTATTATTACAGATTAAGTAATCGAACACTGGACTTAGTGCCAAAGTCACTAAGTTCAAGTACATGACATTTAAATGAACAGAACAAAAAGATGGACACGATAACACACTAAAAAATCTATATACTGAAACTGTTTTAACAACCTACTTATATCTGCCCTCCGTATTTTATGTGTGTTATGCTGAGTGGGAGGGATGGAGAAAAGATTGACGAAGCTAAGCGAAACCTATTCTCCCACATAAGCTTTCACTTAAACGGATCAGAATCAACTGGCGAACTGAGTCACGAAATGAACAAGTAGATCGCCAACTCTCTCTCTCTCTCTCTCTCTCTCTCTCTCTCTCTCTCTCTCTCTCTCTCTCTCTCTCTCTCTTTGACTACTTCACCATGACACCTGTCCCAGCCAACTCCTTTCCTCTATGCCTTCTCATTTTTGCTAGAAAACTTCAGCAGTACAGGAATTGTAACGAGCAAATGGATTTTTTAATTCCATAAAATCTAACCATAATTTAAAAGCAAACATGCATATACCAAATCTTCGCAAATATCGATGCTGTTAAAGATGATGAAATGCAGTTGTAGGGTAGAGGTAGATCAACTAAACTATGTAAAACCTAACCCTCACCCACACACACATATGTTTGCTTAACAGGTATCAAGAGACATTGGTCTCTTAGGGATCTCAGATAAAACAGAGTTCATAGGTTTCAAACAAGATGATGGCATCTCCACATAAAGTGACAAGCCTCTGATATTAGTAAGCCATTTCACATACCTCAGTAGCAATATCACATCTACTGAAAGTGATATCAGCATATGCATAGGGAATACATGAACTGCTATCAACAGGTTATCGACCATATGAAAAACTAATCTCCCTAATAAAACAAAACGAGAATTCTTCCAGCTGTAGCTGTGTCAGAACTACTGCATAGTTGCACGACCTGGTCTATAAGGAAGTACCTGAAGAAAAAGCTAGATACGAACAACACAAGGATACTGAAGACTATTTTGAAAAAATCCTGGAATCAACCCACACAACAAAGGAACTGTGTATCCGCTTGTTACAAACTGTCTAAATTAAACAAACAAGACATGCATGGTACTGCTGGAGAAACAGAGACGAACTCATAAACGAAGTTCTACAATGGACTCACACACATGGACACACCAGTGTGAGCCAACCGGAAAAAACTTATATTCATCAGCTCTCGGTGTGAACACTGGATTCCGTCTAAAAGACCTGCTAAGAGTGATTAACGGTTTAAGACGGATGGAGAGAGAGAGAGAGTGAGAGAGAGAGAGAGTCAAGAGAATCTATGCTATGAAAGCTCCAGCATTACAAGAGTCTCACCATCAGATTGTTTAATGCTATATCCAGGACACTCGTTGGTGGAGCCTTATACCTCTGCAGAGATGTAGTCGGTGCATTCTACCGCTCCAGCAGACTGGGGTGGGAATATTTTGATACGTGCTAATTTGCGGCACGTATATATCACCTGACCGAAGCAGTTCAAGCCATCAAGGGCACCGACTGTAGTTGGTAATATCATGATAGTTGGTGTGCTGACACATTGTGCATCACTTCAGTCTATATGTGATTTGTGTGTGCAACGTTGTCTAATTAGGGAACTTATTCTATACGAGTTCCAACTGGGCCATAACGCTGCAGAAGCAACCAAAAACATTTGTAGTGTCAAAGGGAAATATGTAATTGATCACAGTGAGGTAAATAGATGCTTCGAAAATTTCTCTAGGGTTGCACGGACGTCGACGATCAGTCAAAGTGAAGAAGGCTTAAAACCGTAGGTTCCGAGACTGTGCTCTAAGCCAGAGAGGTAAATCTGGCGAAGCACCTTAACGACTACGCCAAAAATATCCGGACCCAACCAAATTGTTCCTCATATTATCAAAATATAGCAAATTTTTCCGAGACTGTGCTTGAAGCCAGAGAGGTAAATCTGGCGAAGCACCTTAACGACTACGCCAAAAATATCCGGACCCAACCAAATTGTTCCTCATATTACCAAAATATAGCAAATTTTTCCGAGACTGTGCTTGAAGCCAGAGAGGTAAATCTGGCGAGTCACCTTAACGACTACGCCAAAAATATCCGGACCCAACCAAATTGTTCCTCATATTACCAAAATATAGCAAATTTTTCCGAGACTATGCTTGAAGCCAGAGAGGTAAATCTGGCGAGTCACCTTAACGACTACGCCAAAAGTATGCGGACCTACGAAATTGTGCTTCATGTTACCAAAATATTGCAACATTTTCAACTCACCTCAGAATATCTATGCAATTATATTTCTTGTTACAGAGGTGTGATCATTTAATTTTTCAAACAGAAAACTCGTTTGGTATGTTTATTGCGAAATGGAGGGGAAAATTGTTCTCTTCTCGTTCATCTCTGCAAATAGGCGCAGATAGAAGTCTCGTCTTATTTTATGTTGATAAAAAAACAGGAACTTTAAAGTTTCTCAGCTGGTTTTGCATACGCTTTAATTTAAATTTTAAAATCTAATCCCCAGAAGTCAACTCCCTCTCCTCCAACGCTTATGGACCCTAACCCTAGACCTGTGGCAGAAGAATTGCTAAAAATATAAGATGAAATCTCTTATCTTAACGGCTCATTTAACAGACTAGGTATCAAAACTCGGCTTGGGGAGAGGTAGCTAAATATCAACCTCCTCCTTCCCTGGAAAGTAAGTTAACAAGTTTTTCTACTGTGGAAACTGAGTACGTTCGTTTGCTTGTTGCGTAACGGTTGTCGTTGTAGGAAATAAACTCGATGACTAGAGTTCAAAACCTGGATGCAGCTGTTTGCTTTTCATTTCGGGCTAATGCTCTTGGGAAAAGCATGAATCCATCTCTTCTCCCACTATCTATGGGTAAATTATGACAAGCGGGGTTCTTTAGCCTTGGTGCAGTAACTGGACTGGAAGGAAAGCTCTGAATTTAAGTTCGTCTTAAAAAATGACAACCCGGCTTAAGAATTTACTTTGTGTCGCATCCTGCCCACAGCGAAAGAGTTAGGTAATTGCATACATTCATTTGCTAGTAAAATTCAGCTATGTGCGAATATTGTCGACTGAACCAAGTTTATCTAAAAAAAAAAAAAAAAAAAAGACCTATGTGGCGTGATTAAAAGCAACAAAAATAAAAGGAAAGGAAAACTAATCATGACAATGCTTTAGCTTAATAATGGGAACAACTTACAACTATTACATCTATAGTTATTTACCAAGATTAGTTTAGATATAGCGCAAAGCCAGATGTATGGGGCAGCCAGCTAAATTTAAACTCATTATTAATGGTCTGCTACTGGCCTAATGAGTAGAGTATTCGCCATTGGCCCAGGAGACCGGAGTTCAACCCAGGTCGAGTTATACCAAAAACTCAAAAAATGGTACTTGATGCCACCTTGCTTAACACTCTGCATTTAAAGGTTAGGATCGAGGGTAAAGTGGAGCAATTCAGAGAACGGAGTGGTGCCCTCCCCTACACCTCGGTGTAGTAGCTATTGAAAAGGAAGCCTTCGGGTCACCCTCGACTAAGGTCTCCAACTTCACTTACTTCGGCTCGCTTGCAAACTATTATACTATGCAAAGCACCCAACTACTGCTTTAATAATTACAACTACGATACTTAAAACAAAAACAAACAAACAAAATAAGATGATGTCATTAAGGTCACAGGCTACGTACAAGTTATTTTTGTGTATAAGTCGAAGTTATGATCCTTAAATTAATTTATAGAATTTATCGAGTTCTTACAAAAATTATTCAAACATTTCAAAACAAGGTCAAAAGTCCTTTACTTGAACCAAATCTTCAGTGTTCTTTTCGTGGCAAACCATACACGTGGTCTGTCTGTGGGAGAAATTTGAGAGTTTTTCCATGATTGATTTTTGAGCCGGAACTGAACTGAGGTGATAATTAAAAATTAAGAATTTGCGGAATTATTTATGTGAACTTGTAGTTATCACTCATATCATTTACTATCCTTTCTGTCTAAAATTACAACCCCCAGACATTGTAACCTAACTCCGTTGCAGTATGAATAAATTCTGACGATATATATATATATATATATATATAGAGAGAGAGAGAGAGAGAGAGTAATCTTCAAATTTTGTATTTCCTTTCAACTCGATTTAATTTGTTTCAACTTTATATCCAAAAACATGATATTCAAACATTATTCATTTGGTTAGTTTAAGAATTTTACCGAAAGATTGGAATGTTTTCTCTTGAATTTATTTTATCTTAATATGGTACAAGTAGGCTGAAGATTGAAAAAGTGTTATATTCAAGTAGAGAGGATCTACCAGCCGAAAAAATCAGCATTGAAAATCAGGGTTGTGGAATCGGTTAATAAAACCTTGGAATCCTCAGACTTATTTAAATCTCTGACTTCTGCCTCTTTTATTTATATAACAATATAAGAAATAATAAATCCGGGAGCAGACCAACCCTGTCACAGAGAGCTTAGAGTACACAGACTGTATCTCCTGTAGAGGAGTTAGACTCCCCCCGTCTCCCAATTTCTTTCTAGGCATGACACTACATCTGGTGGTGAGACTCTGGTTTTAGAATTCGAGTATGTGTTGAACCATAACTTCATTGATGTTGTTACTAATTCTACTCTGACCCTGATTAGTCGTATCTGTCAAGGTTCTACATATAGGTCAAGTAATATACCATTAACATCTACAACTGAAATTATAAGGCAACATAAAATAAAAGACTTTAATTTCGTCGTATTCTCGTTTATCGCTGGTGAAAATGCAGAGTTAGTGGCGACTATATGGAAAAAAATAACAATTTGTGGCTGAAAACTTGCTCTATCCAACGGCATTATGGTCCTCAGTTTTTAACCAACTCTCCACGGTATTGGAATGGGACACAAAGTCGGTTTAATGTACAGTAGCCCACCGGAAGCAAACCTCTTGAGAGGAGGCAGATGTTGCCTAGGGAGAAAGCCCCTAGAATATGTCACTAATTTTCGGACACCAGACACGGATGCCAGGCTCATGATGCCTCGCAAAAAGCTCTATTTGTTATTTAATAAGTTTAGACTAGTTGTGGCACAAAGCTAGAAGTATATGGCACCTAGTGAGAATGGAACTCACAGCTAATCTAGATTTACTACTCAATACACGGCGTGAAGTACCCACGGTGTTATTGCTTTCCCTGGATTTACTGTAGTTTTTATGAAATTAAGTCGAAGCATTACTTTCGGAGCGTCTCTCGTATATCAGAAATATTTTATTAAGATATTTTGTCTTTCATTCTTTTCCTTCTCCCCCCCCCCAGTATCGCCGAGTGCTTCTGCAAGTTGCATTCTCATCATGCAAATATTTCAAGTCGCTTTTCACAAAGTTCTATGTTTGCTATAATACAAAATGTTTCAAAATAATCCTTTCTTATAAATGTGACTTCATGTCTTTAATTTCGATATGATATTTTTCTTTCTTTCTTTTCTTTTTTTTTTTTTTTTTTGTTGTTGTTGTTGTTTTGTTTTTTTTGTTTGTTTGTTTTTTGTTTAGCGGTGGGGATTCTGATGCTTAGAAATCTGATTCAAGTAAATTGCACACCTATATTCATTCAAGCATATTTTCTATGTTAATCTCTAAATTTCCAATTGCGTAATCTCAAAACGATTTTCGGGATTTAGAATTTCTTTGCGAGACCAAGTTACACTCACGCCAACAGGATGTCATTATCCACAGAAATTTTAATTAAAAAAAAAGAAAAAGCGGGAAAAAATTCTGCCTTGGCTTAAATCATATGAAATGCCAAACTTTGTTCTTGGACTTATAGATCGTTTTTACAGGAAATATTCAACCTTCTGTAACTGGTAGATTTTTTTTTTGTTGTGGACTTATACTCATTGATGAAAAGGTTTTGGTTTGGTTCCCATGTTTAAAAGCATATCCACTTTCACGGTTATTCAATGCGAAAGCCAAGTTGTAGAAGCACAGTAGTGGTACCATACAGCTCATTGCTGGAGGTGTTACAAGGGATTTCATGCATTTCCCAGGGGTATAAGTCCGAAAGTCATTGTAATAAAGTGACTGGAGTCCGACTGGGTTTTGGGAACTCGGTATTCCAAAACATTGTAACAAATATTCATTCTCGGGAATCTTAGGGAAAAATCATTTAAGACAAATTAGGTAAACATGGGAAGCCAGAAATCCCCGGCTCATAGTATATCTATATATCTATATCTAGATATCTATACATATTTACCAACCCCTCTGCTCAGGCAGGATATGACACAAGGTCAGTTTTTAAGCGAAGCTTAGCAGGTTCGAATTCAGAGTTTTCCTTCTCCTTGACTATTTGCCTCACTAAGGCTAAAGAACCTAGTCTAACCTACTATTTACCCATAGCTGGAGGGAGAATAATTGGATTCATACCTTTCCCAAGGGTATTAGTGCTATGTGAAATGCAATCAGTCTCGTCCAGGATTTGAACTCGTCTCACCATGTCCATTTCCTACGACGACAACCATTACACCACGAGCACCTCCATTATCTAGATATCTATATATCTATATTTTGAGAAATGGTAGATTTTGATGAATTTGATAAGATGATAGAAATAAGGGGAAAAGTGGATTACTCCGAACACTTACAACGGGTTTAGTAGTAATATTTCGTTCTTTATTCACAAAAGAACAACGAAATATTACCACTAAACCCATTGTAAGTATTCGGATTTATCTACTTTTCCACTTAATTTTATTCTCCCATGAGCATAAAAAAAATCAAACTGCTCTATCTAAACATTATTGGGGATTAAAAAGTAAAGGGTTGACCCCTGACATTCAATGGTCCATATTGAAAAGATCTAAAACCCCAAAGTCTTTCGATAGTAGGTGCAATCCATGTCTTGAGGAAAAAATCCACATTTTGCTTTTTCCAGAGCCAAAAAAATTATTAAATAAGAGAAGCGAATTAATAGCTCGGTGTAGACATAGGGCTAAATTTAAGCCATAGATAATTAACAAAAAAAATTGTTTTAAAAAAAGCATAGAGTTAAATTGAGAATTAATGTAAATGAATAAATAAAATAAAATGTTAGATAGAAAATTGTGAAAAAGAATATAATACATACGTACTACTCATAAAAAGTGTAACTGATTAATGGTTTCTAAATAGTTTTGAAATTTTAAAATATTTTAAATAAATGAAATATTTGTTTTGGTTTAAAATATCTATTACTGTATCATTACGTAAGGTTATTAATTAAAGTTTAAATCTAATTCAATAAAAAAAAATCTGTAATTTAGGTCAAAAAGTAATCGAAAAATAAAAATTTTTTTTAAATTTGTTTAAAATAAATTTACTACATTTCTAACCGAAATTAAAATTTAAAACGGAAGTGGACTTAATGAGGAGATAACTCTTCACCCCTCTTCTATCCCCTCCCACTTTTCTGTGTCTATTCTAGTTTTTTATCTAAAAGATCTGAAGAAGTCCTGTTAATTTTTTTTCGTGTTTTTGGAAATTTCAAAAATGCGTAACTGGATGGAAATAAATTTATAATCCTATGTGACCGGTTTTGTTGTTTTTCTTAAAGAATTTATTGCTCTGTATTATTGTTACATTGAGCTCTTTACCAGGAAAATTTAAATATTCGCTCATGAATAATTTCTTGTC